>CM076583.1:630885035-631361093 GCA_034641835.2 Pinus albicaulis
AACTTCACACCTTTCCTTTTAGGAAATTTCTGATTCATATTTGCTTTTAGTGTGAAATTTTTTGATGATACTCTTCAGACTCTTATGACAACCATGGTAGGGAGATCACTAATTATTTTATTGCATGTTTATGGTTTCTCTTGACTTCACACCTCATTTTTAGGAAATTTGATCTATATTTGCTTTTAGTGTGAAAACTTTTGATGATACTTCTTCCCCACTATCTTATGAAAACCATGATGGGAACACTTCAATTATTTTATTCCATGTTTATGGTTTCCTGACTTGTATCCCTTTTAAAAGAAAATTGATTCCAATTCTCTTTCAATGAAACTAACGTGACACTCTCCTTTCCTACACTCACATAACAATCATGATGAGAATATTTTAATATTTTTTCTTCATATCTATTATTTCATCTTACTATATAATATTTTTTTAATTAATTTATTTTTAATAATATTCCACTTAACTCTAATTGGAATTTTTTTTTTTACTTCTATTCAATAATCAAATAATTTTTTTAAAATATTATATATTCTCTTTTTTGTTTATACTTTCTCCAACATATTAAATAATCATACTAAACATCTTTTACGTTTTTAATAACCATAAACATTTTAATATTTTCAATAATCAATAACTATTTTATATAATTAAATTTTAATAAATAATAATATTTTTTCATCTTAAAACTTAAATTTCTCTCAACTCAACTCATTTTTAACTAGCACCCTTGGTCATTTTAATAAATGACCCGAAAGCTGAAGGAGACGACGCGAAAGCAGCACCGACTTGGTCATTTTGGTCTTAAAATGAATTATAAATCTTGAACATGTCTTATTAACATTTTAGTCTTAAAATTTTTAACTTATTTAAGACAATTTCACATTAAAAATATTTAAAGCAATATTTCAATTTGTAATTCATTTTAAGACAATTTCACATTAAAAATATTTTCACATTAAAAAATTTTAAAACAATATTTCATTTTTTAATTCATTTTAAAACAATTTCACACACACACACACACACACACACATATATATATATATAACAATATTTCATTGTTAAAATTTTGAGAAAAAAGAGTACAGTAAGTAAAACATTTCCTCAAAAACGCAATGGAACAATTCAATGTTGTGCTTTCTCAGTCACCTTTGTTTTGTATTGTCTGTCTCTTTTTCCCAACTTCTTATCGATGCCTGCAAAGTTTTCCATATTAGTATTGCATACAAGAGTTTCAAAACTGAGCTGGGGTCACTTCAAAATATGATGTGGGTGCAAGATGAATTTTCCTATTCATTGATTTGAACAACTATATATATTGTGTCTGGGTTGTCTGATACCATGTTGAATGAACTAATTCATTACAGTTTGTCCTTCATAGCAATATAAGAAATAGAAGTACCCATTAAATTGGTTTCTAATCTTAGATCTCGCAATTTTAAGTTGCTTTCAACGTTAATAAATTAGTTTGTATGCTAGTTCTGCAATCATTTTTCCAATTTCTATTTTATGATGCTGGTAAATAGAGAAGAAAATCATATGTTCGACCGGGGGCTCTTATGGCAGTGCTGTCATACCTAGACTTTTTCTCCACTGGTGTTCAGGTGGTTTATCGTAATTGAAAAATAATTATATCAACAAATCGACAATTTTTATCCAAAAATCTACCTGGAAAATGCAATGATTATAGCACTTATTAACACTTAATGCTGGCTAAGATGGTTAATTCACCTTGGTACGTATGAAAAGTTTAATAGAAAAAAGAAAGAAAACATATAAAAAGTGCAATTTCAAGAGTTCCAGGACCAACCGTATCTGACATATTAAGTAGAGACATTTTCTTCTTACAGCATCTAGTTCCATTAAGCACGGTATCAGTGTGATGATTCTGAGCCTTATTTAGCTATGCAATCTATGGTTCATTAATCCCATTACCTTTATAAATGCCACCTTTACCTCTATAAATGCACTGACAATGTAAGTCTCAAACAGAGGATTATTGGATCCAGAGAAAGATGATCCCTTTTCACTATTCGTAACTAGCACGGATATTCGTTACTGCTATTATGCAGAAACCGAAAAGATTTTGGGAAATACTTATGGCATGTGTGTGCTTCAGGTTAGATTCTTGTCATATTTAGATTGCATGTTGGAGGCTAAATAACATAAACTGTGACTCTTTATAAGTGTTATTTTATTGAACTATTATATGCTGAATATTTTTTGAACCCTTTTGTTTAGGATTTTGAGGCACTGACTCCAAAGCTGCTGGCACGCACTATAGAGACGGTTGAAGGAGGTGGCTTGGTGGTGTTTCTTATTAGTTCTCTTTCCTCACTTAGTAGTCTCTACACTATGGTTATGGTGGGTATATCTGTCTCGTTTTGGAATATCATTTTGACAATTAATTGCATATTGTATATTTCAGGTTTCATGTCACCTGATACTTTTATTTTTATCAAGTTCAATGATTTTGTCAATATGAGCCTCTGTCAAGCCATTTCATACAAAAGTCTAGATGGGTATCTATTCTTGATGTATTTCTATCCACAATTTTGTTTCTGTGCTAGAAACTTTGTTTAAGATACCTCTGTTTTACATACATATTTAGTGAGTGTATTTGTGGGATGGAAAAAAAGGGTTATTTCCTTTAATAATTTGTGCAAAAACTGACCTCTTGTTTATCTGCATTCCGCTTTGTTTGGAACTTTGATACCATTTACTGAAACAGTCTGTTACTGCCATTCTTCAAATTTTTAATTGGAAAGTCTCTGCTTCATTGTGCTGTCATCTTTGTATTGTACATGTTTTTTATTTCTTTATGCAGGTTCAACATCTATGTAGCAAGCTCTTTGGCTTTAGTTTGTCCATGACATTCTCTGACATTTATTTTTCCATTTTGCCTAATCTTTTATTTTATGAAGATAGTCCTCCTTGGTTATTTTGAATATTCAAGTCCACTTCATGCCCTCTTTCTTGCAAAATGTCCTCCATGCTAATTTTTGACATCAAGTTGAATTAGTAACATCTTTCCATGCAAATGAGTGCTCAACACAGAGTTTTCAGTAGTTTAAGAACCTAGTTGAATTTGCTGCAATGTTGAAACTTGAAAGCATAGATTGGAATGCCTTTTTGGTGACCTTGGTTTTCCAACTCAATGATAACTCTTTGCCTATCACAAAATGGGAAATCTGCTCTAATTTCGATGTACTTGTATTTGTAGTAAATGTTTTTTTCCAAGGAAAACCACATGGAACTCCCTCTTCCCTCAATACCAGATGGAGGACAGCTCAACTGCCAGCCACAATAGTGGCTGATAACCCAGACAGTGTTATTGGAACTTGCCAGCTGGACCAGTTCTGAAGGATATTTTAGGTGGAACTGGTGGTTCCGTGAAATAACCCAACTCAGAAAATTTCTCAGTTTACAGTGTAATTCTGGGTTTATAAATTTAAAATCTTAGTGTGGACTTTCTTTCGAACTGTTTGATTGAATAGTGTTGTAGATGACTGATCAAAAACTTCATGCCCAGAACAATTTTTCTCAAAGTATTTTGTGCATCAACAAGCTTCAAATCAACACAGAATTTAATAACAAACACAAGACTCAACACACTGCTGATATAGCATAGTAATACCCATGGGAAAGCACCTTTTTCTTGTTAAAAATGGAGCATACAAAGAGCAGTCTGGAAAGGTGGAACCTGGTAATTGTTAGCAGCCCTGAGATACACCCAAATAAGGATATCAGCTCTTCAAACAACTCGTCCCAGCCATTAGTTAAGGAGATATTGCCAGAAATTTGCACGCTGCTCCAGATCTACAAGAATGACTCTTTCACCACCTGCTTCCCACAAATAATACTGCCCAGAAATGACACGATGTCCAGAAGTGATGCCACAGCAGCATATGCATCCCAAAGAAGTCTTGTCCCTTTAAATTTTGTTTCTGGAAGTTATAATCAGGAGCAGGAAAGGGGACTCGCTCTGAGTCTCCCACAGTGCTAAATCCAAGGCTGTTGACTAGTACACAGCCCAGAAAGGCACTATCTCTACCGCGTTCAAGTCTGCTGCCAATATACAGCCCCAAGCACAATGAAACTCATCCAGCAATTGAAGGAAGTGACCACAGCCTGAGTTAAATGATGAATACGGCACCTGTAAACCATGCATCCATCCTCGTTATCACTTGCATTCTTCTAAAATTCCTACTTCCCCTGCGCTCTGTTACGGCATGGCAACGCCCTTCGTCCTTCCTTGGAAAAGGAAAAACCGTGCAACGAGAGGAAAATAAGCCATGGAAATCTCCCGGCGTCGATTGGATAGCAGCACGGACAGAGTTGAGAGCAGCAGGGTGGGAGCAGCAGAGTGGAATGGAGGGCTGCCAAGTGTCAATTTTTGACAGGGCAGAAGGGCGATAGGTGGAGCTATGAGATTGGCTGGGAGCACTGTTCATCCCAACAAAGCTCATAGCAAAGCTCACAATAGGAACACCTTCGAACACCTTTGGCGTAAAAAATATTATGTATTATTACTTAAATACACCTTTATCTAAAATAAACTAAATTAAAATAAATTTTAAAAAATCATATTTATAATCAACATCAACTTTAACATATCATTACTCATTGACACAGCCACACATATTAATCAATGCAAAAGAAAAACAATGCATCATAGCTAGCATTCCCTCCGCTTAGTTTAATTTAGCTACTAATTAACTTTGTATTGCTATGATGTAATTAGTTTCGGTTAAATGTAATTCATCCAAAAACTGGTCAAAAGTTCTATTGTTGTCATATTTTTTCTTTTCAAAGATGTTATATAACCATTTCACTTATTTATTTAATGTGTCCTGTGTTAAACCAATTGGCTCAAGTGTGCTTCTCATATGTGGCATTGGAAAATTGTACGTATAATGTGAGCTTTTGTCTTTTCACAACTTTTTGTATGGTGGTGTTCATGTATTTTTGTAAGCTCCAAGATTGTTCATGATTGCATTATCTCTGGCTAGACAAATATAATAAGAATTATTTTTCTATATGGTTCTTTTTATAAAATTTAATACCATTAATTGTAATTTTAACATGATAGGATAGAAAAAAGTAATATAATGGTCAATAAGTGAGATCTCCATGTAAGTACATGAATTTTTGTGTTTAACATGAAGAATCTTTACCTAATTTTGGTATTATGCCTCTTTGCTTTACCGAGCAAATAGTTTCACTTGTGATTAATTTAAATAATCAATAGCTAACCATACTAGTTAAACATGCTCATTACTAAATATTGATGTAATTGATAAGAGGTGTAAATTCTCTATAAAATATAAACAAAATTGATAAATTTTACAAAATATATAATATTTTAGGAATTGGAAATGAAATTTATTGAAAATTTGTTCTTTAACAAACCAATACTTAAAATTTCATAAAGAGCTATAAAACTTGTCTTGATGGTTGATTGTGGTGGCGTAGACTTGACTTCGAACTTATTTTATGATGTAATCGAACTTGTGTCCACATTAAATTATTTTTGTTTGATTTTTGTGGCAATGAGTGTTAATGGTCAAAGACATGTTTACTGGAAAAAAATGATTTTTATCACACTTGTTGTCTTTGAGAAAATGTGAAAAAGGATTGGCATGAACCCTAGTGAATTTGGTGGTAAAAGGATTGTCATAAACCCTAATAAGTTTAGTTGTAAACAGTAATGAATAATGGATATAAAAATTATCTAAAAATATTATAGTAAAAAAAACTATATCATATAATAATTTATTTTAAAAGACAATATTGTTGGTTGGAGTAGTTATATTATTATATAAAACATAAAATTATATCAAAACCTTTTTTCTTTAATTTAATCTTCTCTTATTAATATAAATAATAAATTAATACAAATCTATAACTCAAAAAATTATTCTCATAGAAATTTCATTATAATTTTAATCTATTATTTTTATTGATTTAAAGTTAGAAGTGGACCGCACATTCCATGTAAACATATAAAAATATTTATTACTTATATGGGAGATTATATTTTCAACATAAAATATTAACCACTCATTAAATGCTTCTTTTGTGAAATAAATTGCAAAAGGATTAGAATGACTGTATATTCGGTGTTATTATTATTTTTTTAATAATGTTTATTAATATTATTGGTGGTTACAGTAAGCCATAAAATAAATAGATCACATCGCACGCCTTGCTCGGATTCAATTCACCTTCACCTAACAAGAACTTGACGGGAAATCCAAGCCAAAATACTCAGTTTTCATGACGTCAAGTAATATGCTAGTCTTGTCTTTTGTCATATAGACAAAATCTGGTTTTCAAAGCAATATTTAGCATTAACTGTTAGCAAAATCTTTATTTTATTTAATTATTAGTTGAAATAAACATAAATATATGGAGTGCATTGTGAAAACATTCTAACAAAAAAGTAACATAATGTATTGTTAGATTAAAATTAAAAAAATTTAAGAAATGTAAAGGAAAATCCTAGACCAAATATTAAATGCCAACCTCACATAAATATTACCTATAATTTGTAACTAGAGTTGTAATTGGAAAAGAAGGGTTTTACATCAAATATTATATAAATACTTCTTTCTTATTTTGAAAATGTGTGGTTTACATTAGTTTAGTTGGAATAAACATAAATATATGGAGTGCATTGTGAAAACATTCTAACAAAAACGTAACATAATGTATTGTTATATTAAAATTAAAAAATTTAAGAAATGCAAAGGAAAATCCTAGACTAAATATTAAATGTCAACCTCACATAAATATTACCTATAATTTGTAACTAGAGTTGTAATTGGAAAAGAAGGGTTTTACATCAAATATTATATAAATACTTCTTTCTTATTTCGAAAATATGTGGTTTACATTAGTTTTGCTTAGTTATTGACAGACATAACAAAACTTAACCAAATTTTTAAGACAATGTATTTTTTTGTAACTAGACATTGTACCATTATATCTGCATAAAATATTAGTTTTTCTTGTTAATCCATTGAACATAGTTTAATGCAAAAGTCAAGTGAACAATCCTGTAAACAATCCAACATTTTGCTTGATTATGTCTTAAAAGTTTTTGACAAAAAGGTGCCATCACATCAAAATATTCTAAGTGCCCACAGAAAAATTATATACAAACCATAACAATAGCCAACAAATTGCAAAGTATGTTGCTCTCTAATATACTACACCGATCCGTGATATGTTATTTTTAGACTTAGCGAGCCAATAGTTTTTAATTTATATTAAAGATGTGATATTCCGAGTGCCCACAGTAAATTATATACAAACCATAACAATAGCCAACAAATTTCATAGTACACTGCTCTCTAATATACTACACCGATCCGTGACATGTTATTTTTAGACTTAGCGAGCCAATAGTTTTTAATTTATATTAAAGATGTGATATTCCGAGTGCCCACAGTAAGTTATATACAAACCATAACAATAGCCAACAAATTTCATAGTACACTGCTCTCTAATATACTACATGGATCCGTGACATGTTATTTTTAGGCTTAACTAAAGGACTCACGTGTAGGTTTTAATTTATATTAAAATTTTCATATATTTGATATTGTTTTGATCCTGGTGATATGTAATTTTTTTTGATAACCAACGAGTACTTTTTCATTTATGTTAAAAGTTTCAAATATTTGATATTGTTTGGCGATATTTATATATTCTTGAAAATCATGTGAATATGTTTTTATTTATTTATTAAAATTAGCTTAGAGAATTATATTATTAATTTTGATCATAATATTAGTTTCCAAGTATTTCCATTATGATGTAATGAGCAATATGCATTGTGATGTGGTAAAGGGTAAAGATGTAACTCCAAGATAAAAGAAGTAAAAGTATTATGGATTAGAGATATTAAATTATTAAATTTTTATTACTTTTTTTTTTATCATTATTTTAATTGTTTGAAAATATATATATATATATATATATATATATATATATATATATATATATATATATATATATATATATATATATATATATATCTATTTATTTATTTTTTCTTCTTCTTCGGCGAGTGTTGTCATGGTACCCCCTATTACAAAAAAGGTTTGGTAAGAAAATACATTGAAAGTAAGCATAGGGATACTATGGTAATATATATACGGGCAAAGTCACATAAAGGAAATGCACGTGGTTCCTTTGCATAAAGACGACACGTGAAATACATTGGAAAAGGAGTTAGAACTAAGCGGAAGGGTTAGCAGGCCATATAACAGGTTAAGTACCAAAGACGTAGCCACGTGGAAGCATTGCGGGGGTACCAAGGGTAGCATGGAGAGATGAGAGTCTCGACCCCCAGAATTACATGATGTCACAGCCTAGTGGGGCTGTAGTTCTTTCATTCCGCGTGTCGACGATGCAGTGCAAAGGGATTTCCCAAGCCCCCGCCAGAATTATATGGTGGGCCCCTTGGAACGAACAGGTGGCGCATTCAGAGGCGAAGGTACGCTATGTTAGGGAACCTGGTACACGACCAATACCAGTTTTAAACCCGACTCATGGCACACACCCACCTGGTCCTGAATAACCAATAGCTCGGTGCCACGTGCCTCAGTGTCGACGTCCTTATGACGTCAACCCTCTTAGTTGTCAACCGAGCCTTGTTTTATGTAAAACCAGCCTGTTTAACCCCACCAGAGACTCATTTGGGTAAATCACTCTTTTTTATGTTTTCACCCCACAGTTAAAGTCTGGATTTCAGAAGTAGGTCACTTTCAGCTCCCTCCCTACGTCGTTTTTCTTCTTGGGTCTCTCCTGCATAGCTCATAGGTAAATATCCATTCCCATTACTTACATTTTTCCTTACTTTTTCTCTTTCAAAATGGTCATCGTGAGAGTCAAGTCTAAGAAATCTGAACCAGAAACTCCCCAAGCACGTGAAGTTAGGGCCATCCCTGGACCCAACCTCCTTACTAATACGTAGGCTCACATTCGCGACCCGCAGTACCCTTTCAGTGTTTCCCACGTTCGGCCTAACTTACTAGAAAGTAATGTGAAAGACCAAGATTGGTTCTGAGTTGTTTGGTCTGGCCTGTACTACCAAATAGATCCAACCACTTTCCCAGTTAAAAAATTCATCTGTTGCCTCAGAGACACCTATGAAGAGTGCAAAGAGGTATTCCTCTCAGCTTAGGGAAAAAAGGTCTTTCGAATTTTCCCTGAGCTCATCAAGAACACTCTTTGTTTCCCGCACAACCCAGAATATGTCGCATGCACCGAGTTATCCCTGTCGCACCAGTTCTCTAAATTACCCTAGAAGAAACAGAGTGAGTTCCTCTCCTCCATCTCAAATTCCTGCCTTACTTCCCTTCCGTCTTCGGATATGGTACCCTTGACCTCATTAGCCGATGGCTTCCAGCCGGTTCTCGCTCTCATCTCTGGGTTATTAGGTGTTAGGGAGGTCAAAAGGGTGTCTAAAGAGTGTATAGCCCTCCTCTGGCTTATGTCTCAACAAGGTGTTTTTCTAGATATTCCAACCTTTCTAGCTTCGGCCATCCAGACCCAATTCCAAGAAATGTCCTCTTCGGGGGCTTTTCGTTTCTGCTCGTTGGTTTTTTACCTGTTTCTATTCGAGCATTCTGACAAGTTTGAAGCTTCGGGCCTTGAAAATATCTCCAGAACGAACAACCAGCCTAGAACCGTCTTTGAGTGGAACATTTCAGTACAGAAACAACCAAATGGGAGGGGTTACTCAAGGTTCTTGAATGAGTTCATGTCCATCGCCTATAACATAATTCATGACAATCCCCCACCCAAGATTTTTATCGAGTAGAAATACTGGTTGCAGTTTGGCGAGGAAGAAAGCACACGGGATTGGTATTTGTTTGATTATTATACTGATATTAGGGTTTATGGTGCGAATGTGCCTCCTTACCGCCTGCCGTTGTTTCCTGCCATGCGGGTTTTTTCCCTTGAGTACATTCGTCAGACCATGAAGGCGGACCAGTTCCATTTTTTCCCCTCTAAGAAGGGTTATATCCTTAAGCTTCCTACTACTGTCGGCCCTTTTACTATTAACTCAAGACACGCCCTCTCCCAGTGGAAACGCTCCAGGGAATGGATTTAGTGCTGGGGAAAGTTTGGCCCTACAACTCGAAAGGAATTATATCAAGTAGGAAAAGGAAGATTAGGTCCATTGCATATGTGCATGAGACTAGGCCCTTCATTGAGTGGAGAGCTAACCTTGACACATGGCCTTTGGCTTTGCAGATGGAGGCCGAGTCTTCGGCAGCGGAGGGAAGGGGTGACACCACTTCAATAGGCACAAGCAGAAAAGGGCATACTGATGAAGCTGAGTTTTTAGAAGAACTGGAGGGATTGTATATAGGGGAGGGATCTCATCCCTCCAAGAAGCAAAAAAGGGACGAGGTGGACCCTTGGGATGAACTACCCCTGGAGGAGTTGGTCAGGTATGGGGAGCCTGATAGAGGCAAGGTGGGTTTCAGAGTAAACTATGATGGAGCGTCATCTTCAGAACTTTCTGGGTTATCGCAGGCCACTTCGGTAAGCAGGGCCGAAGTGAGAGAGGAAATCAGAAGTAGAAACAAGACTGTGAGGGAGAAGCATCGAGCAGAACTGGCGAGCTTCGTAGACAAGTACCATACCCGGCTCACTACAGAACTGGACATGGACAAAGAACAACTAATATTTGCTATCACAGAGGCACTGCTGGAACCCACTGCTAATGAATTCAGCTACAGGGCGCTAGAGGTAGCTGTGAATTTGTCACAAGTCTCCTTAACTGATAAATTGGGTTTACATCAATACATTGGAGATATGTTGAGAGACAAGGTCGTGAAGATCGTGCTTTCTTTGAGAAATATCGAAGATAAATATAAGGAGGTGGTGGATAATCTGAAGAAGGAGAGGAAAAACGCCAGGGGGGTCAGCAACAACCTTCATCATCTTAGGAAAATAATGAGTGAAAAGGGAAGCGACAAGGACGGAATCCGGACGAAAATCATCCGATATTTAGAGGTCGAAAATTCGGAATTGAAGAAGAGAATTAAAATTCCTCGAAGGGAATATGTGCGGCCCAAGGAATTAGATCAAGCAGAAAAGGAAAAGACGGCCCTTATCGATACCCTCACTCGGGAAAGAGATGAGAATGCCAAAACAGTTGAAGAGTTGGCTGCCCTCAGACAGAGATTCACTGACTTGCAAGAGAAGTGGGATACTCATGTCTGCGCAACTCCAACTCCTGACTCGAAGGATGCTACCTCAACACAGTTAACCAAGGCCCTCTCATACCTCTAGGATTCAGAGAAACAAGGTCACACTGCTCAGTAGAGGACTCAAGAATTAATGGCTAGGGTGGAACAAAATAATAAAATCATAGCGGCCCTGCAAACAGAGGTGGAAGAGGCAAAGAAGGAGAAGTAGCCACAAGAGAAGGTTATCAGGGATCTGAATAACTATATGAAAGGAAATGCAACTCTCCTCGAAGCCAGGTGTCTCATTTGGTTTGACATCAGAACAGAGGTAAGGAAACATTGGGATTACCTCCTGCTGATGAATGAAAATAAAGTTGCTGTCCAATCATGCAAAGAGAAATTGCAGGAAGGACGAGATGAAGCCGAGAAAAAGGTAGCCATGGACAAGATATATATTTCGTACCTAAACGGTTTACGCTCTGAGGAGTTAGCCACGCAAGGAATTGAAGACCATTTCATGGGAATAATGGAAATTAGGCGGATAATCGAGAAAGAGACAACGCACATGAATGCTTTGAGTGGTTTGGATCGTGTCGCTAAGGGAATAGGGAGGTTTGAAGAGGAGTGGAATGAGATGGTAAGAGCAGGTCTCCCCTCATGCTGTGATTATGAAACTTCCACTTTCCCAAGTCTAACTAATTATGATGAGAATCTGGTAGTGGTTATGAATAAGAAAAATCTTCCTTATGAGAAAACCACTCGCTTGAAAGTTGAAACAATAGTTGTTTCCCTTGGGAAAGATATCCCCCTTCTCTGCCAGATCAGAAAACGCTTGATGGTGCATGTGGATTATTTAGAATTAACATATATGCAAGCCTCTATAGAGACCTTCGCTACAATGCCTTTGCCAGGAGAAGCCATTTGGCAGAAATGCAGTAATTTTGCAAATGCTCCAACCATCACACCGTCCATTCAAGGTCCACCACCTCAGAAGCACAAAGCTGGTTCATCTGCATCATTGGTGCTTCCAACCCAGTCAGCCATTGCTACACCTTGTTCCACCAAAAAATGATAATCATGTTCTGGCCCTCGTGGCCTTTTTACTTTTATTTTCTTACTTTTGTAATATCGGTGAAATCATCATTTCACCCTATGCACTTCTTATTTTCTTTTCATGTTGTTTTATTTTCGGTTGGCGCTTATACTAAAGCCACCACAGAGATGATGAGAGGCGTTCTTCCTCATCATCGGTTTTTGATTTTGATAGAGACAACTAACAAAGAAGATATTTCCAAGAGCGCATGTTGATCCAAAAATATCTTCTGGTAGCAATAGAAAGGGAGAAATATAAAAGGAGGACCTCAAGTTTAAAATAGGGTTCTGGATTTGGAGAATAGAGATTGCTGTTGATAAATTCCCTTTGTTGTAAATTTTTGAGGATTTCTTATGTGTTATGTTGAAGAATCCCGATGGGAAAGAATATAATGAAACAATTTTGCTGTGAGATGGATTCTTGGTGAGACCAGTTGCAGTTTGTACTCCTTGTTTAAATCTAATACAAACGTTTTTGCACCTTGTCACTATTTCTGTGTTATATGTCATACGCTTATGGAATGAAAGCACATGATCAATTTAGATGATTTTTTCTTTTCCAGATACTCATGTCTTTAGGCTATTGTGCTTTAAATATGGCTTAGAGCTATGATGTTCTTTTCATATGTTTCACTTCATGTACTCACCTTTCTCCTATGTTGACTACTGATAGATTCTTAGGCAATGTTAAGCCTATCTGTGGCTAATATTCTCTCTATTTGCTGCCATTGTCACTTCTCTCTTTTCGTTTTTATATCTGTGTGCTGCACTTCATAATCTGGCCCCTCTCACAGCTTGTAGATTTATATTTTTCTTCGATAATATCTCCATAAGACTCTAATTGCTTGCTATTAGGTATTGCTGTGTACTCATCTCTTTTCTCGAGATCTTGGTCCCAATTTGTGAAGTTATAGAAATTATTTATGAAAAAGAAGGTACTTGCCACTGACCATGGAAAACTTCCTTATATCTTCTTGGATTTAAGATGACCTAGGCACTGGACCTTCACAACTCAGGGTTGTCTCTAGGAGCTACAAAAATCTCAGTGATCTTACTCAAGTTACCTTCAGTGAAGACTTCATGAGTCAAGATAGGCGTTTGAAGTGGCGGAGAAGGAACTTGAGACGCAAAACGCTCAAGACAGTTAGACATTGCCCCGAGGCCAGGCATAAATGAGGAATGATGATGCCCATCGCTCCACGGTAGGTCCTCGAGAGACATGGTTTCCACAATGGCCTCATCAGATGGAAACACTTCTCTCAAAGGATCAGGAAAATCTGCATCGCCGAGCTAGGGGGATTGAGAATAAATGTCGAGAGACATGATCAAAGGAGCATCTTTAGAAGGGGGAGAATCTGATGCAGCTACAAGCTCACAATAATTGATTTCAATTAGAGTAAGCGGAATCGAATCCCCAAATGAATCAACCTGTTCAGGTAAAGGGACAATTCACGGGTCATCCGACCGAGAGATCATATTAACTTGAATAGTATTTGGTGGCGGAAGGGAAAAGATACCCATGAGGGCGGGGTCTTTGAAAAGACCCGACCCTATGCTGTCAAGGGGAGAAGGAATCTAATCCACGTATGGAACGTTGTTCTCAGAAGAATAGGTAAAGAACGACAACTGATCGACAGTAATGATTTTTCCCTCATGTGGAAACTTTAGAAAATGAAAGAGGGTGGACGGAACGCATAACATAGCGTGAGTCCAACTACAACTGAGTAGAAGATTGTAATTGAGTTTAGCGTCAAATACTTCTACTTCGACATTGACCGTCTTTCCTTGCAACGTGATCGGAAACCTGGCGAGAACACCCAAAGGTTTCGATTCCCTTCCATCAAATGCCTCAAGGGCATTGGGTGACGAAGTTAGGGCTGGAGAGCCAATAGCCTTCCAGCAAGTAGATGACATGACACAAGTGGATGCACCTTTGTCCACAACTGCTCTATGGATGTTGAGACTGTTAATGCCGACTTGTATGACAAGCGTAATATGGTGCGGAAGTCGGGGGATGAAATTATCTAAGTCGAAAGAGAGAAGGCTAGAATCAACAGGATCAATCCTGCCGATTGCAGATAATAATGCTTTCCACTGAGACAGACAAATTTGAGGCACTTCTAACGCGGACATCGCGGAAGGCGCCTGTGCTAAATCCTCAACAATACTGTAATGCTGAGCAACACGGGCATTAGGATTATAAGAAGATTTCCAGAGAACACCTTTAGAAGGTGGCCATACAACGGGTTCATCACTGGGCCTTTCAATCTCAAGAGGACCAGAGGCAGGTGGGGGAGGAGGACCATCAACGATCTCTTTCTCGGCTGTCTGACATGATCCAATATAATCTTTCAACCGAGTAGCAATGGAAACCGGCGCAGAACCGTTCATCATGAACACTTGAGAGCCAAACGGTGCAGATGGCGCGGGTTGATCGAAGATCTGAGTTTGATGAGATGGAAAAGGTTCTTTGAGGATAGTCGGAGTTCCCTTAATGCCTTTAAGAAATTTACTAACTTCGGCTCGTCTAGGACAATCCTTAGTGTAGTGTTCCTCATCACAAATCAGACAGGGATACTTCGTCTTGCGTTGTGAACCATCATCAACATGAGGTTTAGACGACTCTGGTTTTGGGGCATCGGCTTTGGCCTTTCCTTTGCCCTTCTTTTTCCCCTTGGATGTCTTGTCTGTAGGATTGGCCTGAACGACGTTGACCTCCGAGGTTTTTCCAGAATCAGGGGTAGGCTGAGAAGTAGAATCATTGGAAGAATTTGATTTTTGCTTCCTAGTGTTGGAAGACTTACGTGAAGTCTGAGACACGGAACCAATAACGCCGTCAACGGATGGGGTGGTCGGTGCTTTAGAAGTTCCAGGTCATGGGGAATTAGTCAAGATATCATACAAAATGCCTGATTGAGAGTACACTAAATCAAGGTATTGGGCACAAGCAATGACTTGTTCCTCGGTAACACATGCCCCCATGGCTATGTATTTTTCAATTTGATTGACAAAAGAGGTGGTAAACCAATGGGTAAGAATCTGATCAGGAATTTTGAATTTGAATAGACGATGACGATGTCTCCATTCATGAATTTGGTCCGATATATGGGTAGCCCGGTCCTGTTTCAAGGATGTTAGGAGATGCGTCCTGGCTTCATAACGAACCGATAACTGGAAATGAGTAAGGAACGCCATAGAAAGAGAGTTGAAATCTTGAAAGATACTGCGAGACAGCTCGATGTACCACTTAGCAACAACTCTAGTGAGAGTTCGCTAGAAAAGACGAAGTCGAATAGAGTCATCCACCAAAGAATTCGAAGAACACCATAAATGGTATGTCATGACATGCGCTTGGGGGTCCTCTCTAGCCTTGCCCTCAAACTTGGGGCAATTACTAGGAACCTTGGTTGGAACCGAAGGCCAATATGGATTATGAAGGATTGGATCATTCATTAATTTGGACACATCCGGTAATTCCAATGTGGCGAGAAAGTGTAATTGATGATTGAAAGGCATAACAGGTCCTCGATAAGGACCCGTACCCACATTCCATCCTGATTGAGTGTAACTCTGCCCCCATTGGTTCTGTCCTAAAGGATTCAGACCATAAGGGGTATAAGCTAGATAGTTTGGCTGATATGGTGGTTGAGGACCAGGATACGAAGGTTGAGGACCAGGATACTGATTATTAGTATATGAGGGTCCTGATTGAGTAGCATAAATATTTTGCTGCGGAATGTAAGTATAGCCCAACGGTTGAGGGTAATAAATAGAACCTTGAGGAGAATTATAAACCAGTCGATATTGACCTCGAGGGTAATAAGCGCCTTAGGGTCGAACAGGCTGCTAATAAGTAGGGCCCTGCTGAGTTGGATAAATCAGGTGCACAGGTTGACCTGACTGTGGTGTAGATTAGAGTGGTGGCTGAGTAGGGTGAACTGTCTGTGCAGGTTGTCCCTGCTGAGCAAGTTGACCTGACTAATGAGGGCCACCAGGTTGCCCCTGCGGAGCAGGTTGGCCTGATGGCTCTGATGGGTCAGGTTGTGCCTGATGACTAGGTTGACCTGGAGCAGGACCATAAGATGGCCCTGGCTGCGATGGGCCATGTTGTACCTGATGACTAGGTTGTCCTGGAGCAGGACCATAAGATGGCCCTGGCTATGAAATATTTGGGTTAATTGGAAGATATGGCTGTTGTGGTTGCACAAAAGGTTGTCCTTGAGATGGATAAATTTTTCCCCCAGGACCGCATGAAGGCCCTGTTTGATATATCGGTTGCCCAACAGGTCCTTGAGGTTGCCCATGTTGGATCACAGGCTAACCTTGTAAAGGTTGGCCTTGTGGATTGTAATACTGTCCTTGCAGACCGTAAAATAATCCTTGCTGGACCGAAGGTTGTCCCTGAAAGGGTTTTCCTTGCGGGTCGTAAGCATACCCTTGCTGGACTGAAGGTTGTCCCTGAAAGGGTTGTCCTTGTGGGTTGTAAGCATACCCTTGCTGAACCGAAGGTTTTCCCTGAAAGGGTTGTCCTTGTTGGTTAGAAGGTTGCATAGGCAAGGTAGGTCTAAAACCGGAAAGGAACTGATAAGATTTCGAAGCAGGGGAATAGATAGGGTTGCTGTACTCATCATAATGAAATAGAAGTGCATACATGGCATTACCGACCGCGTCATAATGAGAAAGATAAGGCTCACCAGAATCTTGAGGGGACTGGTAAGTCTTGGAGGTCTGTTGCTGAGTAGCCAGCCGATGCTCCTCAAAATACAGGCCATCGGGGGTTGCCATGGCAATTGAAGTCTCTGCTGAAGGCGAAGCCCCTGATGACTGAGTAGTGACAACCGGTGCCGATGTAGCCACGCAGACAGTAGGTCTAGTTGGGACAGATGTAACAAAAGGTGTTGACGATACAGGTGTCATTGGCGACATCCCTAATAATGGAAGGACCAGACCCCTTGATGGAGTTGATGCTTCCATGGAGGTAATACCGGCCATAATCTGACCCAAATACCTATATTCGGCTAGAAGTGACAATGATGGTGAAGATTGAGCAGACTCTTGAGGGATGTTTTCCAGAAAAAGCTGGTATTCTTCATCAGAAATAGGAATCCCCTCATTTCCAATAGGACCAGATGAGTCCATATCTGAATCCGCCATGAGATCTTGTAAAAGACTACGAGGACTAGGAGGTATGATAACAGCCAAAAATGGCGATTCCGATGTAAGAGGGGGAAAATGCAGCCCAACCCCAAACCCAAACCAAGTGTTTGAAAGAGGCCAAGTGAACTCAATTGGTTCTCCAAAGGGGTACCCTGACGGGAGAATAGGCTGCTGAAGCTCGGCAAACCTAAAGGTTTGAGAAGTTTCAGATGAATCGTCCGAGAAAGGACTACCACTAGACGAAACCGATGGTTCCGCCACTGTGACCATAGCACATTTAGAAAAGGAAAAGAGATTGAAAACGAAGACTCTTGGATAAAATCCAAGGTAAACAAAGATAGGCCAAGCGATCAAAATTTAATGTGCGTGTAATCGTAGGTAGTTTATTTTACCACATTGAAACCAAAATTTCGTTGTTTCATGTTTTAAGAGTCAAGAAACAAGCAAAATATGACTCTAGTCACTTTTAGTTTTAAGCGAGCGTGAAAGGACAAGTGCTCGATGATATTTTAAAATTTATGGAGTCAGTAAAGATCGAAAATGACTGCTCAGGTAGTCTAGGTAGAAGGGTGTACCAGGTTTCCGTGAACTGCCATATACAGCTTGGTGATCAATGAAAGAAGAATGACCAAGGAATTGATGTACATGCAAGTAGTCTCCCCGAATGCTGTGTTTAGTGCATCACGGTTACAAGGCGACAGAATCAGCTTCCTACGGATAAAAGGATTGCAACCTAGAGGGGTCTCCCTTTATATACTCGACGGTATGGGGAGCACAAGTCCGTACTAGTGCTGTCTGAACCCAGATGGCGAGCGACAGTTGCTAGGTTTAAAGATGACGGAACACATCTCTAACTTAGACCACTAGATGTTTCGTTAGGTTTCAATGTGTCCTTAGGTTAATTGAGTAAATTTTTAGTTGATCTTTTATTTACGTTTCAATTCCAAGGTCCTATCGAATGTTGGATCTCAAAAATGCCTAAATGCAAGCTACATGCCAAAAAATACCATTTCGTTCGATGAAAAGCTATCTACGAGAAAGTTATGAGTTTTCAAGTGATAGAAAATAATGAGAACACACGGAAACATCCACTACAGTATCCGATGCAAGCTAATGGAAACGAGAAATCTTTCCTAGAATTTCCAATGCTAGATATGCGGAAGACTTCCAATTTCACAATGCAAACAAGAATGAAAACAATATTTTTAAAAAAAAATTTCAATGTAATAGAGAAAACAATGCACTAAATAACATGAAAAACAAACCAAAACACTAGCTCGAGAACGTTAATGTGAGAGTTGAAGCAAAACAATTTCAATTAACCCAGGACAAACATAACAAAACTCAAACCAATGTTGCAATCTCTCAAATTGAAGAAAGATCCCAAACAGATCCATACAAGCAGTGTGATCTATGCTTGGAGTGACAAGAAGAAAAATTGAACAAAAGAGTCAAGAATCATTCAACCAATGCAATCACTCAAACGGATCAAGGGAGCTCAATGCAACCAAACCAAGAAAGAAGCTGACTGCGAAACAAAAGGCTCAAACTCCTACAGGAGGCTCATCATACCAACGCACTTAAAAAACCCTAAGGCTATGATGTTGATAGGAAACAGACAAAAAACTGAAGGAAGGGAGCTAATCACAATAAAAAAAAATCTCAAAGCACTCAATGCATACCTAAAATAACCCAGAAGCACAAGCACTGACCAAAAAATCCTCAATACAGACCAAACCCTAACACCTACAGGGGTTGGCGCGGCTGTTTAGATGTAATCAGTGCCAAACAGGGGATGGCACGGGTGCAACACTAGCAACATGTGCCAATCGGCGTGTCTGTTTAAATAGAAATTGCGCCAAGCCAATTCACTCAGGAAAAAGGGAAATATTTGAAAGACAGAGGTCAAATCTGATCCTCTGGGGATGAACAAGGCTCTTCAACTTAGCAGAATAATCAGAAAAGGAAAAACAAGCAAGCAAAGACAAAAATAAGATCTAATGGGTGAAGGAAAAAATCACACTGATCTCCAGTGGAGTCGCCAATTTGTTGGTGAGGTAAATCCCCTCTGCAGACAGAGGCGATCCCACTAGCCCTAGAGTGGGTCTAGCCACAAACAAGACAAGCTATAATATTGATTCCTAGTTAATGAATGGACGAAGATTCGATAGATGACTTACCAGAGGTCCTATGCTATTGTTGTCATCAAAAAGAGTGGCTCGCTCCTCGCTCTTGGTTTGACAGATCACGATCCACCCACTTTCACACTCAGACACCTGCACACACAAGAAACAACGACAATATACAACATACTAATTCACATCCGTAACTATCAGTCAGTTGAAGAGGACTAAATCAATTGCATTACATAAACAACATAACATAATGATGGAACCGACACCATAGTCGAGTATACTAATAAATGGAAGGAAGAGTACAACCAATGTTCGATGTTGCGATCTCCTCTAGCAGGATTCAAGCAGAGCGCGTCTCACAAAGGCTTGTCGGGAATTCGAACGGGACTCTCTCTATGGAGTTCTCCTTGGTTCTACCTTCTCAATAGCAATTACTCAGCTATAGTATTCTTCTCCAAGTTCAGCTCCTTGGCTATATGTTCAGCTATCTTTCATAAAGGGAGAAGGCCTGTTTATATAGAGGAAGAGGGAGAGGCTAGGATCCCTATAATCATGGAAGGGAGGCCTATCTCTAAGGAGTGTTACATGGGAGGTAAAAACCACTGCCTAAAGAGAGAGATTCGTGGCTCATCAACTTAACCACTTCCAGTGACTCATCCCTGAGGTAGTTAGAAGGAAGCCTCCACCTCTAATTTTTAAAAAACATTCCTAAAACAACTTGGCACGGGGGCTGCATTGAGACAGAGCGCCAGGTGGCGCGGGCTCTAGTGAAAATCTTCCACATTGGCGCGAGGGGTGAACTGGCTATCCGCGCCAAGGCCAAAACATAGGTTTTGTGTGTTTTTTTGAGGAAATTTCCAATAGGAGAAATGATGTCCTTATGCAGAAGGATGCAAAGAAGGTGTTTTCAAAGTATGACACTGTTCACAAGTCACGAGAATGATCCTCCAATATGCGGGACGAGGGATTGCACGGACAGTGACAAAATGTTGTGTAACAATCTTGCTCTAATATATTGCATGATCAGATTGAATCCATTGGAATACATATTGTTTGTATAATTTTTACAGTAACAATCATTCTAAAGAACCTTAAAAACAACTCTAAATAAGCCTAATAACCGTAATAAGTAACATTCATCTCTTAAGGGATTAATCTCTATTATTTTCTTGTCAATTTGGGATTGTTGCATAAGTATAGCTTGTTGATTTGATTTTCTTAAGTCCGGTGCATTTTTAAAGTTATACTATTATGGGAGATTCATTGGTGAATTGACCATATAAGTCTTGCATTAACTTTTATATTGAATCTTGCAACATTGCATTGTTTTTCTTGGGAATCCATTATTAATTAGATGCACTTGTCACCTTCATATGACTTGTATAAATCTCATCTCTCATTGTGATTATTTTTTCATTTATGATCTAAGTGGTGAATAAATGTTGCTCTCATAATTGTGATACAAAGCCATTTCTTGTACCTAATTTCTAATCGTAAGTAATACATTGAGAACCTATAATAAGAATCTTGAGTATTTGAAATTACTAGCCTTACTTAATTGTGATAAAGTTCTCTAAAGGTTGTTCTTGAGTTAATCTTGTTAATAATTGGAATTTCTAATCTTGTGTTGCTTCATTGAGATAATTTCTAAATTGATCTAAAAGTACTTCATTTACTTGCTCTTGTTATCTTGTGTTGAATATCATTATGAGATTTTTTTAATTTAAAGTTGGAGTACTTAATTCTCTAAATCTCATTCAAGCTACCACTCACATCTTGCATTTCATCCTAAGTTATAATTCACATCTATAAAATATGCCTCCAAGCATAAGCTTGATTGTAAGAAGATAGAACCACCTTCTTCAAACAATTTGTGAAGTTTATACCCTCATGCTCAATTAACACGGTGACCTCGTAGTTCTCTTGTGGGAAATGCATTGTAGGAACAGAGGCACTCAGATTGTTAGAACTCCATGGAAGGTATCATTAATGAGAACCTAGCCTCCTTCCCTTGGAATTATCTCTACAACAAGAATTTGAAACTAGCTTCAAAAAATTTAAGGAGAAGGAATCACTTAGATTAGGCATATACTTAAAATTAACCAAGAGCTTGCATCTCACGTAGCTTTAAGTTTTGCATTTCATATGGATAGAACTTTCATACTGCAAAAACTGTTCATATGGTAGATGGGAATCTAATTTTAATTGAGCAAGTAATAAAATCCTAAGGCATTGGTCATCTAACTTAAAATATTAAGAAATCTAATCAAAGTGTGCTTAGGAGACAGCTTAAATAGAGAGGGTAGGGATTAGAGTGACAACCCCTACCTTGAGAATTGTTGCAAACTAGTGTACAATTCGAGCGACAACAAAGTGAAAGGTACAATTTTATTAAGGCCATGGTAGAGGAGTTCAACAATCAATACCACGAACATCAACACAGTTAAACAATCAATGCCACCAACATCAATGTTCTTAAAGGGCTTCATGCTCTTGATCAAATTCCAATCTAATACCCTCACGCATGATAGAATCAAATGGAAACATTGCAAAATACAAAACCATGAAATCCTGAAAACCATTAAGTCTGTTGAATTTTGAGTGAAATCTAAAATTCTAGTTTCTCAATATGACATCCAATGAGGTCGAAACCACTCTCAAACATCCTGAGTCATTTCATGGTAATGTTAAAAATTTAAGTAAAAGGATGAAAATAATATATAAAGGAAATGTCACATTTCATTTATATTTCATTTTCATCCTTTTAATTGAAGAAGTTAACATAACCATTGATTGTCAACATTTCTAGGGTTTAAAATTGAGATGTGTGAGGAAAATGAGAGGAGAGACATGATTTTCTTGGAGGGGATGTTTTTGGAGGGAAGCATGCCCAAGTTTCCCTTAAAAGCGCTTCAAAACTCACAAAACCACTTTCTGTCAAGTTTGTGGCTGGCTTGGCAGTGAACAGGTCAACTTATGATGAAACCGACCAGTTTATGGGAAAACCAGTGTCATAAATTGACCGGTTTATGTTCGGTTTGAAAAAAAAACCGACGAGGAGGGAAATCTATCTGGGTTTTTCTACCAGTCCGGTGGATTTTTCTAATGAACTAGGTGATTTGATTGATTTCTGGTTCGAATCCACTGATTTTGAATACTATGTTCATGACAATATCTGCATATAAAATGGACATGTTCATAATATAGAGGTTGCTTTGAAAGTCTATCATGATAATAAATGTCTAGTGAATATGGAAGAGGCTGAGAGATATTCACATAAACAAAGATCCGAGAATATGATGTATACCTCCCTCTCTGGTAGACTTTGAGACCTTGACAAAGTTTTCAATGGCATTTCCTATGCCTTCAAGGGTTTCCTCCTCCCAATATTGGAATAAAATAGAGTAGAACCCACACCAGGGCAACAAGGAATTCTTCCTTCTTCAGATTATACTGCTCCTTCCAAAAGCACATGAAGAGCCTTTCATTATTAAAAAATATGTCCCTCCTTTAAAAACCCCTAGTTTTTCTTCCAAGTTGGAGAAAATGATTGTGAAAAATCCTTTTTCTTATAGCTCCAATTCTATTTAACCCTGGAGGTTCCATTTAGTTTGGATACACTCAATTAGAGACTTTTCAGAGGGACATAATCCAATGAACTTTAAAATCATAGCATGATTATGCATATATTGGATATATTCATCGATCTTGCAATATTTGACCTCATATTTTGGATCTTGCACTGCTTTTGGCATGCAATGCCTTGGATTTCTAGCTTTCCAAGATGCACCCAAAAGAGGTATCTTTGAAAAATTGGTAACGCCACTTTGTCCAACTGCTACATGAAAAAGATGTCAAATATGATGATATTGAAAGGGAATATTAGTCAATCTTTAATCTTTACAAACTCCAAAAACTCCTACAGAGTTGATTATAAATAGAAATATATAAAAAAATCCTAAAATTGGAGAGCAACATTCTCCCAAAAAGTTGTTTTATTTAAAAAAAAATAATTAAAAAATTAAACACTTATTTAAAAACACATACATTTTGATTTTAAAAAACATGTCAAAAGTACGCCCCTCTCCCACCACTCATGCTTCTCAAATAATCCATAGATGAGGTTAGGTGTAATCGTCACTGTGAACAACAACCAACTCAACTCATGGATAATAGAGTTTTGTATAAACAGTAATTATACACAACTTATGAATGATGAAGTTTTGTATAAGTGTAATTATAAACATCCATAGTAAGTGGATGTTTATAACTAGCATTTGCACCAAAAAGGGTGTAAAGACATACTGACAGAAGTGCAGCAAATTTTGAAAATACTTTCTACTTTGCAAATTAATTAAAAATCAAAGTTTTTTACCCAAAGCCACAAGTATAAAAATTAAAAATCCACTGATATTCTTAGAAAAATAAAATAAAATTGCATCTGTAAAATTAAATATAAATAACACATTTTTTTTTCTGAATAAACATATACCTATACATTTTTTGCTAATCTAACCACCCAAATCAAAAGAAAATTGAAAATACCAACACAAATCGCAAATGCGTTTGAACTGGGTATCATTCTAAAAGTAACCCTATTAGCAAACCTGCACAACTAAAAATTTTTAGGCCAATTTTAAAACAACCTTTATCATCAGAAAAAGCAATAAAAAAGATGAAACTTTCTTGGAAAAGCGACCTGCTTCATACGAAAAAAAATAATCAGTAAAAACAATTAGAAAAAGTAAAATTTTCTGGGAAAGCCACCAAATTCATTCTAAAAATGTAGTCAGAAGAAAAAACAAGCGGAAAATTAAAACTAGCAGGAAAAGCCACCTACTTGATTCGTAAAAAGGTGAAAAAAACCGCAAAGTTGACTTGAATTCAAGTCCTAAAGTGTTTATTTTTTACTTAACCACGCCATCTTATTTATATAGATTTCCATGTCTTCCTCTCTGCAGGTTGATCCTATTTTTTTTCATGTATTCTCTGTCGCGTCTCTAGTTCTTTTGTATCACTATGTTCATCCATCGCTGTTGGATTTTAGTTTCCTCGACACCATTGATATTTTTGAGAGTCTGTGCGGATTGGAGTGAGGCTGTGTCCTACTCTAACTTCAGTGGCATTATCCACAGTGCCTGTCATTCAATGGACATAGTGGTTGTGCTCAAAATCACATCTATGGAAATTTCTCTATTTCTCTTCGCAATTTATAGTTCATATTTTTAGTTAATAATATGTAAAATTAATCATCCTTATTGATATGTAAACACATTATAAACGATATTAATCAGTGTAGATTTTGTTTTGTGGGAAAATGTTATGCCTCAACCAAAAGTCATGATAGAGCTTTTGTAAAATCATCCTTTCACTGCGCTACACAACAAAGGTTAAAAAGGGGGAAATGTCCATCAAAATAAACTAAAAAGATGAGAGTAGCGATGCATGAAGAAAACTACACACTCCAAGATGTCTGCAAGTATAAAGAAGGGGAGTGATTCAAATTGTCTCGTCTCCCCCTGAAATTAAATCCAAACAAGTCTTTAAAGAAATTTGAAAAAAAATTCTCGAATCGTTTCTCTGAACGTTCCAAGGGAAACAACAACAACCACAACAATAATTCTCATGCCAATAGCTTGACTAAATAAAAATAAAAAAAATGTTTTCTAATATGTCAAAGAGAGAAAGAGATGGGTCGCTCAACGGAGTTCTACAGTTTGAATCTAATTACGCTTTCGATCATGCGGTGCTGAAACAATGTGAGTTCCAAAGGACGAAGCAATGGTGGCAATTGTGGTAACGAAGCAGATCAAGGGGCCATTGAGCCCAGAGGAGGATGCATCGCTGCACAAGCTGGTGGAGAAATACTGGCGACGAAATTGGTTGCAGAGGAATTATGGGATGCTCCGGGAAATTTTGTTGGCTGTTGTGATGCAACGAGATGAGCCTACAGGTGGAGCACCGCCCTTTCAGCCATGTCAGGAAATATAGATACAATGTGACAATTTGGGAGATTTGACGAATGAAAATCCAAGAGATGAGTCAAATGAGTGACACTATTGAGATTTGGGAGACAGTTGTTGAGGACGACGAATCTCAATAGTGTCACCAGAAAGAACTTGATAATAGAATGACTATCGACATATAATTAATCAATTTATCATATACTCCTTTGTTATGTGCAAAGACTTGCGTATTTTCCATCAAAAAGTTGCTTGAACTCTTATTATAAGAGGCGGACCTATTTGAAAGGTTTCCAAAGGGGCATAGAGCTGGATTTTCACTTCTGAGTCTTTTTCCTTATTCGAGTGGTTCGATCGAAAAGGGGTTGTAATGTATAAGTTTTAAGGTGTATAATTTCAAAACTTATGTGATATGTGTTTTTAAGATGTAGAATTTCAAAACTTATGTGATATGTGTTTATATATATATATATATATATATGATGATGATGATGATTATGATGATGATGGTTAACGTCCACTGAGACCAAACTTTGGTCTATCAGACCTATAATTTTCTTAGTTCTTAATTGTCTGGCTTCTCGTCTTTCATGGTGAGATTGGTGTTGTAGCTTTCTTTTTCTTCTCTACGGACTTCCAACTTCCTTTATCTTGCACCTCCTTCATCTCTTCTGATTCTTGGGACACTGGTGGCTTATCTTCAGGATCTGGGAGATCTGCTTTGTTGCAAAATGAAAATTTCTATTGCACGGTATTCACATCCTCATAATTGTTGATGCTTGAGGGGCTGTCGAGTTCATTTTTTTGTTGTTGGGCGGGGATTTCCCCCTGCTTGTCTTGAGGGTTGTTTCTTTCTTGCCTGATTTTTTGCAATTCCGAGTTTTCTGGAGAGAATTCTTCCTTGATGACAGTGTAATGTTCCTTTTGTGCTCCTTCCCACCATGTAGATCTATGGTGATTCTTTCTAGAAGAATTTTTCTGGGAGACTTTTGGACAATTTTTGGCTAGATGGTATGTCTCAAAGCATGATCGACATCTGAAGAGGACACTTTCATAGTCGAGTTTCTGGTTCCATACATAGTCTTTTCTTGTTAGGATTATTTCAGGTGGGAATACGGCACTGAAGTCCATTTCTACACAGATGCGTGCATAGGTGGTTATGACATATTCCTCTGTTTCTGGGCACCTACAGTAAAATTTCCCAATTGCATTTCTGATGGCTTGTAGCGAGGAGAGATTCCAGAGATGCAAAGGTAGGTTTGGAAATCTAACCCAAACTGGTGCTGAGGTTATGACTGTTGTTGAGGGGTCAAATGATGGGTTCCATGGCTTCATGAATAGGCCTGAATTTTCCCAAGACCAAGGGTCGGAATCTAAAATGCATTGTCTGCTTTCAGAGTTTTCAAAATCTACTATAAAAAAACCCTTAGCACAGGGTAGATATTAATTTCATCATAAATGACAGGCTTCCATACCTCTGAGATCCAACTATGGAGAGCTGTCAGCCATGGCCAAAAGCCATTAAACTGACAAATTAAGGCACTTTCAGAAAACTTCAAGGCCTCATCCAGTTATGCCTTGACCACTTGCACAGTGGGAGCTGGGGCTTCACTTACAATATGGACAGGAGCTTGACTCTTAGAGACAGACAGAACTGGGCCGAAAATTATCTTCGCAAAGCTGGGAGCCATACTAGACCCAAAAATATAATGGAAGAGATTTCACACAGCAGACCCGAAAGATTTTAAATTCTTCTCATTGCAGACCCGAGAGATGAATTGATATAGATGAGGGTTTTTAAATACCTCGTACCACAGACTCGATCTAGAGAAATCCCCTTTGTTCACTTTAAAGCTCAAATTGAAAGTTTCAAACTTCAAAATCAATGTATGGCGTAGTGAAACAAAGGTCGAGCTCAAATTTCGAAAAAAATAACCACATAGGAAATTTTCAAATCATTATATATATATATATATATATATATATATATATATATATATATATATATATATATATTAATTTGAATTGTATGTATATTTTTTATTATGTTATCTTATTTTTGAGATGATTGGATCTGTGGCTTGAGTAGTTGTGATTGAGGGGTATTTAAGTCATTAAAACCACCCAAATATTGCTGAACCTGTAACCTTTACACCATGAAGTGCCTTAACAGAAAACCTTGTCACACCATTTTATTTACGCCATATAGATATTTTTATAAATTATTTTTAAATATATAGTTTGTCCAGTGATGCTATATGGGTGTGAATTGTGGGCTAGCAACAACCATGTCTCAAAATGGAAGCGAATTGAGAAAATACAAAAATGCTCGATCATGAGCAAGTTTAAAATAAAGAGTTCGATACCTTATGAGATAATGTTGAGTGAAATAGGAGAAACTCCCATTGAAGCAATTGCTATGGCGCGACTCATAAGATATCTAAAAAGAATTGAGAAAATGGGAGTAGGTAGATGGCCTAATGCTATATTCAAGGAAGGCATGAGTGAAAGAAAGAAAACATGGATGAGAAAAAACTACACATGTATGCAAAAGTGGAATATCTACCTCAATGCTTGTCCCACAAATAGAAAGGAGCCAAAGAATTTTGTTATGGAGAAGTTTCGTAAACAGGTATGGGGAAAAGAGTTGGGTAGAAAGAAGAAGTACTACAATGAAGAATTCAACCCTACTTATGATCTCCAACAAAAAGAGTACATTGGAGCTAACATTCCGTGGAGGGAAAATGTTCTTATTACTCAATTAAGAACCAACTCACATCAACTTCGGTGTGAAACATGACGGTGGAAAAGGCCTAAAGAAGCTTGGGAAGAACGTGTGTGTACATTTTTCATGTTTGGGGCAGTGGAATCGGAAAAGCATTTCATTTTGGAATGTGATGCATTCAAAGACATCAGAGAAAGTTATGGGAATATGTTAGCATCGATTTATTTGCATTGTCTTTTCAGTGATGAGATTGTTGGAAGGTTGGGCTATCTCATCATCAATTTGAATAAGAAAAGGACTGAAATACAAAAGGCGAAAAGCAAGGAACTGATAATCCCATAGACTATTTTTAGTCTCGTGGACGTTAAAATTTCATTTCATTTCATATACTAAATTCTGTTTTTAATATTAATAGTATCTATTTCAATTTGTATTGAGATTTCCAAAACTAAAACCTTTTAATATTAATAAGCATCAATTTTAAGTTGTGTTGAAATTTCCAAAATTAAAACCTTATTATTTTACATAAATATTTATATTAACATATTTAACAGAATACTAAAATATAATATGTATGTAAAATTTTAACATCTTTATAAAATTAAAATTTTATCTATATAAACTTCAAATATCTTTGTAAATTTGAATTATTTGATTTGGATTTTTTTTTAATAATATTATTCTTTTAATATGAAAATATAATAATAGTTCACTTGGATTTATTAAATTCAGTAACTCTAAATTGAGTATTGTTAATTTTTGTTTTTGTTTTTCTTCAATAATTTTTAAAATAAAAATAAGTGTAAATTAATATTTATTTTAAATAAATATAATAAAAAATGTTTGTAATAATTAAATAAAAATATCTATATTTATATTTATAAATATACGAGAACATGATATTTATTAATATAAAAAATAAATTTTAAAAGTCTCTCACGTTCTCCATATGGTTCTCAATCAATTGGGTACATTTTGTTCTTATTATTAAGATCTCATAAACATTGAAAGAATAGGACCAAGTTAAAAAACTGGAGGAGAGGTTCATGTGTAACTAAGATATGATATGATGATGATAAAATATATGCTTTTATTTATTTGGGTGTTTTTCTTGTGGTAAATTGTATTGTCTTTTAAATAGTGGATTACAAGATAGTATTAAAAAATCTCAAGTTAGTTTTTCATTGGGGAGATTGGATCAAAGCCAAAATTTCATTCTATGTAAAAAGGAAAAAGACAACGACCATAGTCAAATTTGACATACAAAAACTAAAAAATGGACTAAACCAACCTTGGAAGTGGACAATAGGAACAAAAAACCAATAGAACAAAAGCATGACCTTATTATTAATATTTTTAAAATTTAAAATCTTTATTATTTATTTAAAAATAAATTCATTTTTTCTCCTTAGAGGTTTCCATTTCCCCCTCTTTTTACTGATTTAAAAAAATAATTAAAATGTTCTTTTTTTGGTAAGCTACGTAAGGACTTTATATTAAATTGAGAAAAAAAAATGGTAGACATAATAGTGGCTACTAGCCTACTACTAGGGAAACTAGACCAGTAATAAAGATATAATATTTTGGTCTAAATTACTACGCTAATGAAATTACTAACATAGTTAGGAAAAAAGAGTCTTGCATTATTTAAAAAAATGTTATATAGCCTAATTCTATGCCTAGTTTGAAGAAAAAAGCTATTTATCATAAATATATAGACAAACAAACTAGATCTAAACATATAAAGAAGAAGGAGAGTCAAGAGGAATAGCTTAAAGACCATCATTATCCTCATTTGAAGCTAGGAAGTTCAAATCTATAATATTCTTGGCACAAAGAGAGACTTTATGATCCTATTTCTTAACTTGTAGTTGAAGGGACTTAATGTAGTGGAGAATCCCTTGTTGAGTGATGCCGAAGCATCTTACCTCCAAGTCAAAATGTATTTTGACTAGACTTAGGGGTCTTTCATTTTCAAAGGAGTTGGTTCCTATTTGAGTGTAATTTTTTAATTATTTGTATTCCCTATGTTTTTATGAATATTGTAATCATATCTACTTCTAAGAATATATCTCAAGAATTTTGAGTGAGTTAGAGAGGATTTAGAGTTAATTAGAACTAGTAGAGGATAGGTGGATCTAGAGGATCCTAGAATAGAGGTTTGTTGAGGATTTTGTGGATCTAAACTAATTGTAGTTTAGAATCCTCTTTCACATAATCATGTAAAATGAGAACAAAGGTATGATGTAGAAGTGTAAAGAGGAGAATTGAGAGTAGAAGGAATGGGCACATTGGGCAAAAAAGGGACGAAAGGGGCCAATTTGTTGTAAATTAGGCTAGAAGGGGCATAAGGGCCTTTGTCATTTGTTTGTATATAACATGAGGAAACACTTTATTTAAAGTATTTGAAACTTGTGTGCTAAGCCTCTATTTATTATTTATAATCTTTGTTATGATGTGATATTGAACTTCGATGGGTCAAACTAAATAAAAGTATGTTACATGTGAATCGAAGCTCAGGAGGGATTATAGTATGTTCCATCGAAAGTACACAGAGGTCACATAATCATTGTTCAAAGCTCATGAGGGAGAAATTTTTATGCATACACGACCGAGAGTTTATTTGCAATAAGGGAAGGATTTTATTTGATCGTTGATCAAGTGCATGGGATCAATGATCCAAGGAAATAAGAGTGGGTGCATCAGAGGCATGGAGATCCATTAGTCAAGAGAAGGCATGAAGAAGTGTTTCTGAGAGAAAGGGAAAGAAAAGGCATAAAAAGGATGATTTTACTGAAAACGTTGCAAGCAAAAGAGTCAAGAATAAAGCAGGAAGGAGGTTGAGACTTAGTTTAATTGGAGCCTACAAAGTCCGTTTATTGAGATAGTCAGGAGACAAAATTAAGTTTTTGTCAAAAGAAGTTCGTTAAGAGACAGTGTTGGGTTGACGTGTACCAAAGAGTTCCCTTCTATGGTGATCGAAGGAAGAGTGCATATAGGAACGACCAGGTTGACTATGCATTAGGCTTACGTGTCGACTGGCGAAGTGTAATGGCCACAATAAATGGAACCAGTCAAAGGCATCAAATATTGAGCGATACAAGCTTGGTACAACATGGTGCATGAAAATTATGAAGGTGGGGCCTAAACATTAAAATAAATAGAAGACAAGGTTTGGAAAGTAACATAAATTATCCCGTCTCCCAAAATACATCTTCCAGGAGTTTGAAAGGTGCACATGGAAGGGAATAGCGAGGATGATTAGATGTTTTAATGACTTAGTGTCGAAAGGTGTCGCAGTCAACCAATAAGAGAAGTGATGGGATGAAATGTTAATAAAGGTGTTGGGCCCATAGTTTAAATCACGTTGAAGGTTAGGTTTGTGCGTAAGGCGTCGTTGTGATATTTCCCAAAGGTTTTCCTCAAAATTTTTAAAAGAGAGCAACAAACGGAGGCACCAGGGTGACATAAAGGCAAGATGATGTGTAGCGACGACAAGGTGGAGATGGCATATTAGTTGATAAGACTAATAGAGAAAGTGACATGTCTAGGCAGATGAAGAATGATGCACCAGAGCAAGGGGAAAAGGACCAAGTCATGAGGTTGGTCACATTGAGTGAAGGAGAGGTAAAGTGTTGGGTCAATTTACTAGGTAAATTAAAACAAGTATTTAATTATCAATATGGGTTTGTAAAACTTGGAAGCATGTCCAAAATATATGGATTTAAACTACAATCAATTTTAGAATATGAATTATTTAATTTTAATGGAAATGCATATTTAAAATATAAAATTTAACTAAACAATTTTTAATTCAATATGCAATAAGCAAAAGAAGAGGCTCCTAACTTAGGAGAACCAAGTTGACCTTCTCTACAATACTACTTCATGAACATAAATAAAAAACACTAATGAACAATAGCTTAGGATGCATAAAAGAATAAGAGAAGAGGCTCCTAATTAAGGAGGTCCATGTTGTCCTTATTTATAAGTTCATTCATCATTAATTCCATTGTATGAAAACTGGAAATTTAGAAAATAACTTTAAACAAAAGCAAGGAAGATGAATTATAGTTTCTATTCCCTGATCAGTGAGAAGGAGAGTTTAACTTAAACATTGGTTTGACCCTTCATATGCAGATTAGAATTTAGATTAAGATTCATCAACAAACATAACATATCATCATACATCTAATTAACTGATTTAAACATGAAGAAAAACTCGTTCATGAACTTTCAACTAAATTAACCAGAAAGTGCACTTAGCTCGGTGTGGGGGGCCTCCACCCTTGCCTCACACACTGAAAGTACTTCTCAGCTACTGAAAATCAATCAAGAATTCACCATATATAACATCAGAAAGAAGATAGAACCGGTTCTTCAATTAACTCCCAAATTTCATAAATATCAAAGTGAAATCATATAAATTCTACATGTTTCAATGGTCCACAAAATCGGTATAAATAGAGAAATAATAAAAAAACTATGCTACAATGTCTCTAACAGCCTTATATTATCCTAATCCCATCCATCTAGGTCTAACTCATCCAATTAGTTACATTAAATATGGAAAAATCCCAAAATCTACTATTTCTGCCCTATTTTCTAGGGATTCCTGAAAAACAGGTCATGTTTGACCAGCATTGACCAAGCCTGTTTTAGCTCGGTTTGACCGAACCAATAGGTACACATCCATACTTAGTTCCCAAGATTTCTAAATATGTTCGAAAAGGTTGTATATACCCTTATGGATCCTCACACGTATTTATTAAATAGGTAGGTTTAAAGGATTAAGAAAGGGATTGATTTTCTAGGGTAAATTGAGGGAAGTGCCTGTTAGATTCAGTAATTTGGGAGTGTTGGTAAGATCCTATCCATGACTGTATCATTGATATTAACTTCTCACGATAGGAACCTTCGCTATTATTGTTTCTATTTTCTATTAAAGGTTCATTTTCGACAAGCACTCGGTGTTTCAAATGTGTTTTGTAAGTATCTAGGACTTAATATCCAAAATTTTCTTTAATGTCATTTTCATGGATACAATTTCTCTCCGATGGGGCTTCAAATTCTGCCATATTTATCTCTACATGGGCTATTAGGGGAGGATGTTGCTAATATATTGCATTAGACACCTTGGCCCCTTGCAATGCATGTGATAAGTGTTGGCCTCGATGCCCTCGAAAAATTCTATAATTGTGAGGAGAACCTAGGTGGGACATGGTTGAAGATAGGAGGAGAATAAAAAGAAGGTGACTATATAGAGTAATCAAAAGAGACAATAGAGAGATTGAGCTCATTCAAAACCCAAAAGGAACAGGAAAAACAAATTCAAACATAAGGGAGGAGGTGTTCAGAAGAGGAGAAAAATGGAGATAAGGGGAGAAAAAATACAAGGAGAGAAGGTTTCCAAGACTAGAAAACCAAAAAATCCCCTAAAAAAAAAATGCACTGGAATTTAGAAAAAAAACATACTTACCCATAACGAGGAGAAATTAAGTTGGAAAATTGAAAAACTAGTCTTCTTATAGGTGTATAGTTGACCTATCATGTTATGTAACCAAATCACAAAAGAAAATAAAAGATTGATCAACGACTTGAAAATAAGCCTCTTCAAGGGGGTAACCTACTTTTACATCACATAAATGAAAAATTCTTGGTTGATACAAATGGCAAGACCTCCTTTGTATATAAAGGAGTTTAAAGGGTCACAATATATTTAGGGCCTACGTAACAATAATAATATAAGAGCACACAAATAACAATAGTGGGATTCTATGGGGCACAACAATAATAATACAGGGGGCTACATGGGGCACAACAATAAAAATATGGGGCTACACTAGTATTATAGGGACCTAACATGCCCCTCTCCTTCAAAAAGTGTTGTCCTCAATGCTTGAGTAGTTCTAGATGTTTCTACATAAAATTATCACCCTCCCATGTGGAATATTCAATGGGTAAGTTCTTCCACTTAATGAGATACTCTTAAATTGATTGATTATGTAGTTGTCGGGTTCTTGTTTCCATGACCGCTTCAAGATCCAATACGAATTTTCCTTCCTCGTCATGTTTTGGAAATATTGTTTGAACTGGTAGCTTGTCACCTATAACCTTCTTTAAGAATGAAACATAGAAAACTGGGTGTACTCGGGAGATGCTGGTAGCTCCAATTTGTATGCTATAGTATGAATATTTTGAAACACCTTGTAAGGACCGTATTACTTGGGTGATAATTTATCATCCTTCTTAGCTTGCTTGAGGGAAATTTGTTTTTATGGTTGTAGCTGTAAAAATACCCAATTGCCTACATAAAAAATTATTTCATTGTGATGCAGATCTACCTATTACTTCAGTCAATTCTACGAAAGATTTAGGATATCCTTTAAGAGAATGATAACTTGTTGTTGATGCTCGATGTGATCTTCCACTAGTTGAACCTTATAATTTTATCTTAAAGATGATGTGATGGATTATCGATGATATCCATAAAGTGCCAAAATGGGGAATTTTTTGCTGCAATATGGAAGGAAGTGTTATATCACCATTATGCCTTAGGTAACCACTTGATCCATTATGCCTATTTATCAGATACAAAGAAACAAATATATCCTTTCAAACATTTGTTCACTATCTTAGTTTTCCTGCGAGATTAAGGATGATAAGATGAACTATGAGCTAATTGAGTACCAAGACAAGAAAATGATTTTGTTTAAAAATTTCCAGTGAAAATGGGATCTCTGTCACTTACAATAATTGTTGGGTTTCCATGTAGGTTTTGAACTGTTTCCATAAATGTTGTAGCAATTGTACTAGATTTGAAAGGATGAGATAATGCACAAAAGTGTACATAATTGGTGAGTCTATCAACCACCACCATGATGACACTCTTTCCTTTGTACTTGGGTAAACCTATGATAAAATCCATTGAGACCTCCTCCCAACGCTAACTTTTTTTTTTTCCACAGAAAAAAATCGAACCATCTATTAATTATAGAAAGTTACATAGCATATGCAGAGCATTTTTGGTGAACTTCTTTTCTCCTTCAAAAGAGGAAGAGAAGCAGTCTCAACTGTTTTGAAATACACACAGGTATTTGCTTTAACAGCCCAATCCAAAAAATATCATTGTTCAAAAAACAATTCTGATCTGGCACACCTCTCGGGTTCCTTTAAAGGAAGACAATCTGAAACTGAGGTGTACAAGAAACATAATTTTATATCTATGAGAGAAAAAAGACTATCAAGGCCATCTAGAAACAAGCAGTAAGCACTATCCCGATTCTTATCCATACAAAAGAAACAGAGTTTTATCGAATATCCAGAGCCTCCTTAAAAAGAAAAACAACTCTAGAAACCATATAAAGTTTTTTGAAAAGTTTAAAAGAAATAAAACCAGCAGAATATGTACATAAAGAGGTCCACTTTAAAGCATACTCGTAGGCATTATGAGAAACAGGCTGTTCAATAGGACAAATGAGCCCATTTTCCTCTTCAACAACTAACCAAGTCCCTAAATCTTTCTCAACACCCTCTTTAGACAGGCGATCTGCAGCATGGTTCCATTCCCTGTAAATGTGGCAAACAAAGATTTCAGTGAAATGACATTTTAGGCGATAAATTTCATTAAGTAAAGGAAGCAAAAGATAGTTTCTACAGAGTTGATTCCCATTTGAACCATTTGAAGATATTCATAGAGTCCCCAAAAATCTGGACCATTCTCACATTCCTAAAAGTTAACCAATAGAGGAGAAGGTGAAGAGCTTTCAGTTCAGCAAAATTGTTAGTCCCTTGACCAAGACCAATAGAAGCTTTGATGAATTTTCTAGGTGAAATATGTATAACCAATCCTGCACCACACCTCCCATTTATGTCTGAAGCTCCATCAAAATAAGCCCATGGAACACCTTCTCTGATAACTTCCTGCTGGACAGTTCGGTTTAAAGGGGGGTCTGCTGGGATAGGAATGCTATCATAGATTACAACCCCTTCCGCTACCAATCTTCGGATAGGGAATACCGAGTCTTTGAAAATCACTTTATTCCTGGCAATCCAAGCCCCCCAGGTTATCAGAAGAGGAAAATATCTCACTCTATCATTGGGAGCTTCCTGCCACCACTTGTACCAAGCTTCCTACACCTCCTGACCTTCCCATTTATAAGGAATTTTGAAGATCCTTAACGATTCAGTCTATAGGCTTACATTGAAAGGGTAGGAGAGGAAAAGATGTTGCACAGATTCCTCGCTTGATTTTCAGAGAGAGCACCAACCAAGACCAATCTTCCCTCTTCTTTGTAAGAAATCCCAAGTTGGAACTCTCTTATGAAGGATACACCAGAAAAAGAGTTTGGCCTTGGGTGGTCCTTTTAGTTTCCAAAGTGGTTTGGCCCACCAACCCGGGTCCTCCCAACCATTTTGGGCCATCAACCACTTATAACCGAGCTTTGGTGAATAAACCCCATTTTGAGCATGTACCCATCTGAGTTCATCACTAGAGTCAGTGATCCGAATTGAAGAGTTTTGGAGATCCATTCTAAATTTTTCCCACTCTTCCAGCCACCGGTCTTCCAATTAGAGGTCCCTTCCAGACAACCATCCTTGACCCCAGATGGATGTGTTCCTTTGATCAATCACATGGTTTAAACTGAAAACACCCCTATTATTTAAGAAAACAACCAGGTCCTGAGAAAGAGAAAACCTCTGCGTGCAACCTACCCAAGGATCACGTCCCAACCTAACCAGAGTTACATCCCCCACATTCCATGCCATTCCCTGTTCAATAATTCTAACAGAGGCTACCACTGCCTTCCAAACCACAGAAGCATTTTTGGAAGATTTCTGAGGCAGCCTTATCCATTCAAGCATTGGAACTGGATCAATATATTTTCTTTTAGTAACTAAAGTCCAGAGGTTCTCTTCCGAGATGAGTCTCCAGGCGAGCATAGCAGCAAGTGACTGGGAGAAAGGGAAGAGATTTTTAATACCCCACCCTCCCCATTCTTTAGGCCTAGCAATTTTATCCCAGGCTATCCAGGGGGTCACATGTTCAGCCTTAGATCCTGCCCACAGGAATATGCTACAAATTTTTTAAATGGAGGCCAGTATACCTTTGGGTACCCAGGTAAGGCTAGCCCAGTACACAAGAACTGCCATCAGCTCTAGACAGCCATTTAAAGCTCCAGTGTTTCAGTTTTGTTTCAATTTTTGCAAGGAGCCATTTCCAGTTCTGAATTCAGTACTTATCTGGTTTTAAGAAGAAGCCCAAGTATTTGAACTTGTCCTGCGAAGACTTGACCTCAAACTATAAGTAACCTTCCACCCTTACCACTTCCTCCCCAGTCAGACCCATGATCGTTAGAGTCAATTTTTTCTCATTAATATAGAGGCCTGTGGCTTTCAGGAAGAGATCCAGGATCTTTTTTAGGGCCCTGCAGTCCTCGATACTTCCATTACTAAAAAATAAGATATCATCCACAAAGAGTAGATGGGTGACCCAGAGGTTTACCACCACTTCAATTCCTTTTAGGTTTCCTTGCCTCTTAGCCTCATGAAACATTATACTGATGCCTTTAGCTGCCAACAAAAAGAGTAAGGGGGAGAGAGGGCAACCTTGACGGAGCCCTCTCTCGGGGTTGAAAAACATAGAAGTAGCCTCATTAACCAGAATTGCAATGGAGGACGAAGTGATTCAACCCATTACCCATATCACAAATTCAAAATTGAAACCAAGATGAGTTAATACAAGTCTGAGGTACATCCAATTGAGTCTGTAATAGGCCTTCGACAAATCAATTTTTACTATAACACCTTTCTTCCCTCTTAATTTTAAACTGTGGAGGGTTTCTTGAGCTACTCCAACCACCTCATGGATTTGTCTGCCATCTAAAAAGCCAAATTGCTCAGCCGATATATTCTTGGACAAAAACAGTTTTAGCCTAGGAGCGATGCCTTTTTCAATAACTTTATAGATGCAGGTACACAAGGAAATAGGCTTGAAATCATCAAAAGTACCCGGATGATCAGACTTAGGAATGAGGGCTAAGAAAGTAGCGTTGAAAGGTTGGAAGATGGTTCCTATGCACCTGGATTCTTCCACCATTGCTACCGGCTCATCTCCCATTGAATCAAAGAAATGTTGAAAAAATTCCACCGTCCAGCCATCCAGCCCTGGAATTTTATCCTTCTGCATTGATTTGAGAATGTCTTCAACCTCCTCTCTAGAAACAAGATCCATGGTGGAAGCGTTCCCTTCCTCCTCAATATATCTGGGAAAAAATTGGGCCACTCTGATTACCTCAGCAATGGAGGCTTCCTCAGGTGCTCTAAAGAGGCTTTTAAAATGATTTACCCCTAGAGAGGTCAGGTATTCAAAGGATCGAGCCATCTCCCCATTCTCTTTCTGCATCTCCCAGATAGTATTAGAGTTTTTCCTACCTTTGGCATAGTTATGAAAGAACTTGGTGTTTTCATCCCCTGCCTGCAGCCAGATTGCATGGATTTTTAAACACCAGCTCTACTCTCTGAGCTGGAGAATATTTCTTCGAATGGATTCCAGCTCTTTGACTCGATCCCGGGAGTCCAAAGATGCATAGCCATTTCCTTCTGGGCTTTCAAGGAAATCCAGTTCTGAATTCACATTTTTAAGAGCCTCCTCCTCCTTAAATTTATTTTGAAGAGCCCACTCTTTTGTTGCTAGCTTCATTCTCTTTAAATTTTCCATAAAAAGACGGCTTCTGCTTTCACCTTCCCTGAAGAAATCCTTCCTCCAAGTGGCATGAAACATAGAAATGAAGGATTCATAATTGAACTTAAAAGGGGTTCCAAGTTTCTTATATTCACCTTTTACTTCCAAAAGGACAGGAAAGTGGTTCGAGTGACCCCCCTCCCCAACCCAATGTCTGAAAATTGATAGCTTATCCACGAGGTCTTCATTCAACAGAAAATAGTCTATTTTTTCCCCACCCAGTCTTCTCCCACTCTTCAATTTCTCCAGGTAGGCCTCATCTTGTGCAGGGAAGCATCCACCGGATGAGAAACAACCAACTTGTTCATAAAATAATCAGAGAGAGGGTCTGCTCTTGCTGAGGCACCCCAAGATTCCGACTCACCCATTGAGAAGTTGAGGTCTCCTTCAATTATGAGATTTGGATAAGAGAGGAAGAATTTCAAGAAGAAGCGATTCCAGAATCTCTCACGCTCCAAACATGGCCCATAAACATTCAGAAGGAGGAGGGGTAAACAAATTTCATTATAGTAGAGTTCCACTGCCAAGGCGCTTTCAGATCCTCAAGAGGAAATCTCTCTAAGCTTTCTTGTGTTATAACCTGTAACCACCCCCACAGAGCGACCGTTCGCATCAAGTGCATGAAACTTCCATTCCAGGAACAATTTTGACAGAGTCTCTTTCACTGCTTCCCCTTTCCCTAACGTTTCTTGTAGCAGAATTACATCTGGCTTTATAGAAAAAACCAAATCCCTTAAAGCTAGATTTTTGGCATGGCTAGCAACGCCCCTACAGTTTTAGGACATAACAATCATCAGAGACCCTGAGGGGGTGACCGCTCTACTCTAAGCACCCTAGGAATATACCGCTACTTCCCATCAGCTATGTCAATAAAAACTTTCAGTTGGGCTTTTGACAACTTTGACTTTCTGCCCCTTAACTTCCTCGAACCAACCGACACCGAATCCATCTCTAGACCCCCTACAACAACCCCTTTCCCCAATCTATTAGCCAAGGGTCTAAGGTTATAAGGAGGGGCGTCAAGAATAGAATCCCGAAAAGGGGCAGTTAAAGAAACACCCTCCACAGAAGAAACACAGGAAATGAATGGAGGCGGGACTGACAAGATGATAATGTCAACTGAAGCTTGAAACATATTTAAGTCAAAAAGATCATGGGAGAGCCGCTTGGAAGGACCAGTCTCATCACTATCTGACTGAGAAAAACAAAAATATGTACAATGAGAGGAGAGAGGAGTAAGAGGAATACCTGCCTAAGACGCCCCGACAATCTCAGAAACAGAAAGGGGTACCAGGGAGGACACCAGAGAGGTAAATTTCTCTGAAGAGGCAATATCGACCCAGTCCTGCTCCACTGTCACCTTTTTATCTATGGAAGCCCCCAAATATTCATTCATCTGCTTTGGCTCCTTATCCTTTTCCTTTTCCTCATAAAGAGGTTACTCCTGAATAATGAAATTCCTCTTTTGCCTTCGATGACGACGGTGACCCAGAGGACAATCCCTTGCCAAATGTCCACATTTGTGGCATCTGTGGCATCTGAAAGGAATATTTTCATAGTCCAGAGTCTGCAGAAACTCCAGCTCCCTATAAGTCAAGGTCACAACGTCCGCCAAACCTTCTCTAGGATTAAGGCTGACCAAAATACGGGCCACACTCTAGTCTCTAGTTTGAATATAGGACCTGTCAACATCTAAGAATTTTCCGAGAGTATTCCCTATAGATATGAAAGCTGAATCAGTCCAGAAAGGGATAGGAAGACCTGGAAGATTAACCCAAACAGGTGATTCTGCCATCTTCTCTTTCTGAGCATCAAACAAGGGAGTCCATCTTTGGAACAGGATCGACCGCTTCCCAAAACACCAGTTCCTATCCATCACCCAATCAGCATGTTCCTTTTGGTCAAATCGGATACTAAACCAACCTCTGTCCAGTATTTTGATCTCATTCGGCTGCCGAGGGGCTTCTATCCACTCCAATTGAACCCAGTCTGTAATGTAGTCCGCCGATAATTTTCTCCCACAAACTCTACCAGCCAACATTGTTTCAGAAGCTTCCATCGCCTCGTCTATGCGAATATCCACACCAAGAACGCAATGAGGGCGATCTTATTTCTTTCTGATAGTCTTTTTTTTCTTCCTTTTTCCACCCCCAACTTCCTTCTTTCCTTCACCCTCACCAAGATCCTGAATAACTGGAGCATCAGTCCTTGCAGCCTCAGGCCACCCAGGTCGCCTTTCAACAGGATCCTTATTGCCTTCCTTCACCACCAACTCCTCCCCTACAGTTACAAGCACAACCTCTTGTCTCGGCCCTAGCTCTTGATTACCTTCTTCAAACCCTCTCGGCTTCCCGTCTACAGCTTCACTAGAAGACACCCTTGATTTATTGTGAACAAGTTCTTCTACATTAAGATTTCTAGACAAGAGCTCTTCTAACCCTTGAAAAGACCCTAGCTCTGGAGGAGCAAAAGGTGACGGCAGTTGAGAAGAGAGATAGCCTTGACTCAAAATAGGGTTCTTGAACCTTGGAGTCTCACCCCAAAACCCTCTGCCTAAAGAGGCTCTACATCTCTGGCTACCTTCCCCTAGGGCTTTTAGTCCCGCCCGACCATGAAACCCATAGCTTACCATGAAATCTTCAATACCACCAGTAAAAATAGGGTCAATCGGAGTACCTAAGTGCCAAGATAATGGAATGTGCAGAGGTTCCTTGTGATCTAGACCCGTCTTTACTCCACAGCAAGGGTTTTTAGCTTGTGCCTGACCCGAGGGAATCCCACTCCTCCAACAACCACTCCACGTACTATGGGGTGTTTCTTCTAGAGATGCCACTCCATTCGCAAAACCTCCAACTCCCATCGCTTCACCGATAGCTTGGGAAATCTCAGGACTATTCGGGAAGTATAGCTCCAAATTTTTCTCAGAAACTTCATGCCCCCAGTAGGTTAATAGATCTTTTGGCACCGGCTCCACGTCTACGATCTCATGGTCAAAACCCATAACTTTGACAACCACCGCCTCTTATCCCGACACGACAAAAGCGAAAACTCCGCACTGCTCCACAAACCCTATTATAGGAACTCCATCGTGGTAGGTTGTAACGGAAACTAACCCTAATCCCCATTCTGAAAACCAGACAAAGAGATAGAATCAGGCCACGGATCAGCCACCTCAAGAGCTAAAAACCCCTGTCCAACTGTTGCTTCGGCTCTGAAACAGACGTACACTAGTCACCTGATCATGTGTCGCATCAATTTGAACCATCACAGGGCCAAAACCAGAAACCTTAAGGGTTTTTGCCTTCGGAATCATAAGTGCCTTCCTTGTAAATAAGGTGTTAATGTTAGGTACAGTACCAATAGTGAATGCTAAAGTTCTGGTATCCTCCCAACGCTGACTTGGAATGACTAAAGGTTGTAATAGACTTGGGGTATTAATTCTCAAAACTTTATTTTGTTAGAAAACCAAAAATTCTGCTACAAACTTATGAATATTAGATTTAAGGACATCCCTAAAAAATTCCTTCTTTACCTATGGTAAGTTTTAAAAAATCCCGAGTGCCTTGCTAAAGGAGAGGTGTCCAATTCCAAAATAATCTTTTGTTTGAGTTGGGAGTTCTTACATAGATATGAGCGATATTTGTACCATAATGAATAATTTTTTCATATAAATGTTATCGGATGTACTGGGATATTGTTGAAACTTTTGAATGAGTGTCCACACATCTTCCTCATTATTCCATTCATTATTTTATTGAATTACCCAATCACGTTGGATAATAGAAATGACACATAACAATGCTTCAACATCCTCATCCCTTCTCGAGAGTGCAGTTGCAACATTATTATTTTTTTTTTTTTTTTTTAATGATTTCAAAATAATAACCTGACATCTCTGTAACCCATTTTTTTTTTCTTCTGAAAATAATATTTGTTCTGAACAATGTTTAGACTGTCATGATCTGTTTTTACTTATAAGTGTCTTCCCATTAGGTAAGGTCGCCATTTCTTCAGGGCATGTAGTATTTCCAACATTTCCTTCTCATAAATAGGGTTGTGTAAATAATTTTCATTGATTGGATGAATTTCAAACTTAATGGGTCTTCCTTATTGCATTATAACTATTATGGCCTAAATCCACCTCAGGCTGAGGAAGGCAGCGTCTAGGGTAACATCAAACCACGCTTAACCTGGTAGCTAGCCCTACCAGATCGGGAGAGGGCTCTCTCCTGGTCAATCTCAGCAATAATAATCAGTGAGGCTTGAGATGAATTGAATAAAGGCTGATTTTAGGCTAGGTATATATTTAAGAGAGTTTGATTTGATTTTGAGGGTGTTTGTTAGATCAAAGGGAAAGGCAGATTTTGGGTCTGGGGAATGAGGCCTAGTTTTTGCAGAGATCTGAATGGGGCAAGCTAGGCAATTGTTTTGACACTTCAATTTTTAATGAAATGGATAGCTCAGACTGGTGAGGAGTTGAAGAGGGCAAGAATATTTCAGGAATCCTCTTCAGACAGTTGAAAACATAGAAAATTAAACAAACCTTAGGTAGAGCACTGCAAATTTTAATGAATTCCACCTGTATCCTTGTTTGTTTAACTTAAGAATAAATAAGAGGGAATATGATACACATAAAGCACCAGTAAACTTAAATTAACAGAGAGAAACACATCATCAAAACAAAGAGCCACATGAATCCCAAGGAGTGCTGCAAACCCTGGTCTATTCCTTTGCCAAACTGCAGAGATGAATGTACAATGATGCTCAAAGCAATCCCAAATGTCCAACCATGCTAATGAATGAAAAAACACAAGATATAGACAAAAAATAACTCATCCCCAGCCTCTAGGGGTTGAGCTCACAATTTTACGAGCTGTTTCAACAAGATCTAAACTGAGAACTAGAAAATAGGCAATGGAACAACTTGCCTCTATAAGATAGGAAACTGATTCATTCAGTTGCAATTCACCTTTTGATGTATGAATCTACCTCCATGAGTAAAAATTTAACAAAATTACATCAAGATCCATCAAATTACATCCAATTACATCATGAGTTTAACATTTGGAAGTAAGAAAGTCAAAATGTCAAAAACTAGGTGAAAAATAGAGTTACTGAGTCCAAAATGAGCAAATTCCTCCAATGCGTCACGCCAGTTTTCTCTATGCGTCACGCCAGTTTGGAGCCGATTTTGAAGGCCTTCCTGGTGTCCAAATTTTCCCCAAGTGGGCTTGTTGGAAAGGTCTTCCTGTCTAATTTCCAAAAAAAGTGGAATTTCTGAATTTTGATTCCATTTGCCCCTCCAAAACTGAGTTCTCCCAACACTGCTTCCTGTGTGTCCAAAAAGGGGCAGAAAGGTCATTTTTGGGGTGTTTTTGACCCTTCTGGAAGCCCAAAACCTGTCAAAATATTTTGGCCATAGGTAGGCATGCAAAATTTTCCATGAAAAATCCAAAAATGTAAAGTTTTCACCAATAGGAGTCCCCCATCAAAAGCGCGCGCCAAGTGGCGCGACGCATAGAGCAGAAAAGTCTGTTTTTAGGCCAAAATTTTCAAAAATGCAAAAAGTGTCCCAATTTTTTTGAAATTTGGGCTGAGTGTTCTTCATCAAGTGATATGTTGGGCCAAGGAAGACTCAGCCAATATCTAAAGTTTATCATTTCTCCTCGATGCCTTCTTCAACTTGGCCTTCAAGATATTGATTCTTGCCTTGCAACTTTTGTTTTTCGCCAAGTAATGGTACGCCATGTGCCTCAACATAGTTTTCTCGTTGTTGGCCTTCACTAGTAATGGAAGAAGTCTTAAATCACTTGCACACCACGAATTTGAGCAAATTTGGAAGTTTTGGGGAAGTTTATGATGAAATTGGGCTTGCAGCTCTATGTGCCGCGCCACAAGCCCAACGCGCCGCGCCTGCTCAATGCGTCGCGCCAGTGTATTTTTTACACTGTGGAGGCCGGCTCAATGCACCGCGCCAGTGAACTTTGCCCAGTTTTCATTCAAACTTTCTCCTTATCTCCAACACGCCTTTCTCTTGTTCAATCTTTCTCTTTTGAATGCAAATGAGCTTTGTAATGAGGATCAATGAGTTTATATACAAGAGATTTTGATCAACTTTGTTTTTGGGCAGTTTACTCTATTTGTGCCTGTGATTAACTGAATGACTTGATTTTTTGTTTGCCTTTCAGGGGATGGAGCTGTTGAAACCTGGAAAAGTGACCAGGGTGGCCATTGAGGTTATTTACACATGAGAGAACTGAAATTACATGAAATTTATACATAAAAACCTAAAATACTATGTTTTTCCTCAAAACAGGGTTTTGAGGAAAAATTCATTTCTGGGCATGTGATGATGAAATTATTTGGTACTGGAACTTTATTCAACCTCCTCATGTGCCTGCTGACCATTGTTGGACATTTTGAAGACCTTATTGATTAAACCCTAGACCTAATGAAACTGAAACCCTAAAAAATGACTCTTGCAAACTATAGGACAAAAAGTGACTGCAGATGATCTTAATGAATGGAAATGGGCCAGCAGGTAAAGTATATGAGGGAAAATGTATAAAAAAACACTACCGTCAAATGATCCATGCTCCTAATGGAATGCAACTGACGAGCAAGACACCTAATATGCAATGCAACAAGAGAATTTTGATCACTGACGGAGGGATGAAGATACTGACACTAACATTGGCTCCAATGGGGATGGTAGCTCCTTGGAGGTGCCAAGAACTACAGATCTCTGGGAAAGCAGGCAGTGCCTTTTTTCCATTGGGCTATGGAGTCAATAACTTTGACAAACCAAAACCAGACTCTTGACTCAATTTCAGGACTGAAATCTGACTCAAGACTGACTCAAAACGAACCAAACCAAAACTAAAATCAATCCTCGGTTTTATAGCCTTCACCTCGGGACCCAAACTAAAATAATGATGACAGCACACACTTGCTCTGAAACTATGTTGAAACTAACTAAAACAAAAATGACCCAAGACCTACTTAACTGAAATTTGTACTTACAAAGATTTTTTAATGACAGTAGTCCATCAAGATTTGAGGGCTTCAAATCATGATGACAACCAACTGCCTACTGATGGAATATGTACAATCATTTTTAGTGAGCCTTCCAATGTAACCAATGCAGCATATGGCTACATACCAAAATTTTGCTCTCACTTTTCTTGAGTAGGTAGAACGATGTACATGTAGGCAACTCACAATAACCACTGAAACCAAGGCTTATGATAACGAACCAGGCAACATTTATCTTTTCTGATGCTTGCAAAAGAAAGCCAAAGGGATCTTGAAAATCTTAAAGCACTAGTTGGTCTTGAGATCCAGCAGCAAAATTACAACTACTCGCTTCATTCTGATCTGAAAGAACAATTGATTGCCTAGTGACAAGAAGGCACAGAGAGGTATAAGCTTTTGCCATCTGAGTGTTAGCTGTAAGTTCCTTGACCATGAGAAATTATGGCATATTGTCTCTCTCAAACTCATATTCCTCAACTTCATGGTCTAGGTCATTCTTAAACAGAAAACAATCCTCAAGATTATCAAACATGACAGCCTTATCATCTTCATGAAAGAAAATATTATCTGTTTGCTGATCTATAAAACTAATTACAAGACCGTCATCATTTTCAAAAGAAGAAGAAGTTTCACCAACACTTTCTTGACCATGTGGGCACTGCAAATCTGCTTTAGCTTGGGCTGTAACATGACCTTTCAAGAGTTAATATATCTCATCTTCAGACATAGGAGATAATACTTTTTGTTTGCTTTTGCTCAAACAGTGATTGTCTTCATGAAATAACATTTTAAAACATGAAAAACCTGAATGACAGTCCTTAATTCCCTGATCTTCTGAAATTTGAAAACATTGTTGATCATCTTCATATGACATGGCAATCAAATTATCATTTATCACTGAGTTATTGAAAGAAGATTTTTCACTTACTTGAACAAAGATCTCATCTTGTTTTTCATGAACTGACTGGATTACCTCCTCATGAAGGCTTTGTTCTAATGAAATGAGAAAATTTGGATCAATAACTGTGTCTTCTTCATTCCAGATGATCTCAACAGCAGTGCTCTCCTTCATGGGATTCAACACAAGGTATTTTTGATCATCACGATCTGAATCTAGATCTGAAATAGCTGACTTGACTATATCACATTCTAAAATTGAAACTTGACTTTCCTGCATATTGTCTTCTTCTATGGACAGGTCTGAAACAAAACCTTCTCTTTTATCATTTTCCATTGTACTAAGATCTTGATCCTGCTGCAAATTTTCCTGAGCATCTTGATGGGTATCTTCTAAGTTCTCTTTATGCTGCTAAAATGGATTTTCATACAGAGCCTCCATGATCTCATTGTCCATGAAGTCATCATCTTCATAAACTTTTTCAATATTTTCAATAAAACTATGAACATGGCTACAACAGTTCTGAACTAAAGTTAAGGATGGATAAGATTCTTTATACCTTTCAAAGAACATGGTATGAAAATCCTTTAAACAGTAAATACAAGCAGGCGGCAAACTTTCATACCAAGATCGGGCTTCACCTTCCAGAGTGGCCATGAATATCTTCATCAAGCAATCTTCGGGAAAATCAACCTTCAACTTGTGAATATGTATGTGAAATCTAACCAGATGTAAAGCAGCATCCTTCTTATCATCATCTTTAAACGTAGGAAAATTCCTTTGCCAATCTACCTTAGGAAATTTTATTTGGAAAACCTGGAATGTGATCTTGGCTCATGGGAGCATACCTTCGATCCAGGGAAACCATTTTGATAACAATGAATTCACCAAGAAATTCCTCAAGCTACTGATTCTTGAAGAGTAGAGTCACCATAAAAATTTTGAAACTTGCGATTCTTCGACACTGGAGTCGCCAGGTGAATGATTTCAGCCTTCCTAGGTCTGATCGTTGTCCACCATCAACCATCAGATCTAACTTGATACATGTACTGGGGAAATTTGCAAGTCAAATGTTACGTTTATAAAACTAGACTGTAGATTGACTGAAGCAGCGTTTATCTACTTATGCACTTGCAAAGCAATGTGCAGTTCGAAGTCTACCTGGCATAACTTCAGGCTTCGTCTGTAGTTTATAAAATGAATAACACTAACAAGAAAACAATATTTCCCCAGTATGGTCGCCACTATGTTATGACCTAAATCCACCTTAGGCTGAGGAAGGCAGAGTCTAGGGTAACATCAAACCACGCTTAACCTGGTAGCTAGCCCTACCAGATCGGGAGAGAGCTCTCTCCTGGTCAATCTCAGCAATAATAATCAGTGAGGCTTGAGACGACTTGAATAAAGGTTGATTTTAGGCTAGGTATATATGTAAGAGAGTTTGATTTGATTTTGAGGGTGTTTGTTGGATCAAAGGGAAAGACAAATTTTGGGTCTGGGGAATGAGGCCTAGTTTTTGCAGAGATCTGAATGGGGCAAGGTAGGCAATTATTTTGACACTTCAATTTTCAATGAAATGGATAGCTCAGACCGGTGAGGAGTTGAAGAGGGCAAGAAGCTTTCAGGAATCCTCTTCAGACAATTGAAAACATAGAAAATTAAACAAACCTTAGGTAGAGCACTGCAAATTTTAATGAATTCCACCTTTATCCTTGTTTGTTTAACTTAAGAAGAAATAAGAGGGAAGATGATACACATAAAGCACCAGTAAAATTACATTAACAGAGAGAAACACATCATCAAAACAAAAAGTCGCATGAATCCCAAGGAGTGCTGCAAACCCTGGTCTATTCCTTTGCCAAATTGCAAAGATGAATGTACAATGATGCTCAAAGCAATACCAAATGTCCAACCATGCTAATGACTGAAAAACCACAAGATATAGACAAAAAATAACTCATCCCCACCCTCTAGGGGTTGAGCTCACAATTTTATGAGCTGTTTCAACAATATCTAAAGTGAGAACTAGAAAATAGGCAGTGGAACGACTTGCCTCTATAAGATAAGAAACTGATTCATTCAGTTGCAATTCACCTTTTGATGGATGAATCTACCTCCATGAGTAAAAATTTAACAAAATTACATAAATATCCATCAAATTACATCCAATTACATCATTAGTTTAACATTTGGAAGTAATAAAGTCAAAATGTCAAAAAATAGGCGAAAAACAGAGTTACTAAGTCCAAAATGAGCAAAATCCTCCAATGCGCCGCGCTAGTTTTCTCTATGCGTCGAGCTAGTTTGGAGCCGATTTGTAAGGCCTTCCTAGTGTCCAAATTTTCTCCAAGTGGGCTTGTTGGAAAGGTCTGCCTGTCTACTTTCCAACAAAAGTGGAATTTCTGAATTTGGATTCCATTTGCCCCTCCAAAACTGAGTTCTCCTAACATTGCTTCCTGTGTGTCCAAAAAGGGGCAGAAAGGTCATTTTTGGGGTGTTTTTGACCCTTCTGGAAGCCCAAAACCTGTCAAAATATCTTGGCCATAGGTAGGCATGCACAATTTTCCATGACAAATCCAAAAATGTAAATTTTGCACCAAGAGGAGTCCCCCATCAAAAGCACGTGCCAAGTGGCGCGACGCATAGAGCAGAAAAGTTTGTTTTTAGGCCAAAATTTTCAAAAATGCAAAAAGTGGCCCAAATTTTTTGAAATTTGGGCTGATTGTTCTTCATAAAGTGCTATGTTGGGCCAAGGAAGCCTCAGCCAATATCTGAATTTTATCATGCCTCCTCGATGCCTTCTTCAACTTGGCCTTCAAGATCTTGATTCTTGCCTTGCAACTTTTGTTTTTCGCCAAGTAATGGTACGCCATGTGCCTCAACATAGTTTTCTCATTTTTTGCCTTCACTAGTAATGGAAGAAGTCTTAACTCACTTGCAAACCACGAATTTTAGAAAATTTGGAAGTTTTGGGGAAGTTTATGATGAAATTGGGCTTGCAGCTCTATGTGCCGCACCACAAGCCCAACGCGCTGCGCCTGCCCAATGCGCTGCATCAGTGTATTTTTTACACTATGGAGGCCGGCTCAATGCACCTCACCACTTGTATGCTTTGCGCCTCTCACCCAATGCGTCGCGCCACTTGTATGCGCCACGCCTCTCACCCAATGCGCCGCGCCAGTGAACTTTGCCCAATTTTCATTCAAACTTGCTCCTTATCTCCAACACGCATTTCTCTTGTTCAATATTTCTCTTTTGAATGCAAATGAGCTCTATAATGAGGATCAATGAGTTTATATACAAGAGCTTTTGATCAACTTTGTTTTTGGGCAGTTTACTCTATTTGTGCCTCTGATTAATTGAATGACTTGATTTTTTGTTTGCCTTGCAGGGGATGGAGCTACTGAAGCCTGGAAAAGTGACCAGGGTGGCCATTGAGGTTATTTACACATGAGAGAACTGAAATTACATGAAATTTATACATAAAAACCTAAAATACTCTGTTTTTCCTCAAAACAGGGTTTTGAGGAAAAATTTATTTATGGGCATGTGATGATGAAATTTATTTGGTACTGGAACTTTATTCAACCTCCTCATGTGCCTGCTAACCATTGTTGGAAATTTTGAAGACCTTATTAATGAAACCCTAAAAAATGACTCTTGCAAACTATAGGACAAAAAGTGACTGCAAATGATCTTAATGAATGGAAATGGGCCAGCAGGTAAAGGACATGAGGGAAAATGTATAAAAAACCACTATCGTCAGATGATCCATGCTCCTAATGGAATGCAGCTGATGAGCGAGACACCTAATATGCAATGCAACAAGAGAATTTTGATCACTAACGAAGGGATGAAGATACCGACACTAACAATAACAACACCAAATACATTTCCTTAGGAATCACATTCTACATTAAAGGTTTTTTTGAAGTATGGTGTAGCTAAGATTGGAGCTTGACACATTGCATCTTTAAGATGTGCAAAGGACTTAGTTGCTTCTAGAGTAAAAAATATATCGTTCTTCAGTGATGTTTTTAAAGGTGCTGCTATTTTCTCATAATTATTAACAAAATTGCGATAATACCCTATCAACATGAGAAATCCTTGAATATGCTTTAGGGTTGTGGTAATATTCCATTGTTTAATATCTTTAATTTTATTAGAATCTACCTTAACATCTTCATGAGACACAATATGACCCAAATATTCCACCTCATGTACCCCAAAGGAACATTTGGATGGTTTTGCGTTCAATTATTTCTCCAATAGTTTAAGCACCCTGTCAACATGTTGAACATGATTTTTCCAAGTCTTGTTGTTGATTAGTATATCATCAAAAAATGCTAACACAATTTTTCTAATAAAATGTTTAAAAGTTGAATTCATCAAACCTTGAAATGTGGAAGGTGCATTGGTAAGGCCAACAAGCATGAAAAAATATTCAGAATGACCTTCATGAGTTCTGAACGTTGTTTTTGGAATGTTTTCTACCTTCATTTTATTTTGATGATATATGGAACGAATATCCATCTTGGTGAAGTAAATTGTTCCATGTAATTCATCCAAGAATTCATCAATGAAAAGAATGGAGGGTTTATCTTTAATAATGATCTTATTGAGCTCTCTATAATATGGACACATATGCCATGATCCATCCTTTTTTTGCACCAATACTATTGGATAAGAGAAATAAATTTGGCTCGGTTGAATTATATTTGCCTCTAACGTTTTTGCAACCATACATTCAATTTCACTCTTTTAGGCCTAGGGATATATGTAAGGCTTGATGTTAGGAGGAAAAATTCCTCGAATCAATTGAATAACATGATCATGATCACTAATAGGTGGGAGACCTTTGGGAGTTTCAAATACCTTGGAATGATTTTCCAAGACTCTTTGGAGATATTGAGAAATGGATGATATCGATTTTTGAACATATAGAAAACACAATTGTGCATTTACGCCTCATTGTTATTTCTTCAAAATATTTTTCATACCATTAGAGCCGATTGTTTTCCTCGTTTTCCCTGCGATACCCATTTTTTTAATTTCCTTTCCTTCCCATAAAAAATTCAAGAAAATTTCTTGAAAATTGAAATTTATTGTCCCAAAGATTGCAACCATTAGACTCCTAATACAACACCAGCACCACCCATTGGAATGGAAAGCATTGGACTATTCAATACATATTCCCCCATGGTTATATTGATATTATAGCACTTCCTTGAGAAATTTATATTTCCTCTATTTGCAGCCATCACTTGAAACTTTGGTGTTGGATATAGAAATCAATTCAATTCCCGGGCTATCTTACAATGAATAAAATTATGGGTACTACCTGAATCAATAAGGACTATTCCTTTTTTCTTCTTGATATATCCTTTTATCTTGAGAGTTTTAGGAGTGGTAATTTCTTCCAATGCATTACAAGATATGGTCGAATTCATTCCTGGTGTATATCATCTCCTTTTTATGTTTCTTGTTCCTTTTCTTCCTCTTATTCACAATCTATGTAAAATAATTTATTCTCTGCACACTTATGACCTTTAGTGTATTTTCTCTCACAACTGTAAAAAATCCCTTTAACTCTTTTTCCCTCTAGTTTTTGTGGTGTCAACCTTGTAGGTTGTGGGAGGTTTTGAGCAACAACACTTCCATATTTATAGTTGTGAGTGGTATACCTCCTTGTTGCCATAATTTTTCTTTCAACTTTTGTTCTAATCCATTCATATTAACATTCATTTCTCTTTTTGAGAATGAGAATTGTTGCACTTGTTCCTCAATTTTGATATATCTTTTTGCATTTATTATTTTTCATGAGTTATAGTAGAGCTTTCCGAGGGCTTAATGGGCATATAATTTTATTTTTTTGGAGGAATTTTGGAACCAATTAAAGGTATCTATGCTTCACTATTCCCTTTGAATCACCTCAAACTGATTTTTCAAACAAAAGTTATGCAAATTTAAAAATACACACCTTTTAGAGCTTGTTGTAGGTTGATATTGAAATTGTTGTTTCTCTATGATTTCGACCTCCCCAGGTCTAAAATTTATTCTTGTGGTATACCTCTGTGTCTTATTTCCAATCCCATGAGTTAAATTGATATTGGATTCTACAAGATAAAGTTAGAGAAAATCTCCCAAGATGTCCTGCTTATGGACTAGTTCAATAGAGAAAACTTGTACCGAATGCCATGTGTCATTGTTTAAACCTTCAGCCATAAAATAATATCCAAGAAACTTATGTTTGTGAAATTTCATCCACCTTTTACGAAATTCAATTTGGATGTGGGAAACAAAAGTTATGACTATTTTTCCAAGACACCTGTTTGAGACAAAATTATGGAGCATACAAAAACCATAACTTCCTTGAACCATATCTCTTAGAATATAGAAAAACAAGATATGAAATTTTTACAAGATTTTCATTAAGATTTCAGCTCCACGGGGTCAAAATTTCAGCTCTTGAACCCTTGTAGAAAAATAATTATAGAAAAATTTCCAATATGACCTGTTTGAAGCAGCAAAACCCTAGGATCCAAAGCTCTGATACCAAATGTTATGTAACCAAATCACAAAACGGAGGAAAATATAGATGAAAAACTTTAAAATAAGCCTCTTCGAGGGTAAAACTCCTTTTACATTACATAAAGGAATAATTCTTGGATGATAAAAACGAAAATACCTCCTTTGTATATATAGGAGTGTAAAGGGTCACAATATAATCAGGGCCTACATAAAAATAATAATTCAAGTGCACAACAATAATAATATTGGGCTTCTATAGGGCACAAAAATAACAATATGGGGGTTACATGGGGTACAACAATAACAATATGGGGCTACACTAGTATTATAGGGACTTAACATATTTTATACATAGTGATCAAGGTTGATTAATATTGAGAGGAAGGTCAAACATGATGGCCTAAACTAAAGGAAAACAACACCCAAGTGAGATGCATGGCACTAGATTGTCCATTAGATGCCTATAGTATTGATGATGGTATGCCATATGTCTGCTAATCAATAGAGGCGAATGAGGCTAATACTAACGTAATAGCAACGTTGTCTAGGAAAGTCTAGTTGTACACCCCATCTCAGGGAAATTTTTTATTTTTTATTGAAATAGATATTCATGTTTTTTTTTCTTATTTTGGTTTTTTTCTTTTCTCCTTTATATTTGTTTAATTTTTCTTTTTACAATTCTATATACAAAAAAGCCAAAATTTTGGGCTATAGTTTCTAAAAGGTTATAATTTGAATCCTATAAAAAAAGGGTGGTATTAATAATGTATCTTTTTATTTTGTGGGTTGGTCTTAAGAATTCGATTCTAAGGGTGTCAATTGTCAAGGTCACAAAAAAACTGTAGTTTTACCCATAGAAAAGGGGGATTGTTACTGAGAGCACCAATTTTTTATTTTTATTTTTATTTTGGGGTCGATTTCAAAGTTTTCGTAACAATGATACTAATTGCCAAGTTTAGAGGTATCAAACAATTCACAGTTTTAACCTCAAAAAATAAAAATGGTGTTTCTATTAACGTCACTTTTTTATCTGGGGATCGATTTTAAGGCTTTTTTGACAATATTATAATGCTTTTAAGGCCATGATTGCAAAATTTGGTAATTTTAGCCTTGGAAAAGAGATTGTTACCAATAGCACCGATTTTCAAAACAAATGTTGATTTTGGTGTTTTTGACCAAAAATATGGTGTTTTAAGGCTATAGTTATCATCAAGTTAATAACTATGGTAATTTTCACTAAGGGTCTCCACCCTCTTTGAGTAAAACATTCTCTCCTCAGGGAAGGCTTTACTAATCCTAGTAGGTCTACCTTTAGTGACAACCTATGTAACTTTGGACACAAACCCCTTCCTCACATGCTTAATAAGCCTTGATATAATGTCTATTCAAGTATTTACTTAAAACCTGAATGAAATTTCCTTATGGAAATACGGAAATAAAATCTTAATGGGAAAATATACTTACCAATAAGACTAGTATATTTTGGTTCTAATTTTTTTTTGGTTAGGGTTTTTTTCTAGTCTTTTTTTTAAGGATATATTTTGGTTCTAATTTTTTTTTTTTGGTTAGGGTTTTTTTCTAGTTTTTTTTTTTACACCTCCATTTCTTGTGGTGGGGGAGGGGGAGGGGGAGGGGGGGGGGGGGTGCATAGTCTCTAGAGATAGAAAGGCACAAGGGTCCACTTCCACAACACCTCCTTGCTCGTCACTAGCCTCCAATGACCAAACCGTAGAACCAAATTCACAATGAAAATATAAGGCCCCAATGTGAGCCTACTGGAAGAACATAAATTTGGGTAGATCCTTACCAAACGTAGTGAAAGACCCCAAATTTTAAGTTAGATCAATAATACTAGAAAAATACATTTAGTACATGAAATACCATGCATTTATTTGTAAATTCATATGCACGTGGCTAACAAAAAGGACCTTTATCAATTGGATTCAAAATTAATTAGCCTAAAGGAAAAATAGACCTAGAGCTAAGGGTTAAGGGTTTTTTACAATATTTTCATAAGCCTAGAAGAAAAAATGAGGGTTTTTGAAAACAACCCCTAGTTCTTGAACAATGCAAGCTTGTATATGTGATTTTGGAAAGAGATATATAACCCAGAAAAGGAGGACTTCCTAGCAAACCCATATGGGTCTGACTCTTCTTTCTCCCTAGAGAGTTTTGGAATGAGGAAGTTCTAAAAGGGATAAAAAATACAATAAGTACCTTTGTAAAAGTGTCAAATGCTACCAAGATATGTAGAGAGACATTGTATTTTGAAACCCCTGTTGGCCTCTATAGACACCTAGTATCATGACAAACTCCACCAACAAACTATAGATTATGAGCATGTCCCATTCCATTGCTGACGATGTCATGAATATGGCCATTTATTCAGATATTCCATATGAATAAGAAATAAATCCCCCAGGATCAATTGTGATAGAAAGTTGTAGAGGAGATCAATGTGAGTAGGAATCCCCTCAGCTCAAGGAAAACTAAAAATACAAGAATAAATATGTTGTCTTATGTGAGGACATGGAAAATCTAGATAACCTAGCACAAGAAGCCTAATTAGTGGATCCCCGTTTAGATAAGAGCTCCACCAAAATATAAATCACCAGAAACCAACCAATAAGAAAATCAAAAGGTAAATTGGGAACTAGAGGAAGTAATCCCTAGGGACACCTAGGATGACATAGAAGAAACAAATATGGAGAATTCCACCTTAGCAAGCATGGTAAAGAAGTTAATTAAAGGAAAATATCTCCAAACGATTTCAGAACAAAAGGTATGGATGCTTCACCAGGCTTACTTCAAACTCCATAACCACAAAGGTATATCCTCTCAAATCTTGATATCATCAATCTATGGAATCTAAACACAAAAATGTAAGGAACCTAAAAAGAAACACAAACAAGGAAATAATACGGGCTGAAAGAACAATAAAAATATTGTCCAAGAAGCATAAGAGATGCTAGCAAATTTAGGTAAAGTGACTCTCATGATGGAGGAATTCATTTCATTCCTTATTCTTCTCAATGAATTTAATTACATGGACCATTAGGGGCCTCAATTGCAAGGAAAAATAAAGGCTCCTACAAGATATAATATGTAGGGAAAACCTTATATTCATGCTTCAGGAGAGAAAATTTTCAAGTCAATGAGTGTTGGAAAGGTTGTGCCTCAACAACATTGGATGCAATAGGAAAATAATGGCGCCTATCCTTAATTTGGAACTTTGTTGAGATAAACATAACTGATTTGACCACAAATCCCTGCATTCTCTTAGGTTAGTTCTAGCTAACAGGATCCAACACTGTAAGCATAATAACTATCGTTTATGGTCCAAATATCTTAAATGAAAGGGAAAAAAATTTCCAGGACCTTGCACATATCCATTTCCTTCACCTTGAATATATCTATATTATCGGTGGGGATTTTAACCTAATAAATTCTTTGGAGGAAAAAAAGGAAGGCTAGATAAAACTTTATGCAAATTCTCAACTCTTCCTAGATCTAATGGTTGATATGCATGTCATGGATATGGATAACATGAATGGATTATTCACTTAGAACAATTAGATTGGAGGCCACCATCTAATTGCCTCCATACATGATATCTTCTTAAATAATAACAATGCGGTAAAATATTTTTTTTTTTGGAAATGAGCCTCTCCTATGCTATCCATCTCTCCTTATCCAAGATAATAATAGAAGGGAATTTCCTTTTGGTTATCATTAAAATGAAGCTACTACTCAATGGATTAGATGTCAAAAAAATATATATCAATGGGAGGCTTGAAAATTACCTCAAGCACATTCAGTCCTCCAAAACTCACATGTTGGTTTTCCTCTCCTCTCATGTTACAAATCAATAAATAAAATTATGGATTGTCTTGCTAATTCTAGAAGTGTCATTGAAAATACCTCAATAGAAGCCCCCTGACCACCCTCCTCAGATCTCCATATTGTTTAGGAATTCTAGGATGTACTACAACAAGATCTTGGCTGGCCTATAATGGTTTCCCAATGCACTCAAATGATATTCCATAAGGTATCTCCCTCACACATGTAAATGAATCAACAATCGTACATCCAACGAAATGTGATCAGTCTAAAAGAATGCAACATGGCAAGAGAGCCATTGATCCAAAGTGCACTTAACATTCACGTTGATTTCGCCTCACCTCATCACTCATTTAAGCAGGCGTCAATCCCATCACATTCATTCTGTAATGAAGAATTTGAAGGTTTAAAATGCTACCATTAATGAAACCATTGGTCCCAACGTGCTCAATGCTAAATCCATGAAGTATTATAAAATGTTCCTATCATGGTGGCTTCTTTATCTGAGGTAAATTGTTACTGCTATTGTACGGATAGGAAAAACAATAGAGGTGATCCTGAGTTTAAATCATTAATATGAAGGACTAGGCCCTCCTTGCCTGACCCTCTCCTTCCTCTTCTTTTCATTTCTCTGCTAGTGGAACTTTATTAGAAATATTGTTCGTCTTTTGTGAGTTCTCACAAGTGTTGGAACTTGCTTGTTCTTGTAGGGTATTTCTATCTCATGTTGTCATTTCCAACATATTCAAGTATACAACATTGTTATGCCTCCATGTCACACATTTTTTTTTGGTTTTATCTCTGGTTTATAATTACTTATGTAGTATACTATGTTGGCATCTCTCCCACCTTCTTATTTTCCTATGTTTTTCTCCCAAACTCTTTTTTATTTCCACCACCATAAACACTTTTTCTTCTAACTTCCATGTTAGCTTGTTATCCCTCTCCCATTCCCCTTCTTGATGAGCACTTTTCGCTACTTGCTCGAGCATTCTCATAACACCTTGTGATTTGAATCTATGCCACAAAAAAGGGATCGTTCAAGGAGGGGCGTTAAAAGTCATGGTGCGCACAACATCACCGAGGCTCGAGCCCAAGCTTGAGCTTAGGATGATAGATATCATGAGCATATACCATTGATTTCATAACATGAAATTGGTTACATTGAATAGGAAATTGGAGACACTAGAAATTATGTATCAGATATAGAGGTCTTGGATGAAGTGGCGAATTTGGTTCCATACTTGGAAAATTTAAGAGAAATATTAAACCAATATCTCCATACCATCAATATATATTGGCACCTCAAGAACCTACTAGGTGAAAGTTGCAACAAGCTTCGCCTTTATATGGAGGAGCTAAAAATGTTGTACAAAATTATGGACAAACACATATAAAGAATGGAAGCCATAATCCTTCACAATAGAGACCTACCACCACCAAGCCAACTTGCACACCCAACTATGGATAACTCGCTTCATCATGGTATGTTGAAACCAAAAAATATATTTTTGGTTTACATGTTATCTATATAATATTTTTTCTGATTTTAGAAAAATCCATGTAGATTCGAACAGATATTTGTAATATGCTAAAAAAAAATACTTGAATCTACTCTACAAATTGTGGAAACCAATTACAATCACAATAAAATTAAAATCCTTGCTATATGTATATTGCATAAATCAAAGAATATGAGAACAATAAAATGATTCTCTCAAGCTTGGGAGTTCTCTACACTATCATTGTCTGTCTCACTAACCTAGGCAAGCTTGGTTCAATAATTAACCAATTTCTTGGCCTCAGGATTCCTTATTTTATTGTGTAGTTTCTTGGGTAATTAGGCCCATTTTAATAAGGAAATTACCCAATAATGATTTCACAATACATCAAGGCTCTTACTTTGACTCCATGCACCACCTGCACAATTTTGTGATTACACAGCTGATAATACACTTCCCTTTAACTCAAATCTCAATTGGGTCTTCCTCAGAACTGACATACATGAGTTATTTTTTAGTGAATTATCAATTATCTGATTGATCATTTCATGTGAATTAAATCTAATTTAATTCACTTGACCTCTCATTAGTTCCTCCATCAGTTAGAACTAGTTAAACTAATTTTAACTCAAATAGATTATGTTAATTAATTGCAACTCAAAATAAACTCAACCAGGGATCCTAAAAGTAGGAGAAACTCTACATGCCTCTAATTTGAGCCTCAACTCGAATTAGTTGAACTAAGGCTTCATGACCTAGTTAACTCGTACAAGTTGTCATGTGATGTGGAATGACAATTTCCTTCTAATTTAATTAAGCGAGAATTAAATTAGAAGCCTCTTCTTGTTTCCATTTTCAATATTTATTGTTGCAAATTTCAACACTCCCTCTCAACAAGAAAGGGATTCAACTCTATCCTAATCCGGTACCTTTGGAGTGTTCTGCATGCAAAAAATTTATCTAGTGTTGTCGCTACTGCAATTTCTAAAACTGAAATCATTCAAACCTAATCAAATATGATCAATATGATGCATTTGTCACCAGAGTCTCTGACTGCTACTAGATACTGTATTTTCTAATGAAAACTCTAAGTTGTTGTTGAATCCATACTATGCCATCTACACTGCTGCCAACTCTTCTTTGCGCTCCCTAGTATCTGAATGATGCTAGTCTCTGCATCTGTCACTCCAATATATGACTACATCAACCTCAACTAATCCATCCTACTATTGTGTAATATGGGCCCCCGTAGCAAGGTAATGATCCATGAGAAAAGAAATCTCAATGGACCCTACCCAAATTTCTACACTCTTGGGATTATTACTTCACATTGCCCCACCTCTCACCTAGAGGTATGGCTGCATGTGCTCCCTCTTCCCACTTGGATCGAAATTTCCCCCTACTGGAGGTCTTTGCTTGAGTGGATGCCTCCACTCGGTTGCCTCTCTACTTCTCTAATTATGGCTGCTCCAAAACTTTCTAAGGCTTCTTCTGAGGCAACATGTTGAGAGGTAATTCATGCTCCCTCTCAACCACCAAGTATCTACCCTTTGCCTTACTCCTCAAAGCTTTGCATGCATCTTCGACCTCAAGAGCATACAATTTCTTCACTTGCACACTGATCTGCTTCACTCGTCCCATGGCGATGTGTCTAAGGAAAACCTTTCCTTTGATAAATATCACATCATAGCCACAGTCTTCCAATACCATGATGGAAACAATATTCTTCTTTAGTATTGGAACAAACAATAAATTTGTGAATATGAGAGGGGAGACAAACTCCCTCTGAAAAGTAATTGTACCAATATCGGCCACGCTATACCTCCCATCATATCCAAACTCTATGTTCTGCTTGAGGTCTTTCTCCTGCAAGTCACTGAAGATATCTCTATTCCCCGTCATATGGAACAAGGCATTGTTGTCAAGATACCACATACATCCTATTACAATGATTTCCATGCATGAAATGAGAGTAAAATCAAGCTCAAAATGTGAAGCTATAGCTTCACATGTTGCTGCTATTGCAGGCTCCTTCTTGCTTTCCTTATTTTGTGTACATTTCATGGCCTAGTGCCTGAAATTGTGACAGTGAAAACACTCGATGTTGGAAAAATATTTATTCTTTCTCTCTTCGTCTTGGGACTTATTTCCCTTGTATTTATTTCCTTTATTGACTTATGCAAATTCCTCTTCTTTGGAATATGTCATGTCTCTAGTGTTTCTCCTAATCTCTTCCTGCACCAAGTCAGACCACAATCGCTCCCACTCTAGATGCTAGGTTCACCAGATCATCCTCAGCAATAGTAACACCAACACTTCCAATCTAATCTCAACTTTGAGTGAACATGGTCAAGTACTTTGGTATTGTGTCGCCCTCTTCCATCTTGATTTTTTTGAGCTTGTCCTTCAACGTCAGCTTCCTTTGGTCATTGTTGTTCTAGAAAAAAATTGATAAGGCCTTCCACATATCATATGGAATTTCCTTTCCATGGATGTTCGAGACAAAATGATCTTGAACTCCTTCCAATAGAATTCTTCTTGCATTTGCTATGCTCTTCTTCCATGCTTCCAGATTTTGAGCATTTATTGTTGTAGGCCTAGGAATATCATTGTCTATGAACTCCTTCAGCCTGTTGTCTTCCAACACTACTTCCATCCCATCCTTCCAAGCTATGTAATTTGAACTACCCTCAAGGGAATATTCGAGTCTCAATCCAGAGAAAGACATCTTGATCCTACTGCTAGTCTTGAAGAGGAGATATGAAAATTCGATTCACCTGCACAGAACAAACTCGTATTCTTCTCATTTGGAGTGATTATTTCTATGATACCATGTAAATAAATCCACGTAGATTCAAACTGATATTTGTAATATGATAAAACAAAATACTTGAATCTACTCTACAAATTGCGGAAACCAATTAAGATAGCACAATCACATGAACAAGAAAGAGAAAGAATTTCAATCGCACAACACAAATATTTATCTATGGAAACCCTTAGATAAAAAACCCACTATATGTATATTTAATAAGTCAAAGAATATGAGAACAATACAATGTTTCTCTCAGGATTAAGAGCTCACTGCACTATCTCTGTCTATCTCACTGATTTCTAGGCAAGCTTGGTTCAATACGTAACCAATTTATTGGCCTCAAGATTCCCTAATCCCTTCCATAATTTCTTGGATAATTTGACCCCTATTAACAATAAAATTCCCCAATAATGATTGTGAAATACATCAAGGCTCTTACTTTGACTCCATGCATCACCTGTACAATTTTATGATTATACAACTGATAGTACACTTCCCTTTAAATCAAATATCAACTGGGTCTTCCTCAGAACTAACATACATGAATTATTTTTGAGTGAATTATCAGTTATCTGATTGATCATTGCATGTGAATTAAATATAATTTAATTCACTTTACCTCTCACTAGTTCCTCCATTAGTTAGAACTAGTTAAACTGACTTTAACTCAAATAAATTAAGTTAATTAATTACAACTCAAAATAAACTCAACCACAACTCCTAAAAATTAGGAGCCACTATACATGCCTCTCGTTTGACCCTCAATTCGAATTAACTGAACTAACTAAGTCTTCTTGACTTAGTTAACTCGTACAAGTTGTCATATGACATGGGATTACAATTTACTTCTAATTTGATTAAGGGGAAATTAAATTAGAATCCTCTTCTTGTTGCCATTTTCAATATTTCTTGTTGCAAATTTCAACACTGCTCTAGGTTGATATAGTTTTCATGGTTTTTATTCCAATATTTTGTGATGAAAACACCTGCTATGCCAATCAAAACAAGCTTGTTTTTATGAACTCGAGATTGAGCCTCAATTATTTTCTCTACTTTGTTTTTGTTGAAAGTGTTGGAAATTCGTCAACCAAGGGGGTCTCCCCAACATGAAGTCCCAATCAGACCTCACATCGTTTGGAGTAGGAGCCCAAATCGGAAATATGTCTAGTTTCCATTATCCTTAAACATTTTACTTGGCCACAATTATTAACATAAGAATTTATACACCATTCTTTGAAACAAGCAAGTAAGTTGACATTGTGAGGCATACACTTGCGATGTATACAAGGTAATTTCCTAGTAGGGAGAAAGAGAATGAGCCTCTAAAAGAAAAGTAATAGTATCATCCTAAAAGAGACACACAAGAGCATAAGAGGATCACAAGTTAGTCTGCAAAGTAGTTCACAAGCCAACCACGATCATAAAACCAAATGCAACACACCTTCAACAAGATAATACCAAATCCACCAAATAGTTCAATTTCTTTAGTACATATGAACAAAACACATACTGCAAATATCTAAAGAATAGTCCTACTATTTTAATAATACATGCATGAAAATGTGTTGGCTCATCGAGATTCATATATTAGGTGGAATTGACAATATATACAAGTACAATGCTTCCACACTAGGTGCAATAGAGGAACATTAAGTCACAACATGCTTCTCCAAAGAAAGATATTCGCTCCTATGCCATTGTTATAGAATCCAAGGTGAAATTTCAGGTCCCAAAATTCCCTTTAATTTATTTATGAGGGCGTATTTATAACAAATGAGGTGACTCTTCACCTCCCTCACAACTATTGCAATTTTACAATGATTTTTCGAATTCTTACATGACCTTTGAGATTATATATGACTTTAGGAATCAATAATGATTCTTCATATTCCATGTGGTACCTTTGGTCCTCCACATAATTTACATTTTATCATTTGGATAATTACATAATTATATTCCACAAATGATGTGGCAAGGCAATGCGATAGATGTGACTCTTGACAATGATGACATGGAACTTCATGATTATGTGGCATTTCCAAGTTTCTCCTTTTGTTGCTTTCTTTGCATATTCATGATGGATCTTGGATTTTATTTATATTCATACTCCAAGGGGTTGATTGATATGGAGTGTTCATACGATCCTGATATTTGATCTTATGTCATAAGCTAGTGTCTCTTCATATTCTCTTCGATGATCTACTTGTCTTCCATCTCTAAAGGTTTCTTCTAGCCGGGTCTCCTTCTTATTCTATTCATCATCATCCTATCATTGAAAGATATAATACCAATAACTGGGAATCACTCATGACAAGATGACATCAGTGTGAAAAAATCCTAATCTAGCATTCCTCATGGAATTGCTGATCGAGCTAGAATTGGGTGTTGGACTGAGGGACTGGCTCAGAGATTGCACAACTCAAGAGGTCAAGAGTGAGGACTGAGGCTTAAGACTGCACAATTAATATTTTATGAAGGCCAGGGCAGGATTAGTACACAGTTGAGGGGCTCAAGGAGGCAATCTTGAGGCTTGAAGTTTCTCACTACGCAGCTCTAGAGAGAGAGATGCCTAGGGATTACGTAATTCAAGGAGTTAAGTTGGAAGCTTGGGACTTGAGACTATGTAGTGCATAGAAGAGGACTCACTGGAGGATGGCATACGTAGTTTTGGAGCTCAAGGGGCTAGGTTTGAGCACTGAGACTACGCAGTACACAGTTTTGGGAGGAAGGAACTTTCCATTTTGCAGTTCCAAGAGAAAAGGGATGAGCTTGAGGGATAAGACTGTGCAATTCACAATTTAGGAGGGACGAGTGAAGGAATGTTTCTCGAGGAGGGAGTTTTCATAATTTGGGTAAGTGCTGGATTGGTGAGGTCAAAGTGAACAAGAAAAAAACTTGAACATTATCACACACTCAGAATAATCAACAACACAACATTGATCACTCAAAACACATGAACAATATAATCCCCTCAATAGGACAACAATACGACTACTTCCTCCAAGTGCAACACTAAAGATACACTTTACAGTGACAATTATGACACTTGTGCAACAATGCATAAAAATTTGGGAATGAGCGTAATACATGTCTTCATGATAATTAGGACTCATTAGCACCAAATTTACCCCTTTAAATGAACCATAAGTACGCTTATGCGATATGCGATACTTCCCATGCCAAAATATGACATTTGTGACGGTAAGAGAAAAGTGCACAACAAAATTGAAAGAAACACATGCCAAAGTGAAGATAACATGAAAACGACACTCATTAAAGTGAAATAAAGTAAAAATGACAGTCGTAAATATCAAAGCGACACTTTCAAAAGTGAAGGTGTGCAAAACTGACAGCTGTAAAAACTTACCGGAATAGAAGTACAATCACAACCAAAAGTGAGAGACTGTCAATTGAAAGTGTGCACTGACTGTTGTCATAGGTTGAATATTGCATAGGAACTATCTTGATGGAATGTGCTATGCCTTTTCAAGCTAGCATAAAATAATGCATTCATAAACTTTTTGTGAACTAAAAATGTGTATGCAAGTGACTTCGACACTCAAAAACTGATAAGAAGACTTAAAGACTTAGCATAACATTCATTGATCATGAAGCGAATAGATTGTTAGATCCTCAGTAGGCTACATAATTCACGTGTAGGAAAAAATTAGGAGGGTGTCGATTGCAGCGTCAAAAGGTTTCTAGACTAGAATATCAAGGTTGATTTGGTGTGTCATCCAAACATACATATTGTACATATTTTCTTGGTTAATATGATATTTAGATCTTACAAAATAAAAAATACTAGTGTCTTGAAAATGACTAAATTTAGCCCCAAATACTCCTAGAGAGGTTCGTATTTTGATCTTTTAAAGCCATTGATCTCCAATTTCTCCTAAAATTCCATCCTCACCCGTACCATTCAAATGAAGCCTCAACTTTAAGCTTCAACTAAGGCTCTTCAATATGCAGCCTATTTTCTCACTTAGAAGTAGGTAGATCCTTTGCATCTACCAGACATCTCCTAGTACTAATATTTGTTCTGCACAAAACGACAAGGAAATTCAAAAAATACGCAACCAAATGTCCATATGTGTGATGTTTGTAGCAATGAAGCAATGTTTACGATCCAATGGTGACACAATGGTGAGTAGTGGTAAATTTTTTTGTAGGTCAAGATCCACTAATATTCTAGATATTAAGGAAAACGTATTGATTTCTTAATACTACCTTCCATATCCATACAATGGTCAAGATAAAGTTTGATAGTCTTAAGAGATTCTAGTGGCCATAGTGGAGCTTGGGTGTTTTCTGACCCTGAGTGTTAAGATTAATCTCTAGTGACAATTTCTATAACATGATATATGCGTACCCCAAAAACCACTTTTCCTAAATAATAGAGTGCTAGAATATTCCTTAGATTTGAAGTGAAATTAAAGCTAGGCCTTGATTGGTATATTGAAGGGTAGTGTATAACTAATCATAACACTTTAATGCTTATAATTCCAACTAGATAGGTTTTTCTTAAAGATAAATCTACCAAAAGATTGATCCAATAATATTTTGGTTGGTGAATCAACAACTTGTGCAATTTTCATGTCCTCACTAAGCACCAATATAGACCTCACCTTGGATAATTTAACACACTTCAAAGTTTTAGTCTTTTATTTGTGGAGGCTTACCCTTCTCATCGATTAAGATCTATTTCTTGCCACACGATTATTCGCCCTTCCCACACTATGAACCACTTCTTTCCTTGGCTCGTAAACCACCTTTGTAACCAATGAGGATTTTGTATAATTCTTGACTTCACCATTTCTATATTGAAATAAAAGAAATAATGCACCCTTGCTTTCCCCAAAACATTGTCATCGTTTGCGTTAATTGAGTACATTTAGGAACTCTTTACAAAGATTAGGGTCCATATTGATTTTTAGTATTACCGCCTACTATTAAATCCCTTGTAATATTTACCAAAGCTAACATGTTTTCATTATTGTTAATAACTCCAAAAATAACCGATTTTACATTTGGTTACAGATTTTTCAAGCAAATGTTCAACGTCCAAGCATTGTGCATTTCTAGGGTGAGGCCTATACTAGTTCTATGAAACAAACTATCCCCAAAGTCCTTTGAGCCTTCATTGAAGAAAATTGTCAGGTCTTCATTTGGGTCTATGCAATGGTCAACAATCTCATCCTCAAAACCTTAGCTCTCAAAATCCCTAAAGTGCCATTTTCCCTTTTCTGCCATCTCTCTAGTTCAATTGCTTGTATTTTTCTTCAATTCTATACTCTCTTTTCAACATTTCACATATATTTTTAGCTATCCCACTCCTAATGACGGGTGCAGTGTTCAACAAAACTAAAAACACTTGCCTAAATTTTACCAAAAACTAACACAAAAATAACTCTCACTTGATTTTTTTATATTGGTTATTTGTATGCTAGGTTGTACTTTAAGGTCAAGTTAGTGGTGTTGAACTAACTAGGTTTTTGGTTTGTCAATTCGTCTTACTTAAACATAGCTTCATCTATTTGCATTATGTTTGGGTAGCCTTAGCACTATTTTTTTTAAAACATAGCTTTGTCCACTTGCATTATATTTAGGAAACCTTAACATCGTTGTTTTGTTAAGTGATTCATTCAGTCCCTGAATGACTTCGTAATTCAATTGAAGAAACTCACAACCATCTCATTGACCTATGAGGATATTTCTCTCTACTAAGGTGAATATAATTTCCCCCTTTTATCAAGTCATTTTGGCGAAAATAATTTAATATGGAACTCTCTTTACAAAAGGATTTGAGCTCATCCCAGGAATAGAATGGGGGTTCTAATATATGGAGGAACTAATATTTCATAGTGCCCTTATTATCTTTCATTTCATTAAGGTTTAAAAGATATAGGAGTTTTTATTTTGTTGTCTCTTTTATGTACTATCCGTCATCATGGTTTTCTCATGCCTCTTCTAACAACAACACCTTTCTCTATGCCTATATTTTTGTCTAACTCATTCAAATCTAGGACTATTAAGCTTACACTTTAATCATTACCAATTTTTCAGAGTGAGTGGTATTATTCTTGTAATTTTTCACCTTTATGGATGGAATTAATTCAACTCATGTTCATGGAATTTGAAAGGTTTTAAATTGGATTGACCCAAGAGGTTGGTTATAACATTTAATTTAAAATTATCAATTCTATGTTGGAAATTTGGTTGGAGAGCTTTGGATTACTATGAGAATCAATAATATTTAGTGATAATTGTTGTAGACATTTTTTGTCAAGTTTATTTCTAATAGGTAATCATAAGAATATTTATCAACTATATGATAACTGTGGCCTAAAAACAAAAATCTATCCCTAAAACCCACATTTTTTAATTATAAAAAACACCAAAATAAATTCTTGAATTGAAAAGTTGTGCTATTGGTAGCACCTTCCTTTTTCTTTTCTGAGGGTTAAAATTACCACAATTTTCAATAATTATGTTAATAATTTTGTAATACTACCAAAAAAAACCTTAAAAATAAATTCTTGAATTGAAAAACAATGCTAACAATAACATTACTTTTTTGAAAGCCAAAATTGTAGCTTCTTTGAAATCTTGGACTTGAAAAGCAATACGTTGCAACCAAAATAATAAAAAGTCAACCCCAAAATTGAAAATTTATGCTCTTAGTAATATCCCCCTCTTTTTTATGAAGCTAAAACTACAACATTTTTTAAATCATGGACTTGACAACTGGTATCCTTGCAATGAAAATCTTAAAGTCAAATCTCGAATAAAAAAATAGGTGTTATCAATAACATCTTTTTTTGCTTAAAATTAAAATATTTTTGAAATTGTGTCCTAAAAACGTAGTACTAATGTAAATACAATTACTATAAAGGAGAAAAAATTGAAAAAAGTAAGGTAAGTAAACAAAAATAGAAGGAAAAAAAATGAGGAAAATAATATTTTTCAATAATAGAACTATTTTTTGTTTTCTAGTGTATCTATGACTTGCGAGACTAGCCTGTGGTCTAAGAAACTATGACCTGGGGGCATTTAAGTCATCAAAATCGCCTAGGGATCTCACTCAAATTGAGCCACACCAACCCTTAACGTGGTTGGATTTTTATTTTTATTTATATGTCTCCTCTCAACTAATGTGAGTTTCAAACCTTAGTTGTCTTATAGAACAAAACCATCCAAATCAAATTTCACTAGCAAGTTTTGGCTGAATAAATTGATTTTTAATTTTTTTATAAGTCAGAGTAACCACCTTCTATTATGATAGAACAAAAAATTACATCAAAGTCTGTTGGTCTACTAGACTTGAAACCAGACCAGTTGCAGTAAGATAAAGCCTTGTTCCTGAATTTAAATAAACTTTACAAAAGGATTTTATATCTATGGTATATCCTAGGCATTTAAGAAAAAATGACTTTTCTACTACTAATTAAACATTTACAACATGTTGGAGGTCTAAGTAAATACTTGAGTTTCTATTCTAGACCTATAGAGCTACCTATAATTCTATTACTATGCTTTGGCCTTCCAAGCCTATCAACAAAATATAGATAAATTAAACACAAAAATATAATCATTTATCTAGGGACAATGGTGGAGTCTCCTCCCCACCTGAATCAGATGCAGATGTAAATTTCTCCAATGGGGTTGTTACCTCTGTCGCTACCCCTCCCTCTCTCAGTGTTACTAGTGGATTTCCGCTGGCTCCCGCTACCTCTTTGACCTTGTATTTCGTTAATTTAGTCGGATCTCCAAGTTCGTGCCCCATAATGATATCCAATTTATGAATATACTTCAAGTAAATTGAAAATATCTTATTCTTATCACCAATTCGATCATCTTGCAAGTGTTCGATGTTGACCACCCTTTGGAGTGCGTCCTCGATCCCCTTTAGCCTTTTCTCAATTACGTTCATCTGCAAATTATGTTCCATATGACACTTGATTATTTGTTTCGCTTCTTCCGCTTGCAACTTTCCCACTAAAGTCTTATCATGCCAAGTCGTTTCCAGAGTCCTCTAATAGACCATCTTTCTTTGTATGGGATTTCCCCATACCTATTATCCAGATGACCTCCTCTTCAATCCTGTCATCCTGGATGTTCCTTTGCCGCCTCCTCACTTCATTTTCTCAGACTTCAATAATTTCCTTCCCTCGCTCTGGGACAATTTCCTGATAGTTGAGAGTGGATTCCTTTGTTGCCACCTCTAATCTAGTTCTATTTCCAGCCATGGAGCTTTGAGCTTTCGCTCTCGGCCTTCCCCTCAGTCTCCCACTCTCATTTCTCGCCATATCTATTCTGGCTGTCGTGGTTCTATGATAACCATACTTTCTTTCCCTACTACTCACCTTTGTTTCATTCAAGTTTGTCATTATGCCCCCCATGTAGTGTCCCTCCTTAGGATATAAAGGAAAAATACAAAGCCATGCAATACTTCCCATCCTTTGTTCATCTTATGACAACTTCCATTTACCAATGTAATTGCAGTATGTTCGTGCAATAATGGGACCATCCTCCCTCTCATTCTCCTCTGCATACGGCATGTGCAGGCCCATTATAGTCATGGTTTTTTTCCAGTACTAGTTCACACTGTTTTTTGTCCTTCGCCACTTCTTCAACCTTCCATTCTCATAAATGTCTCCTCCTAGAAAATTATTATGCGATCTTTGTTCCACTCTTTCCCATTAGCTACCGTCATGTCCTTCAGGTCTTGTTGACATGTACCTCTTTGATCTTTCCTAATGCCCGCACTTGTCCACTCATTTTGATCATTAAACATTCCTTTCACCAGGTGGGTTAATGCCCTCCTCCTGGCCTACCTTGTGTCCTTCATGTTGCCCCTTTGACGTGGATAGATCTCTCACTGACAATTCTCGACATTCATTCTTTATATGTCCTTCCATTTTTTCCTCCCAAGTCATTTCAGTGAGTACCCTGGTACTCTCAACCCCTTCGTTTTCCATTATGTATACCAATGCATTGGCCGAGCACCTGACTAAGGTGAATTCTACTACTTTTATCTCCTCCAGGTGATCCTTAATCATTCTAATTATTTGGTTGAGATGTCAATTCCTCGTGACTTTATTCATCGGGGTGACACATTGTAGTCTACGTGCCACCTGGATGGCTAGAGTTGAGTCTCCCTTGAATATTGCATTTTCCTTCCTTTCTCGTCGCAACGTTTCAAATCCCTTCTCGAGGGCCTGAAACTCTACTGCATTGTGGATTGTCCAATGTTAATGATAAAATATTTATTTTACCTATCTAGTCCTTTCTGATTCCTCCAACAATAGTCGTTATGGGGTTGCCTTTGAACTCTCCATCAAAATTCAGTTTCCAGAAACCTTAAGGGGATGGTTCTAGGTTTGAGGATATTATCACTCAGGTATTCAAGGTAAAAAAAAATTAGAACTATTTCTTCCTGAGGGGATGGTTATTCTTCCAGGTTTTGAAATATTTTGTTACTTATGGTTTCCTTAAGCTAATGGCAAATTTATTCCATCAGGCTTGCTCCAGGGAGATTTTTATCTCTCAAAATTTTTCGGTTGCATTCCTTCCAGACTGACCATAGGACGAACCCCAGAATCAGTTTCCAGGTTATGTTAACCATTTCATTCTTGGTATATTGCAACCACCATTTTTTAATTGTGTCTTGTACGTTTTCTTTGTTTCTATCAGTTTGTCTGTATATAATAGCCAACCAGTCCCATAGATCTTCCGTGTATCTACATATATTTAGTGAATGGTTAATATTTTCTTCTTCCTTCTCACATATATAGCACCATGATGGACCTATCATTCCTCTCTTCATCAAATTTACCCAAGTTAACACCTTTCTGTGTCAAATTAACCACAAGGATATTTTTATTTGTGACTAGTGAGAAGCCGCCCAAATTTTTCTCTAGGTCGGGTCATGGACTTCGACATTTTTAGTTCTAAGGTAAACCATGGCTTCCTTAAGGTTGAAATCCCCTCCTTCTCATTGCCCCCATCGGAGTTGATCTCGGTCATCATTTTCCAAGATTTGTATTTTGTTCAACTCCTATGTCATGTTTTGAATTTATGACTCTCTTAAATTTTCCTCGCAGAGAATGTTCAGGTTCCATGTTATCCACTTTATGTTTTCTACTTTCGAAGCCCAGAATTGGTGGACCTCTTTGTGTCCCTACTGCTCTGTGGATTCCTGAAGATTTCTCCATTTGTTTTGTTTAATTTTGGTTGTTGTTGTCAGGCATCATCATAGAATAGGGCATTCTTTTCATTTCTTACTTCCAAAAAGTTTTCCTTTTGTATAATTTCTCTGTTGGTCCATGTCGAGTTCCAAATGGCTGACCCCTAGATTGAACCCGTAAGTCTCACCAGGCTTTTTTTTCTGACAATCAGGGGCATATTTTTCTTTCCATAATTTCGCCAATGGAATCTCCCCTCTCATTAACAATTTCCACCACAATTTGGCTCCATTTTCTTTGCTAATTAATTCAGGGTCTTGTAACCCAAGGCCTCCTGCCTACTTGGATTTGAAGATCATGTTCCATGCCACCAGTGCCCATTTCCTTTTCTCCTCCTTCCCTTACCACAAGAAGTTTCTTTAGATCTCCTTTATTTTTTGGAGCACTTCTTTAGGCGCAGGAAGAACATATATCATGTATCCCAGGATATCCTAAAGCACTGCCTTTACTAGCACCAACCTGCCTGACAAATTCAACACTCTCATCATCCATATTTTGACCTTGTCTTCCAGGTTGGATATAACCTTTTCCTAATTGGTTTTTTTCCAGACTTGTTTCGTTAAGGGCACTTCTAGATACTTGGAAGGGAGGGATTTCATCTGGAAACCAAGGATAGATGAAATATTTCTCTAGATAGAAATGTGAGTGTTGAATAAGAAAATCATAGACTTTGACAGGTTTAAATCCATACATGACGCCTTCATGAAGGTATTCCAAATGGTTTTTTAATTGTGGTCCTCCTTAACTGTAGGTACAACATGTAACATGGTGTCATCCACAAATTGTTGGTGAGTGGTTTTCTGAGCATTTTTATGCAAATTCATTCCTGTAATATCCCCTTCCATATTAGTCGTTGTTATCACTCTTCCGAGTCCTTCCATTATTAAGATAAACATGAAAGGAGATAATGGACCCCCTTGTCGAATTCCTCTTAATGAGCGGAACGGTTTTGAAGGAGCTCTGTTAAGAAGAAGTGAAAAAATCGGTAAAGTGACCATTTCCATGATCCAATTAATCCAGTGGTCATCAAAGCCAAAATCATGTAACACTGTTTCCATGTATTCCTAGCTAATCTTATCATAAGCCTTAGATAAGTCTAACTACATTATCATCCCAAATTTTTTCTGGATCTTCAAATAATGATCCACTTCATGCCTAGGATTATATTGTCCAAGATATGTCTTCCCTCCACATATCTCGATTTTTCCTCCGAGATCATAAATGGAAGAATAATTTTCAACTGATTGGAAACTACCTTGGATAGAAATTTATAGAAAAAATTGCACACTTCTATAGGCCTGAACTTTTTAGGGGTACTTTCCTTTTCTTCCTTTGGGATCAGGATTATATATATTGAATTCAGAGCTTTAAGAATTGTTGTTGATTCTTGGGAGTGAAACACTACCTCATATTTCATTTTTGAAAATTTCACAGGGGCTTTCCCATTCACCAGTTCCTTCATTACCAAGGCCACTTCCTCCATAGAGACTGGATTGTTGAGGTTTTTTTTGTGTTCCTCAATGAGTATCTTCGGGATATTCCTCACAATACTTTGAATGTATTCCCATCTATGTACTTGGGGCTCTTCAGCTATATTTTGAAAGTGTTGGGCTAGGACCTCCTCAATGTCCTCGTGAGTCTAAAATTTGTGCCCTCTTTCATCCTTTATTCTAAGGATTTTGTTAGATTTTCTGTGCTCTATTGTTGATTGGTGAAATAATTTTGTGTTTTTCTCCCCCAATCTGAGTCATAGCACTCAATATTTCTACCTCCAAAGGATTTCCTCTTGTTTGCATCTCTCCTCCCACTTCTTTAGTAATTCCATTTCCTCTTCTTTTCTTCCCTCTAAGTAGACATCAGAGATCAAATGTTGTTGTAAATATTCCATTTTCTATTCCAGTTCCTTTTTGTCCTTGAAAATGTTTCCAAATTCCATCTCATTCCACTTATTTAGTTTCACCTTGATGTGTTTTAACCTGGCTCGTAGGCTGAATATCTTTGAGCCTCTGTCAGGGATATATTCCTCCCACCATGTTTTGATATTATTCATGAAGTTAAGGTGCTCTAGTCAGAATAATTAAAATCTAAAGGGTTTATTATTGATATTTCCTGCCAACTGCATCATTTATAGCACTGATCAATGGTATGATCCCTCACAGGGCAGGATTTTTGTTGTCACATCTACCCCTCTCATCAATACATATTCAGATATTAAGAACCTTTCAAGCCTAGATTCCACTTGATGCTGCCCTATTCGCTTATTAATATAAGTAAAACATTCATTCACGGTTTCCATGTCAAGAAGTCTAGTCTCCTAAATGAATTCCTTGAATGCCTCTGAATATCTGTCTATTTGCATTTGGCGCTTTTTTTCTTTGATAGAGAGGTTATCATATTGAAGTCTCCCCCACCACTTAGGGGAGGTGCCCTCTCCTGGTCTTTATTCTTCATATATCTTGCAGCAACTTGATATTTTCCTTGAGTATTTTAGGCTCGTACACATTAGTGAAAACCATTGTGCCAGGGGCTCCTACAACCTGCATTTCTACTCACAGATATGATCTATTGGCTATAGAATCCAAAAGGATTAAGGATTGGGGGTTCCAGCAGATTTCCAAACCCCCAGTTGATCCCTATGATTCCACTTCCACTGAATCATATCTTATTCCTAGATTCCTACAATATTTATTTATTCTCCCTGCTAAACATTTCAATTCTTGTAAAAAAAAAGATATCAGGTTGTTCAATTTGAATCCTTTTTTTAAACAATATTTATTTTGTAAGGATACTAATGCCTCTGATATTCCAAAGTAAAAATTTCATGATTTAGATATGGTTTAAGGAGGGAGATCCTAGGGCTTTCATCTTACCTAACTTAATTAACATAGCTCCCAACTTCTTTAGGGTGACACTATTCGACTTTCTCCCTCTTTTTCATTGGCTTTGGCTCGTCACCAGCACTGTGTGAGATTCTGTTGCTTTAACACATAGATGAGACCCCAATGAAGATCCCCCTGTTCTCTTTGGATGTGCTATTTTCTTCCCCTGTAATCTCGTCTCTTCTCTCATAAATTTAATATTGGATTTTTTCCACTTGATCTACATTGATTGCTTTTATGCCTTGTTTCTTCACCTGTTCCACCAAATCCTGCAGGTTGATTCCTTCCCTCTCAATTATCTCCTCAAGTTTCGGATCCTTTGTTCCTACTTTGCTTGGGGTTATTTCTGTGTCTCACTCAAAATATTTTGATAGATCTAGGATATCTCCTTGTGGCTCATAATGCCTAATCGTATGTCCCATTTCTTCATCTCTATTTTCTTCTTTATCACCAATTTCCTCTTCTTCCCCCCTTGTTCCTCCGAGTTTTCATCGACTAGAATTTCAAAGTTATTTCTATGAGCTTTATTCCCTTGATTTTTTTGTTGTTTTCTTTTATTAGGTCTTCCTTTTGGAGTGGGTGTGACAAATCCCTAGTGCATCTTTTCGGTCTATCTCTTTTCTATGTTCTTCGACTTTTATTTAGGGGAATTCCCTTATCAGGTGGACATTATCATGGAACCTATGACTTCTGAAAGGGATTTGTTCATAGTCTACCGATTATAACCAAAATTCGTCCTGGAACTATAATTTGACTGCTTTAGGCAGGGCTCTGGAGACATCCATTTCTACACAAAAAATTTCATATGTTGTGTACCTACCTTATAATGTTTCTTCTAAAATTTTAATGAATTTTCCCAATGAATCTCCTATCAGCTTTAAGTTTGTAGGAAGCCAATAGTATATGGGAAGGGAATACAACCTGATCCAAATCGGGACACATGTAAAGGTTCCTTCTCTGGGGTAAAATTTTCCATCCATGGCCGCATGTACAAACCCGTTGTTGCAAATAAATATGGACGTCCATCAAAGATTCAGTATTTGTCTTCCATATTAAAAAATACAACTATGAAGAATCATTTTGACCCTAGATGTATTTATATTTCTCCCCTTAGTTTCCAATGATGTTTGATCCAATCACACAAACATTTTTTTGCGGGACAAAGCCCCATGAATTTTCATATGACAACATATGATCTCATTCATTCTCTGAAGGCTTGAGTCTCGATATAGATGATCAATTCCTTTCATATTACCATTGTTTTTGGCTTGCATAGTCATGTATATCCTTTTGAATTTTGTTATTCCCGTTGGTCCATTGGCTTCCCTGTTGGGCCCTGCCATCATTCATTCTTTGTCCTTTATCCCCTACCTCTGCTACACCCTGGGCCTTCTTTGACATACCATATGCATGGCCATATGCTCCAAAACCCATCTGGATCCCCTTCCTTTTGTCCATAACTACATTTCAATAGGAGGGAGCCCCCCCCCCCCCCTTCTGGAAGCCATTTGATTCAAACCCTAGATGTTGTTGCTCTGAAACTCGCAAGGAATTATCTCTTAGTTTTTTTCCTCCTGATTTTTTCAACCCTACTCAATAAATTGAATTTAAAAAGGAAAAACAATTAAAAAATGAAGATTAAAACACATCTAAAATAGAAAAAAAAAATCTATTCAAACAAAAAAAAAATTAAAGGAAGAAGTTAAATAAATGAAACGGAAAAACCTTTTGAAAAAATTAAAATAAACACACAAACAAGTAACATTTACAAATATTTGAATAAGCAAAAACATACTTGAATAATGGGGGTGACAAGTGGGGGGAGGTGGGTTCTAGATTGAATCAATAAATATAATTCAATTAATCCCAATAATTTAGAATATTTTCATAAATTGTAATATGAAACCCAAGAACACACGAGAAAAGAGAGATACACCCTAAGAAAGATGTTATGTTCACTTGCTTCTTCATGGGGAAATATCTAAGAGAAACATCCAAATGCATTAATCGTTCTTGATAAAACATTACATAACCTTTTACTCAACATATAACCATTTATAGAGAGCCTTAACTACATATGGGACCACTTATAATGAGATCCTACTAACTAATTTTGTCCTTATTAAGAAGAAATATTAGCTTCTTCAAAATGAACGACTATTAATTAACTATTTAACGAGCCTTATTTAATGATGACATCCTCATACATTAATAAATTATCTAAATAAGGGAGTTAGAGCATGACCCTAACATGCCATCCCTCTTCAAAAGCAACAGCATCCTCAAGTTTGAAGGTGAGAAAATTGGTGTAGAGCCACTATCTATTTCCATCTACCATATTTTGGTTGTATAGATTTCCATTGGATCAATACTTACCTAATAATCATGTTTCAACATAATGGATGCTCTTTGGTATCCAATACTACTTTTGGGCAGTGCCAAATGGAACCTTATTCATTAAGTTCTGGTACATTGATCCAAACATTGCAATTTGATCCCACAACCTTCTTCAAACAAGACACATAAAAGACAATGAATGTTGTAGTGGTTTGGAAGAGCTAGTTTATGGGAAACTTGACCAATGCATTGTATGATTTGATTGGGACCATAGAACTTAGGAACTAGCTTATGGGGAACTTTATCTTTAGTGGTATGTGTTTATAAGATTGCAAGCCAAGGAACATTAGATGCCCTTCAACAAAATAAGGTTTGAATATGTTTATAAACTTGTTGTTTCATTCTATTTTGTGTCATAACCAATTTTACTTTGAGGATTTTGATAACAAATTCCCTAGTATGGAATCTTCTATCTATTGCATGGACCTTTGATGTGCCTAGTACATAATATGTCATTGATAAGGGGTTTTAATTGTAATAAACTTCATATGGTGTCATTTTATTAGCTCCATGATAAGTGGTAATGTACCACCATTCTGCAAGGGGAAGCCATTGTGCCCATTGGTGTGGATTTTTAAAAGAAAATAATCTCAAATAGATTTATAAACACCCATTCACTGATTTGATTTTACCATCAGTTTGAGGGTGATATGTAGTGCTCATATTCATCTTTGTACCTTGAAGTTTAAATAAATTTTTCCAAAATTTTCTAGTGAATGTCGGATCTTGATCCAAGACAATGGAAGTGGGCATACCATCTAGATTAAATATCTTATATATAAGGCTTGGGTAATTGAGGAAATACTGAAAGGATGAGATAGGAACAAAAATGATATAATATTGTTTTCTTTTTTTCGTTGAATTTCCATTTAGACTAGGATCCTCTGCTAAGGCATTCTCTTTAGGCAATACTTTCTCAAGTTAACTAGGATAATTCATTGCTAACAAGTCATTGGGGTCCCTTTTGCTCATAACTGAGGCTACCTCCAATGGGGTTATGTATTTTGTAGAAACATCTAATATTATCCTTATATATTAGCTCAGTTGCAATTTAACCTCTTTCCTACTAAATATTTTTGTTAAAATGGTTGTTATTAAAATAGAAGTAAAGAAACTTATTATGTATTTATTGTTTTACGATATTTTTTGTTTAATTATATGAAAATTTTGAAAACTTGTTTAGTTAATCATAATTTTTTTTTTATATCTTCTTTAAACCACATTTCAACCATATTCCCAATTATTGTTTATCGTATTTTAAGAATTTTTGTACTTTGAATGGTGAAATCAAAAGATAAATATGTCCGTAAAAAACATTTGAAAATAATTGGCCCTCAAAGGACTCTTTAACAACAAGGCTCGAAGCCATTACAAGGATATACTCATCATGAGAACACCATGTCTCATATGGTAATTGAACCTAGATGGGGAGGAGAACAACATTTCTCCCAACTAGTCGATCCCAATTGACAAATAATGTTCATATTTTTTAAAATTATATGTTATTATATTAATATAAAAATATATATTACAAAACCAAATTTTAAAGTTATAATTTTAATTAAAAAATTCATATTTTGATTTAGATTAGTAAAACTTTTTAATGAATTAATACAATATAAACCACAATGATAATAATTTAAACTTAATTTTAATAAATTGATTTACTTATTTTATAGTTTTGAAAATAAAAACTTTACTTTTGGTCCATCAAAGCAAATTACCACACTTAAATCGATTAATAGGTTTAAGTGCCTCTCGAGAATGGATGGATGGATAGTACCCCTTGGATATTTGGGGAAAAGATAATTAAATTTGACATTTACAAAAATCTAGAACGTGGAGTCAATTTAAAAGTTGTTTATGTTTCCCCTTTGAATATAGAGTCAATTTTAAAGTTGTTTTTGTTTCCCCTTTCAAGGTAGAGTCAATTTTAAAGTTTTTTTTGTTTTTTATTTGAAGGTGGTGACATGATTTGTAAATTATTGTGGATAATCTAATGAGACAATTTGTCACAGCATATCTAATAAGAGATTGAAAATTTTATTGTGAATATTAATTCCTTTTAGATATGAGATTCTTCATTTACTATTTTTATGATTAAAAATAAATTAGCTAAAATGCAATAAATATAGAACAGAAAGAAAATACACACACCATCCATCACAGACAAAAACTTTACCCTAGAAAATGCTCAAATGAAAAAATTTAGCTAGAAGGTGAGGCTTCTTTTGCTCTCTTTTATTTAGTATGAAAATGTGCAAGTACAAAGGAATATGTTTTATTTATGGAGTTACCTAAGACATGTGGTCTATAAGGATTCTACATAAGTTAAACTCCCTCTTATATTCTCTCTCACATCTCACTCCTAGTTTCTCTGCTCAACTATGGACCATAATACAACAACATAGAATGGAATCCATACTCCTTCTAGTGTCCCAGTATCTGACATAGCTCGATAGCTAGCTAGGAGTAATATTTTACTCCTTTAATCCTCAACTAGAGTTGAAAGTTTGAACTTTATAGAGTCTTCTTCAAATTACACATGTGTCTAGCCCCATATCCATGAGTGATGGGGGCTAATGTTTCATACACTCATACCATGTTGGTCAACCCAGTAATTCAACTTGTGGTAGGCATAACTTTCTCCTATGAATTGTATTTGATGTGATTCTTACACCATTGGAAAAATCTCTGAGAATATTGTGAAAATTACAAGATCTAAACAGATCTAATGAATCCCACTGCAACAATTGAGTGTACTTCTCCTATTAAGTAAATTACATTACATAACTAATTCAAATTTGAATTATTGAAGAAACTACTGAAGCAACCTACACTAAAATTGATTCAAAAACAAGGAAACTAGACAAGGAAATCATTCACACATATGACACAATTATTTTTGGAATAATGTCCCCAGAAAAACCCAATGCAGGAAAAACGGTGCAATAGATGTGAGGATTTTATTATTATGCAGTAGCAATGTCTGAATACATCTCTGAATACCCTCAAGGGTTATTTCGTTACAGATAGAAATACTGGAAAAATAATTTGTGAGAAATACCTCACTCAATCACTGAGTTTACGATTGATCCAGATGAATAAAAACCTGCCCTGGGGAGGCTATGTGCAGTCCCAGTGTTGCAACTTGTAGCCTCTGCATCACCCCCTTCCAGGCTCAGCGTTTAGCCCCAGCCAAGTCTTTTTTCCTCTATGGATGCTAAGGAACAACCTCTCGGTGCCACTTTCCGGATCCCAGTCTCCGAAACTGATCCACCAACAAATTTTGAAAACCCTTCCTTCTGCCTCTGTGATGATTTTATGGTAGCTTACGCAGTCACTGCACCAGCACCTTTCGAAATAATTTGGCTAGGCTAGATCACCTCTACCTCTCTCTGACTGATGCTCCACCGGACTGAGAAAATCTTTCTCTCTAGATACTATCTCTGCACCCCACTGCTCAGATCTCTAGTCCAAATTTCTTAGCAAACCACATCCCAAAAATTTCGATCTCAGATCAATTCAGTGTCTTCGTGTGTTTTCAAATGACCCTCAAGCCTTCATTTTATAATCTTATGGTTGAAAAATCAACAACCTAGATTAGATGTCTAATTTATGACTAAGATTAAAACATGACTTGATATTCGTTCTCTAGAAGATTCAGACTATGTTTTATTAATACCCTTTAATTATTTAATTTCCCTAATTTTATAATTAGGGTCCCTTTTAAAATAATCAATTATTTTAATAAAACATAAACTGAGTGGAATTTCCACAAACGGTTTCTGGGTTCTTTGAAATACAGTGTCTAAGCCTCTATACCAAATTTGAGACTTATAACACTTTCTGATGCTACAAAAATCAACAAGTATATCATCACCCTAGGGTCCCACAATAAAGTGAAAAATTTTTGACCTCAAAAATTCCATTTGATGCCTCAATATGGCTTTGAAATTTTCAAACCCCAACTCTCCAAACTAGGACCTACTATTAAGAATGACCCTACAAGACGATTCCTCCAATTTTTCCACTATAAAAGCATTGAGATAGATGAGAAATAATATATTATATATGCCCATTTAGGGAGCCTTTTGGTCCTCGAAAGCTTTATCGAATGAGGTGAGGAAAATATTTCTCTATTATAACCACCCCTACTAAATTTACCCAGTTTCACCGGCCTATCGGGATAAACATGAGAGGAAGAGCTACTATGATCTAAACCAATCTCCTAGATCTAATTAATGAAGTGGAACTGACTATTGAAAATTCACAACATCCCATAGGGGATACAGGTCACTCAGAGGCTGAGCAACCATCCCAGGTGGCCAAAACTTGAGCTGGACCTCTTTTTCTCTGACATGAGCCCACAAACGCACCCACATTGAGGAATCCATGCGGTTGTAATCCTTCAACTGCATGCACAACACTGCATCCATGCAGTTGCATCCCAATTTCTCGAGTTCAGAGGGTTCAGTCTCGGATTTTGAGTGACCATTTCTTGATAGCCTCCAAACCACCATCTAGAACATAGTGAGACTTTCCAGAATGATAAATAACATCAAGAAAAAGACATTTATACAAAAATTGATCAAGGAATTGACTTAACCAGGCCTAACCATCATAGTAATTTCGTCAAACATATGGTGAACATGTAATCTACAGGTCATGAATGCATATCTAAACATATGGGCCTGAATTGACCTAACCAGGCCTAACCATCATATTAATTTCGTCAAACATATGGTGAACATGTAATCTACAGGTCATGAATGCATATCTGAACATAGGGGCCTAGAACTTATCTGAGATTCGCCAAGAAGGTCTAATTCCCTCTCATAACGGCTGCAATAACATTTTTTATCTCATGTGATTAATTAATCATTCAGCAACTAATCAAACATATCAAGAGCCATAGCTAGAATGTGTTATGGAACCATTCTTATAGCCAACATATAATCAGAATAATAACCATGATAGTACAACCATCAAAGCCACATAATAACAAGTACAAGTACTCATAGAATATAATAGAAAAAGAGATCGTATTATCATATGCAATAGCTAACCAAGTCAGGGACTTCCACGTACCACCCAACCATAGATTGGGCTGAACCAAATTTTCCTTTTATCCATTCACCTTCGCACCATATTCCAAGTGTGAATGTGGGATCTCATGGAATAAACCAAACTAAACCAAACCAGGGTTTCCAGAAGCCAAGCCACCTCAACCCTCAACAATTGATTCCACCTCAAATTCGGACATCATTAACACCAACCAGATCGGTCTCTTTTCTAGTTTTCCAAGGCTCCAAGAACTATTAACTCAACCCAAAACCTTCCAGGGCTCTAGATCATTTGTCCAAGCTAGTTCTAGGGCTAGTAACTCAACCCACCAAGGGCCCCATAATGTTTTTCCAACCTAGGCTGCAGGACTAGCAACTTAACCCAAGTTTTTACAGGGCTTCCAGAGCATTTGTTCCAACCCATAACCATAAGGAATTATGAGCACTGATAAGAAAACAATCAAGTGGAAAAAACCACAACACCATGGTTATCCAAGAAATGGAAAGGCAAGGCTAAAAGCACTGTCAATCCGGGAAATCCTCCATGCCAATGTTAGTACATAACTAGAAAACCACATAGATATACCATGCATCCATAAATCAACAAGGAAATCATACATGCAACCTGTTACCTGAAAAGCATTCTAAATATAGTTGTTGATCCACTTGTTTCCTTACGCTTTCCCGCTTTCATTTGCCTTCTTTCTCCAAATCCAATATATGCCAAAGTGCTCCAAGAAAACTCTGTGTGGAAGAGTATGAGATAATGAGAGAATAGAGAGAGATCCACCATAGAACTAGAAAAAGTTGTAAAATGATCCTCATAAGCCTTTTTATCATTGAGGCCTCTATTTTCTTCAGTTTCCTCTATTTTCCTACAATTTTCCTCACATGCAAATTTGTGACCCTTCATCTCCCTTTTCTCCTATTGTCCATTATTTCATAAATAAAATGCCAATAATTTCCACTTTTACTTTGCCAATTTCCATAGCCATAAATTAATCACAAGTGATCCCCATCACTATTTTTTTCCCAACATTCAAATTGGAAGATGTGTCCCATGACCTTGGTATTATTAATATTTTATTTACAAAGGAAATCAACCAGGGGTTGTTACCTACCCCTACCCCTTGGGGGCACATTTTCCTCATTATTTAATGACACTTATAAACCAAAACAACACATGTTTCCCATGGAGATTTATAACACATCTTGATACAACAGTTACATCATATCATACTTCTAAAGACATAACCAACATATCATGAATACCATACCACCTATTGGAGCTTTGTAACATAGTTCGATGTGGTATTTACATACATTTTCATATATAGACATAACCAAAACACAAAATCAAAACATATATCAAAATACATCTTCTCAACTAGAAAATAGGGAAGATACAGAGCATGCATCTAATCAACCATCTCCTATGTAGTTTCATCGGGCCCAAAGTGCTTCCACTGCACTTTAACTTTCTTGATTGCTCGACTCTGGAGCATGAGCATCTTTCGCTACAAAATGCACTAAGGTTCTAGTTGGAATTCTCCTTTTGGTCCCACCTACAATATAGACCAGTCAATCACATGATCAACATATTTCACCTACTTTTTAAGCAATGACACATGGAAAACGTCATGGAATTTCACCATCGTAGGCATTACAAGTTGGTAGGCCACTGGTCTAATCCTCTCAAGGATCTCGAAAGGCCCACAATACTGAGGTGTTACCTTGATAGATGATCCAATCCTTAAGGAGATCTTCTTGGGATTGATGCACAAGTACACATGTTCCCCAACCTGAAACTCCTTAAATACCTTGTGTAAATATACATAACTCTTTTGTTTGTCCTGTGCTTCCTTTAGATTCTTCTTGATAACCTAATTTCCTATTCCATATCTGCCAACATATCCAGTCCCATCAATAACATGTTCATTAAATCACTCCAAGTGATATAAGTATTACAAATCTTCCCATAAAGTGACTCAAATGGAATCATCTTCAAAGATTATAGATACTCATTATTTTATGCAAACTCTACTAGTGGAAGATACTCTTCCCACTTCCTCTGTTGATGCATTACATACATCCTCAACATGTCCTCAAGGATCCTGTTTAGCCTCTTTGTATGTCCATCTGTATATGGATGATAATTTGTACTAAAGGCCAACTTTATCCCCAAACTTGAAAAAAACTATTTCCAAAACGTAGAAGTGAACTTGGAATCTTTGTCTAACACAATACTCCTAGGAATACCATGTAACCTCACTATCTCCCTAATTAAGACCTGAGCCACCTCACTAGCTAAATTCATAGAATTCATGGAATGAAGTGAGAAACCTTAGTCAACATTTCCACCACATCCATAATAGAAGCATGTTGTCTATATGTCCTCAACAAAAATGTAATGAAGTCCACGGAAATGACCTCCCAGTTCCACTATAGAATTGAAATTAGCTGCAATAAACCACCTATATGCTTACACTCTGCTTTTACCCATTTAAAATATAAACATATTGCAACAAACTCAACCACCTCTCTCTTCAAATTTGGCCAATTGTATAACTTCTTAACCGTTATCAATGCCTTCTAATATCCCGGGTGACCTGAATATGACTTGACATGAAATTGCCTAAATATAAGCTTCTTGAGCTCACTGTTGTCCGACACATAGATCCTATCCCTAAATATGACCAATCCATCTATCGTGGGATGATAATCCACGTCCTATTCACTTGTACCCTAATGTTGTAACATGTGCTTAAGTTGTTGGTACCTGTCATTTGGATGTCCCACCTGCAAAATCTGATCCTGTAAATTTGTCCCATATGAACTCATAGCTCCTATTTGATTTACTTGCACTCTTTGGCTAAGAGCATATGCAACCCTGTTCTCTTTACCCTTAATGTACCTGATCTCGAAGTCAAACTCACCAAGCATAGACAACTACCTAGATTTCTTGGCATTCAAATTAGGTTGGTCAAACAAGTATCTCAACCCACTGTGATCACTCATCAAAATGAACCTCTTGCTAACAAGATAATTTCTCCACATATTCAATGCATCACTGATCACTTCCAACTTGTTGAAGAATCAATGCAGTTATATATTAGGGTTTGGTTCTCAGGTCTTGATAATTACTTGTGATTATGTTGGATTCATTACTTATTTATTATCTTTATCTTTCATCAAGAAATTACCATATTATGTGTGTGTGAAGATCAAAACAAGAGACACGAGATATAAGCACTATGCGAGGGAAAAACCCTCCTAGAGGGGAAAACCCAGTCAAGATAATTCTTCCTTTCAATAGTATTATTTGAGACTCTTCGCCCTATACATGAGCCAAACTTTCCCTCCACACCAATTCAGCCTTCTAGATCTTCAACCTAGCAGCAGCAACAACCACTCTTCTAGCAGTGTCACAGATTTGCAGTAGTAGTAGCTTCCAAACTTAAAAGACTTATATCTCCCAAGAGATACCACGAAACAGAGAGATTCCTTCACCAAAATTTTGATTTTCTCTTTCTCTTTCAAATAGACCTAAATCATACTTCTTTTGCCTCCTTTTCCAATTTCACATGTTTTCTCTTGATGATGTGAGTTGTAGTGAATTGGTGAACAAATGAATTCAACCTCCTTGCATTTACAACCTTCTGATGGGTTTGAATTTCTTCCTTTGAGGCTGACTTGATTTCCTTTAGGCCGACTTGATGTGGAGGGTTACTAGACCACTTTTGACTCAAAAATAAACCTAATTACATGATTCAAATGCCTAAGGAGGGTTAATATAAATCTGTAATTACTAACCTAGAAGTCCACAATTGGGACCTTATAATAAGCATGACCCAAGCATGAAACCCATAATTTAATAAGTCATTTAATAATAAAAATAAATATCAAAATAATAATATAATTCCTTTTTCTTCAATTATTTTGATGAGTACAATAAATATAAATTATGAAGGTTGAACCTAGTTACAATCTTCAATACTCCCTCTTAACTAGGGAGGTATTCATAATATACAATAGGAATATCTCAAACTATATGAAACTATGAATAAAATTTAGGCACTTTAATGCCATGGATTGGTTTTCTGACCAGGGAAATCTATCCATTTGGTCACTCATCTCTTTAGGCACCACAATGCCATGGACTAGATTCTTGACCAAGGAAATATATCCATTTGGGACTAAGGTGGACTACATATTTCAGCCTCTATAGGTACCATCAAGCTTACTTACTAACCACCAACCTAGGGAACTAGGTGCACATCCACTCGATTCCACCCTCCCTACCAGACATCAACATAAGGTGTCGGCCTTGATGTCTTTCCAGGAAATTCTTCACTCGCAAAGCCTCAACACACCTTGATCCAACAGATCAAGGACATTTCCAGGAATGTTTCACTCACAACATATCTCTTCCAAATCATTAATATTAATATAATCATCAATATTTACCAGACCAAGCTTGTATCTTAACATTCAAACTTCTTGTTAGGAAGAGCCTTTGTTAGTATGCTAGCCACCTATTCATCTGTCAGGACATACTCCAGCTTCATGATCCTATCTTGTACCAAATTCCTGATGAAATGGCATTTATTGTTAACGTGCTTCGTTCTAGAATGAAATATGAGATCTCCAAACATCTTAATGCAAATTTTACTCTCACAGTTCATTATAGTAGGACTTGGATGGCTTTCAAACAAGTTTGTCAGAAGCTTCCTTAACCATACTGCCTCCTTTCCTACTTCGCATGCAGCTACATATTCAGCTTCAACACTACTCACAGCAACGGGTCCTTGCTTTCTACTCATCCATGATACCATAGCAAACCTTAGGCTAAAGCATCCACCAGTAGTACTTCTTCCATCAGATTCACTACCACCTGAGTTAGAATCAGAGAATCCAATTAGATTGACTTCCTCAATTTTATATTTTAGGCAGTGATGTATAGTACCATGGAGATATCTCAATATGTTTTTGGCAGCTATCCAACATTCATGATGAGGTTCCAGCTGAAATTGACTAAGGATTTTCACAACAAAGCATATATCTAGCCTAGTGTTTACTAGATACATTAGGGAGCCAAGAAACTGTCGATAGGAGGTTGGATCTATGAGACTTGAGTCAGAACCTTGAAAATTCCGCAAGTTTGTGATCATAAGAGTAGTGATAGGCTTGGCATCCATCATCTCAAATTTCTGCAACATCTTGATAATGTATTCTCCTTGCCCCAAGTATATCTCCCTGGGTTTCTGCCATACTTAGAGACCCAGTTAGTAATGCATAAGTCCCAGATCCTTCATTTCAAATGCAGCTTCCAAATTCTTCTTACATTCTTCAATTATTTTCCCCACACCAGTGATGAATAGATCATCCACATATAGTAGAATAATTATGGGTTCATTATTCACGACCTTGATGTAGAGATTTGGATCAATAGTACCCTTCATGAACCCATTTCTTAAGAGATATGCACCCATCCTTGCATACCATGCCCCAAGTGCTTGCTTCATGCCATCTAGTGTTTTGTTAAGTTTCCATACGTGGGTCCCCGCTATTTACTTCGAAACCTTTGGGTTTTTTGATGTATACTTCCTTATCTATTGTCCCATTTAAAAATTTAGTCTTCACATCCATTTGATGGATATTCCAACCCATTGTAGCAGCCAATGAAACCAAAGATCTAATGGTAGTATACCTTATTGTAGGTGCAAAGGTTTCTTCATATTCTATTCCTTTTTTTTGAGAGAAGCCCCTTGCAATGAACCTTGCTTTGTACTTGTTTATGCTTCCATCAACAACATGCTTAATTTTGTAGATCCATTTAGATGTGAAAATTGATTTGTCACGAGGTCTAGGAACAATCTCCCAAACCCCATTCTTCATAATGGATTGGTATTCTTCTTGCATCGCCCTATTTTAGACATCCTGTTGAGTAGCCTCTTCAAATGTAGATGGTTCATCTTGAAAGATATTTGTCATGTATGCATCATAACCAAAGTATCTCTTCAATATTTTTCTTTCCATGAAGGTTCCTACGAGAACTTCATGTCCTTCAGCATCTTTTAGTGTATATTTTAACAAAATTGGCCTTTTCCTTGTAGTTGGGATGACCACTGGTTCAATAGGCTCATTCGGTCCTTCGTATTCTTGATTTGTAGTAGGATCTTCATTATGTAGATCTTCTTCTTTGAATATGGGAGATTCTTCATGATCATAGTCTATGGGAATATCCTTGGAATTATTGTAGGCTTGATTCTCATCAAATATGACATCTCTACTTACTTTGATTTGTCTTCTTTATTTGATGTAGATTCTGTATGCTTTTGAGGAGAGACTATATCCAACGAATATTCCTTTGATAGTAGTAGAATGCAACTTCTTTCACTTGTCCTTTGGAACATGAATGTATATAGGGCTTCCAAAGATTCAAAGGTGATCCACACTTGGTTTCTTTCCTATAAACACTTCTTCGATATTGTTCTTAGGACTTCTATGAGGACTTCTATTTTGTATGTACACGGATGTCATGGCTGCTTCTCCCCATAAGAATTTTGGTAGGTCTTGATCAAGGAGCATTGTCTTAATGCCTTCCTCAATAGACCTATTATTTATTTCAACAACTCCATTCTATTTGGGATAGTTGGTAAAAATGAGCTCCCTCTTAATTCATGCTTCCTTAAAATATTCAATAAGATCCTTGGAAGTGTATTCCCCACCATTTTCGGAGCTTAGAGTCTTTATCTTTATTTCAGTGAGGTTTTCCACCTCAGCTCGAAATTCCTTGAATTTAACAAGTACTTCACCTTTATTTTTTAGAATATATATCCATGTATTTGTAGAATGGTAATATATGAAAGTCACATAGTAGATATGACCTCCAAGAGATTTATCAAACATGGACCCACACACATTAGAGTGAATGAGGTCCAATATTTCCTTGGCCCTAGCTTCATTATTCAGGAATGGTTTTCTTGTATGTTTTCGCAGAGAGCATCCCTTGCACACACCTTCATGATATTCCTTTATATTGGGGATGTCATTGACCAGTTGACTAAGAGAAGGAATGATCCTGTAGTGTAGATATCTATATCTTCTATTGCATACCTCAATAGGAATAATTTCCATATGAACCAAGGCTTGAGGAGATGGTATAGAAACCCTATACAAACTTCCTTCACGATCTCCAATGACTTTAGCTTTGTTAATACTAGAATATTTTCCCCAAACCAATACTTTTCCATCAACAAAAGAAATTCTTTCACCTTTATCTTCTAAAAAAGAAATAGAAAGTATATTCTTTTTCAAACCTGGAATATATAGTATGTTTTTTAGGTGCAGCTTCGATCCACTTTCCAATTCCAGCGAGGTTGATCCTAGTTATTTCACAATATAGCTTTTGAATTCACCGAGTTCCATTGCATTATAGGATGGCTCTCTTGATAGTGTATGTAGTTTTTTTCTTTCTCCATTCATGTGTCTTGATGCTCCACTATCAATTGTCCATGCATTGTCATCATGGAGAGATCCGGTAGCGGCAGCCAAAATTCCTTGACCTTTGTCTTTAGTGTATAGATAATTGAAGATATTCTTGATTCATCTCCTAGTATATTTGATACCCATACTTATGTAGTCCATCAATGAGGTACATTACATGCCAACAATATGATCTTCAATACTTCATGACCTTAGTTCTGATACCATGTTTAAGAATCAATGCAGTTATATATTAGGGTTTGATTCCTCGATCTTGATAATTACTTGTGATTATGTTGGATTCATTACTTCTTTATTATCTTTATCTTTCATCAATAAATACCATATTATGTATGTGTGAAGATCAAAACAAGAGACGCAAGATATAGGCACTATGTCAGGGAAAAACCCTCCTCGATGGGAAAACCCAGTCAAGATAATTCTTCCTTTCAATAGTATTCTTTGAGACTCTTAACACTAGACAGGAGCCAAAATTTCCCTCCACACCAAGTCAACCTTCAAAATATTCGACCTGGCAACAACAACAACCAGTCTTCTAGCAGCTTTGTAGATTTGTAGCAGCAACAACTTCCAAACTTCAAAGGCATCAATCTCCCAAGGGAGACCACGAAACAAAGAGATTCCTTCACCAAAATTTCGATTGTCTCTCTCTTTCAGATAGACCAAACTCGCATTTATTTTTCCTCCTTTTCCAATTTTTCACTTTTTCCCTTGATGTCCTCAGTTGCAGTGAATTGGTGAACAAACGAATTCGACCTCCTTGTCTTTATAGCCTTTTGATGGGTTTGAATTCCTTCCTTTTAGGCTGACTTGATCTCCTTTAGGCCGAGTTGATGTGGAGGGTTACTAGACCACTTTTGACTAAAAACTAATCCTAATTACATGATTCAAAAGATCAAGGAGGGTCAATATAAATCTGTAATGACTAACCTAGAAGTCCACAATTGGGACCTTATACTAAACATGACCCAAGCATGAAACCCATGCTTTAATAAGTCATTTAATAATAAAAATAAATGTCAAAAAATAATATAATTTATTTCTCTTCAATTCTTTTGATGATTACAATAAATATAAATTATGAAGACCAAACCTAGTTACAATCTTCAACACAACTCAAGATCATGTGTCACATAGTTCTTCTCATTCTCATTCAGTTTCCTTGACTCATAACATACCACCTGTCCTTCCTGCACTAGGATTCCACCAAATCCTATCTTGCAAGAATTTTTACATACCACAAAATCTTTATCTGGATCCATAATCTTTAGAACTAGAGAATTTGTAAGCAACTGCTCAAAACTTGCCGCACATTCCTCTGTCCATTCAAATTTCTTTCCTTTTTGCTGCAAGATGTAATAGGATTGGAAATCTATGACAAGTTCTTGATTAATCAAATGTATTAACCTACTAATACCATAAATGATTTGACCTCATCCACACTACTAGGAGTTTCCCACTCCATGATAGCTCTAATATTTTCCATGTCCACTACTATAACTTCCTTGGAAACCACATGCCCCAAGTAATGAACTTTTGTCTAAAAGAAACTACATTTTCTAATCTTGGAATACAACTGATGCTATCTCAACATTCTTAACACTATTTCCAGATGTTCTACATGCTCTTCCTCATTCTTAGAATATATCAATATTTCATCAATGAATACTTTCACAAACTTATCTAGATAAGGATGCAACACACTATTCATAAAACACATAAAAGTAGCTGGAGAATTAATCAACCAAAAGGAACCACAACAAACTCATAATGCCTATACCTATTCCGGAAAGCAGTCTTGTAGATGTCATCTTCTTTTATTTCTACCTAATGATATATTGATCTCAAATAAATATTCGAGAACACTTAAGCTCCCTTCAACTAATCCAAAAAGTGATCAATCCGTGACAAGGGGTAATTCTTCTTAATAATCACCTTGTTCAACTTCCTGTAATCAATGCATAGCCTAAGAGTACCATCCTTGTTCATAAAAAACAACACCAATGCACCCTAAGGTGACACACTTGTCCTAATCTATCCTTTTCCAAGAATTTCCTTCGCCTGCAACTTCAATTCCACCAACTCTGGAGTGCTCATTTGGTAAGGTTCCTTCGATGTTGGTGCCACTCCTAGCATCAACTCAATAGAAAATTCCACTTCCCTATCAGGCCGTAACTTTGATATCTCTACTGGAAACACATCCTGAAACTGTTTCAAAACCAGATACCTCTTGAATACTTTAGCATCCTCAACATACTTCCCTTGGTCACTAGAAATATGAACTAGAAACATACACATCCCTTCCTGCTACTATGCTTTTCTTGCATAATTGTGTCCATTATCAATGATATAGGCTTCTTCTAACCCTATAATATTTTATTCTCTTCGTCATCATGTAAGCACTCAATATCCTTATCATAGCAATCTACCTTAGTCCTATGAATGTACAACCAATCCAAACCCAATAGCATATTGTATGATCCAAATGGAAGCACATATAAATGTGTTTATGTAGACATACCATTCAACTCATATGCACAAGATCTTACCCAATGATGAACTCTTTTCTCAGTACCTGTAGCCAACTGCACTAACCAAAACTCTACATGTACTTATTTATTCAAGCAACACTTGTCCACCAGTTCAGGACTAATATAACTATATTTAAATCCAGTTTCAATCAAAATGGAAACAACTTGATCAGAAAGCTTACCTTCCATCTTGATAATAGATTCATGATGATCAACCTGCCTATTATCAAATGTGGCATAATCCAAGGAATATCCAGTCCAACATCCCCAACTATTTGTGCTTTCTTAGCACTATAAATATATGGTCTCCCACCCTGATGCCATGGAAAATATATTTTGCAGTGATCCTTGTCACAAGTCCAACACTATAAAGGCTTCCTTCCATCACCCTTATTTTGCTCCTCGGACTGAAATCCATGTCCTTTTTCAACTGCATTAAATTTCTTGTACTATGTTTCATTCTCCTTTTCATTTGTATCCTAAGGTTTTCCTCTCTTATTAGCCCACTTTCCTTTATTATTATCATTACCTTTCCAATCCTCCTTAGACTCATACATGAACTTTTATTTCTCATAACAATGCTTCAAATTTCTGATGGATTCCCCCATTGATCTATGATCATCAAACTCAATTTTGTCTTTGAATGATACCTACAACCCACTGATGAATCTCTGAATCTTTTCTTTCTCCTCCTTAAGATAAGGAACATATCTCAACAACTTAAAGAATCTGCTAGTATACTCCTCATTGGTCATAGATCCAATCTTCAACTCATAAAACTCCTTTTCCATGTCATCGTAGTATCTTTTAGATAGATCATTTTTCTTGAAAAGTATTTCGAACTAACTCCAAGTCAACTCCTCTTCCCAAACGCCTCTGACATTATTCGCCCACCAAATGTTTTCTTTTCCTTTAAGACTGAAATTAGTTATCTCGGTTTTCATATTCTTTGAGTAGTCATGCAATCTGAATAAATTACTCATCCCAAGCAACCAATATTCTGCATCTTGTGACTTCTTCATTTCTCCATCAAATGTAGGAGGCTTTGGTTTATTTAACTCATCCGGAAAGTATTGCTTCTCTCTCCTCCTATACGAATGGTTACGGTGATGACAATGTTGTCTCTCTGAATAAAAACTATAATAGTACCCACGGTCATTACCCCTCATTTCAGGTGTATCCAAGAACCTACCATCTCTAACAGTATCATCCATTTCAAACCTGTATCCTAACTGAGACCTACTTTGATATGCCCCATTGGTCCTTTCCTCCTGTCCATGACTGATCCTAAGCAGTCCCTATCTCTACAAATCCGATAGACTTTGAAGGATGTTTGCATTAACCTCTTCTTGCTTTTCCTGTGCTATGGAAATTATCTCATGTGCTTGAATGATCCTGTCACTATCCACCTTACAACTTCTACTCTTTTCTTTCAAAATTCTCAATGTATATGTTATGTCAGGGGAGTACTCGTGACCATGCTGTCCATATGATTTGTAGGGATAATCACGTGAACTGTAGTCCAAAATTTTGCTTGTCATGTTTGATCTTCTACTTTGTGAAAACATGCCATGTCAGACAAACAAAATATAAAAATAATCAACATACCTCAATGAATTTTAGGGGAGGTTATCTCATCTAAAAAATCAATCCGTATTAGCACAAAATATGTATATATAATGAAATCATCATGTCAATCCTCTCAACATCAACATCATCAACCTCTACATGAAAACACTACTATAATAATGACTATAAAAATGCATGCATAACAAACAAATAGAAAACTGGAATGCATGCATGACAAACACATTATGCCCATCTAGTTCAAGTGCTTGAAACTGAGAGCTCTGATACCAATATGTAACCACCCCTTCCACATTTACATATTTTCACCAGCCTATCGGGGTAAACATGAGAGGAAGAGCTACTATGACCTGACCCAATGTCATATATGCAATTAAGGAAGTGGGGTTGACTACTAACGACAAATAGACAACTCAAAATATCCCACATGGGCTACAGGTCACTCACAGGATTAACAACCAACCTAGGTAGAAAAACCCTAAGTTGGAACTATTTTTCTCTGTCTTGGGCCCAAAACCCCAAACACATCAAGGCCTCCATACGGTTAGAACCCTCCAACAACATGAAAAACAATACATCCATGTGGTTGCAACACAATTTCTTCAGTTAAGAGGGTGTGGTCCCCGATTCTAATCTACCATTTCAGGATAGCCTCCATACCACCACCCAAAACTCAGCAAGACTTTCCAGAATGATAAATAACATTAGGAAAAATCCATTCATACAAAAATTTATCAAGGACTACCTAACTAGGCCTAACCATGACAGTCATTTCGTCAAATATATGGTGAACATGTAATCTACAGGTCATGAATGCATATTTGAACATAGGGGCCTGAAACTTATCTGAGATTCACTAAGAAGATCTAATTCCATCTCATATTGACTACAATGAGTTTTTTAAGCTCATTCATTCATTAATCATTCAACAAATAATCAAACATATCAAGAGCAATATCTATAACCTATTATGGAACCATAATAGCAACCATGATAGTACAGCCATCAAAGCCACATAATAAAAAGTACAATTAATCATAGAATACAATAGGAAAAGAGTTATTATTATCATATGTAGAATCCAACCAAGTTAGGGACTTCCACGTACCATCTGACCATAGATTGGGTTGAACCAAATATCTCTTTCAGCCAATCACCCCCACGCCATATTCCAAGCGTGAATGTGGGATATCATGGAATAAACCAAACAAATCGAAACTTGGGCTTCCATAGGCCAAGCCACCTCAGCCCTCCACTAGTGATTCCACCTCACGGTCAGAAATCACTAACACCAACTAGATCGATCTCTACCCTAGCAATCTAGGGTTCTAGGAACTAGTAACTCAACCCATATCCTTTCAGGGTTCCAAAGAGTTTGGCCAACTCAAATCCAGAACTAGTAACTCAACCCACCAGGGGCTCCAAAGCATTTGTTCAACCTAAGCTCCAGGACTAGTAACTCAACCCAAGTTGTTCTAGGGCTTCTAGAGTGTTTGCTCCAACCCACAACCATAAGGAAGTATGAGCACCAATCATAAAACAATCAAGTGGAAAAACCCATAACACCATGGCTATCCAAGAAATGGCAAGGCAAGGTTAAAACCATTGTCAATCCAAGAAATCCTACATGCCAATGATAACACATAACTAGAAAACCACATGCATATACCATGCATCCATAAATTATCAAGGAAAACATAAATGTAACCTGTTACTTTCAAAACAATACAATTGTAGTTGTTTTTCCACCTATTCCCTTACACTTTCCCACTTTCCTTTTCCTTATTTCTCCAAATCCAATGTATGCCAAAGTGCTCCAAGAAAACTCTAAGTGTGCAAGAATATGAGAGAATAGAGTGAGAGCTCCAACATAGAATTGTTAAAAGCTATAAACTGATCCTTAGAAGCCTTTTATCATTGAGGCCTCCATTTTCTACATTTTCCTCTATTTTTCCTTGAATTTTCCTCACATGCAAATTTGTGACCCTTCATCTCCCTTTTCTCTTATTTTCCATTATTTCATGAATAAAATTCCAAATATTGCCACTTTTCCTTTTCCAATTCCTTTTCGATTTGCATATCCATAAATTAATTCTAAATGATCCCCATCACTATATTTTTCCCAACATTCAGCTTGGAATATGTGTCCCATGACCTTGATATTTTTTTTTTTTTATTTACATAGGAAATCAACTAGGGGATGTTACATGTACCTTCTCCCTTGAGTACCATTTTTTTTTTTTTTTGCGTAGAATTTGTCCTTTCAACCCAATCTACCAAAGGTCATGTTTCCCTTCTCTTGTATTTCTAGACCTCTTCCACAAAACTATTCCATCTACCAACTCTGACTAAGAATTTGGTGCTAAATATTTTATGGAAGGTAGGACTTTCGCCTCCTCTTCAGCCAACATGGAAGTCTCATAGAGTTTGAGATTATTCACATCCACTTCTAAGTAAATGTGCTTATATATGGGTACAATAATTCTATAGGAATTATCTATCACACTTTTCCAATATCTTGAAAGGACCATATTGCAGGGCCTTGATATTCTCACCAAGACCCTATAGTTTTTCCTTATGCAATTGTAACCATACTTTATCTCTCACTCTAAATGACTTCTTCATTTTGTGTTGATCATGTTTGGCCTTATATTTTTCCCTTGGCTTCTTCAGTGTCTTATGTACTTGTAAATGTATCTACATAATTTTCTAAAAAAATATATTTGTTCTTAATGCATCTCCTTTGATATCCTCCTTCACTCCTCTTAGTTGTCCATATATGACGTCCAGGGGTGAAGGTGGAAAATATCCAAAGAAAGTTTTGAAAGGGCGCTTATAGAAGTGTGGACTGGTCTATTATGAGCATGTTATATATAAATTAGGTTTTCATCCAAGTTTTTTGGATTATTCTTATTGTAACCCCTCAAAAGCTACACCAAAGACATGTTGACAACTTCTATATGCCTATCTATCTATGGATGGAGTGCTGTTTACCTCTTCATCTTTGTGTCCATGTTCTTCCATAATGTAGTCCAAAATTCACTAAGAAATATGGTGTCCCTATGTGAAATGACGCTCCTTCGTATCCCAAAGTGCACCTCAACCTATGCAAAGAAAAAATTTACTACTTTCCCTCAACAATATTTTTACAGGGCATGGGAATGGACTTCTTTATGAATCTATCAACTTATGCAAACATGTATTCATGTCCCTTCCTAATTTTTTATAAAGTTGCCTTAGATTCCATGCAAATTCTTTCTCAAGGATGAGTGGGTACAAGTAAGGGAGATATAGAGCTTGCTTCATGTTATTTTCCTTGTTAGTACAAACATGTATGCATCATTTAATTTAGCTTGCCAGACATTTTTTCATATTGGGCTAGTACACATACCTTTGTAAGTTGGTAATTTTCTTTCCATCACCAAAATTCCCTACAACCTTGGTTGCTTGAACCTATTTGATAAATTGTAGTCGCTCACCTTTAGGAACACAAACCTTGTATAACTTATAGAGTGATTCATTTTGGAGATGATAATCAACTTAGCTATCACCATTTTCTACATGAATCTAGCCCTGTATTTTTTGAAAACCCTCCTTGGAATCCTAATATATTGTGCATGCCTTTTTGTATGCATCACTGGTGCAAGACTCCATGTGCATCATAGTTTCCAATTCTGTAATTTTTGATGTGGGTGGCCTTTAAAGCATGTCTTCCAAACTATTTATGTTGCAATTATTGTACTTTATGACCGAATGAAACTATAGTAAGAACCCCATCCACTTGTAGTGTCTAGTTTTTTGTAGCTAACTTGGGGTTGAAAAATACTATAGTATCTATTGATATATGTGTATGATGGTCTCCTTTCCCATTAGATAGTGTTTCCACTTTTTGATAGTTTGTGTCAGGGCACAGATATCTTTTTCATAAGTAAGGTAGTTGAGAACTACCCCATGAAATAATTAAGAATGATAAATAAAATATGGGCCTTCATCCTTCCATCAAGATTTCTCCCATGACATACCGACTTGAATCCATATCAACTTCAAAGATATTTTTCAAGTTTGGTAATGCAAAAATTGATGCTTGACTAATTTTTATTTTTAGCTCATGAAAAACCTTTAGTTGATTCTCCCCACACTGGAACTCTTATGCTTGTTGTTATAGTGCAGAGTGTGTAGCTACTGCTAAAACTGAAGCTATGAACTTTTGCAGGTATTATGTTTCCCCAACAAACTCCTAACTACAAATACATGTGCAGGAACCAACCACTTCATGATGGCCTCCATATTTGCGGGATATATATTAAGCACCCCTCCACCAATCACATACCCCAAATACACCAAGATTGTTGGGAAAACTCACATTTCTTGAGGTTTTCCAAACGTCGGTTCTTCTTCAAAGTCTCTAGCGGTTGCATCAATTGTGAGATGCGCTCCTCCCAGGTAGCACTGTAAACCAATGTATCATCCAAATAAACTATAACAAATGAATCTATATATGGGTTCAATACATCATACATTACTCTCATAAATGTATTTGGTGCATTTCATAAACCAAATCGTATGGCCAACCATTCATACAACCTTGCCTAGATTCTAGGGTGGTCTTCCATGTCTCTTCTTCTTTGACTTGAACCTAGTGGTATATTAATTTTAAATCCAACTTGGTGATGTAATTTTCATGTTGCAATTGAACTCACACATCATCAATCTTAGGTAGAGTGTACATGTTCTTGAGTGTAATCTTGTATAATTCTCAATAATTGGTGCACATTCACTAAGTTGTTTTTTGTTATAATTAAAATGGGTGACCCATAAGGTGAGATGCTTGGTCAAATCACATCCTGCTTCAATAGCTAAATTTTAAGGCCCTAATAAGCATTCATTATTAGTTTATTTTCCTACTATTAGGTAGGATAGAGCCATTCATTGTACAATTTCAATATAATTGTACCCTTTTTTTTCCTACATAGATACATAAAGGTGTGTTATATTTTGGTAGTTGAGAGGTACTTTTGCATTGGTAGTGCCTAGCATGCAGAAGTGACTAAGCGAATTTCACTTTTCTGTACTTGACTTTGTAAAGTGATTTTATAAAGTTAGAAAAGTGACTTTATTATTTAATGAATAAAAGTGAAAGAGTGACTAAAGTGATTTAAGTCATCTCAATGAGAGATTAAGTCGTAACCCTTGATCTTGAGATGGTAAGATTTAATCTTGGTCATTGAGATCTAGGGTTAAGGATTTTAGTCATTAATAATAAATAAAAGGAGAGAGGGAATGGGAAGAGGTACATCATTCTTCATGAAATTTGGAGAAGAGAAAGAGAGAAAATGATAGTTGAAGAAAGTTTTGGAAGGAGAAGAAGCGAAAAGGAAAGGAGAGATAGACATGCATTTCTAGGAGAGATTGGCATAGTTCCAAATACAGTTTCAACATAATTTAGCAGTTCTTGTAACACATTTAATTTTGTTTGCATAGTGAAATTTGGGCACATTTTTCAAGGTATAGGGAACATAATTGAGGCAATAAATTTGTTTTTTGTTCGGATAACCTGTACAACATTGGTATAGTATCTAGACATGATTTTCTAGAGTTTTTTTACCGTCAAACTGAGACTGGTTTGGAAAAAAAATCGAGGGATTTTTGGCACATATTCCTAAGTTTTAGGCCCTGAAATCGATGGTAGAGTCAGTTATTTAAGTTGGCAATTAATTGTTGGAAAGTTTTCCTGCTTATTTCTCTGTAAATTTTTTATGAGCCCAATAATTTTTTTGTCTTATGGACTGTTTTTTTCCTTCAGGTTTTTTCAAGGGTCTTTGGATAAAAAATATCTTGTGTAAAATTTGAGGGTTGCATGTGTTTTAAGTTTGAAAATATTCATGTTTATGGCAATAGCATGAAACATGATGGATTGGGAATTAAAATTGATGTGACTTCATGAAATTGTAACCGGATTGGGCCTAAAACTCAATTTTCTACATGGTATCAAAGCCAAGTGGGAAAATTTGCTGAGAAAAATTATTAAACAACAAGTATAAAAACAAATTAAATAGGATTTTGTCATTGGTAGGGAGTTAGTATTTACCCTTGGACATATTTGAAACCTTGTGTTGGGTTGTTGAGGTCATGAAAATATGGTTGAGGGTGGAGGATAGGCTGAATGGAGCTAATAATTTTAGCGCATGGTGTAGAAATTAATGTGTATATTCTAAACTTCTCATGAAATTTACTAAATAGTAAGACTAGAAGCTACTCTATTGACCCGCGAAATAAAATTCATGATCGAAAACACAAATCATTAACATGCATCAAGATTCAACACACATACACTGAGATTTATATCGAGGAAAGAAACTGCTCAAAACCCCTTACTATCTATATTTCATTAATCAAAAAATATGGATGAATACAATATGCTTGCTCAAGCTTGAGCACAACTTGCACATGTATCTTCTATCCTCTTCCTGACTAACTGAACTTGGCCAACACTTAGCCAATTTTTCAAGCCTCCAAGCTCCTAATTCCTTGTGTTATTCCTCCGGGAAATTAACCCCTATTAAATAGGAATTTTCCTTATCTGGATTGCGCAATTCCTTTAGGTCCTTCCTATGACTGCATGCACCATATGTACACATTGGACTATGTTATGATTGATATTACATTGCCTTGGAATCTCCATCTCAACTGGGTAACTCGAATTCTCCATATGCATGAGATAATTTAGGCTGATTGATTAGTTATCTAGATGATCAATGATTGTGATTGAATTTAAAGAGAGAATCCATACAAGTGAGATAGTTTATAGAAGAGAGGAATAACCTGTTTCTGAGTTTTTTAATCACCCAACGTTTTGGATTGTCTAAGTGAGTCCATCATCAGGGGTAGACGTCCAAAGTTCTTTGAAAAGTTGAAGGAAATAGGGCAAAAGAATAGAGGTATAAATAGTGAATGATGAGGAGTTTCATGAAAGGTCGGCTTTTTAATGAGAGATAATTATAGAAAAATTTATTTGATTAAAGGATGATTTATTCAGCTCAAGTCATAATATGAGATAATATGTAAATAATTGGCCTATAAATTTCATTTTTGATTTTTTAAAATAGTCTAGTTGAAGTGTTTTTTAAAATAACCTATATAATTCAATGATCTTTTATTTAATTTGTTTAAATATATATATATATATATATATATATATATATATATATATATATATATATATATATATATATATATATATATATATTTTATAATAAACCTAAAATAGGGTGACATGTAAAATCCTAATTAATTAATTGGTTGAAATGTAATATAATTTAGTTCATATATATAAAATCATTCATATAATTAATATTAATGATTGAAGTTACACTGCACAAATTGACCTTCCACTAGTTTTTCAAATAGTTGGAACTAGTTTAACTAACAATAACTCAATTTAACTGAATTAAATTGTTACAACTAAAATTAACTCAACCTAGGCTCCTAAAATTTATAAATCATTGTAAACGACTCAAGTTCATTCCCCCAACATTAATTAACTAAGCTAATCGAGTGGTAAAGACTATTTCAACTCAGTTAACTCATTCAAGTTGTATGTTGACGTGGAATTTCGATTTTCTCCTCATTTAACCAAGGGGGGAAATAAATTAGGAATTTATTGTTGCATTTTCAACACTCCCTCTCAGCAAGAAAGGGATTCACAACTACCCCAATTTAGCCCCTGAGGAATATAATGCATGCAACACTTATCATTTTTGTTGTTGCTACTGCAACATCTGCAACTAAAAAACATCCAAAAAAAAATTGAATCAACTGTGTTTGCAACTGTCTACTGGGAAAATTGTGATACTGCTGACTCTGCTACTAAACCTCCTGCTCTGTAGTCAAAACTCCTCTACACTCATCAATATATGACTGGAACGGATCCTCCTGCTACTGAATATTTTGGCCCCCTGTAGCAAGGCAATGATCCATGAGGATAACACATAAATGGACCTTGCCCAAATCTATGCAATCCTAGGACTAGGGCTCTACATTTCCCAACCCCACACCTGGAGGTATGCCTGCATGTGTGGAAAAATACGATCTACTCATATTGCTTCTACTGCTTTTTTGTTGCTTCCACATTGTTGTTGCAACTACTGCAATAATGAGTCTGATCTCCCCATATCCTGAAGTACTAGATTCCATAGGGTTCCCTCTGAAACTATACTCTCTTTGAGTCTTAATCTCCTTATGGGAAATTTCCATGCCCCTCAATCTAGCAATATCAATGATCACAACTCCTTTTTGTGTCAATAAAAATTGGCTCGTTAATATTCCCACTAGAAGCCTTCTTTCTCCACTAAGAAGTTTTCACATATGGGCTTATGGATCTGCCCTGAACTAAAGCTCCATCAACTCTCCCTCCTAACATCTCATTAGTTCTTCAATGATCATTGTACATGAGGGCTTAAGTGACTAGTTCTAATGTGAATCTTGCTCCGATACCATGTATAAATTAATGTGTAAATTCTAAACTTCTCATGAAATTTACTAAATCACAAGACTAGAAGCTACTCTATTCATCTATGGAAGCAAATTCACGATCAAGAACACAAATCATTAACATGCATCAAGATTCAGCACACATACACCTTCACAACTTCACTATAATTGTCCTTGAAGATTTATTTTTTCCTCGTAGCCCTGAATAATGTCCCTTAGGCTCTGAAACCATGAATTAGGAAGACTAAACACCATTTAGGACTTTCCTTTCTACCAATGCACCACATTTAATCATTTACGGTTTGAAGAAATGTTCATGAATTGAATGACATAATGATGATTTTCATGATTACTTTATGAAGCACCCAATGAACTTTGTTGATATAATATCCCTCGAATGCAATGATTTAAGGTTTATTTCATAATATTTACTTTATGCAAGGTATATTAGAATTGTTTTCTCTATTTTATGTTTCTAAAAGCTAGGGTTTTTGTTTCAAGCATTGAAATTTATGTGCATAGACCAGGTTTCCTTTGGATGCAACATTTACATTCTACAATTAGATTAGGTTTCTATCTTAGCAAGTAGTGTAGCCTTTATGTTTGCTACAAGTAGTGTAGCCTTCACATTTCTGCAAGTAGCATAGGCATTATATTTCTGCAAGTAGGTATATCATTTATTTTTTAGCAAGTGGGTTAGTATTTACATTTCTGCAAAGTATGTTAACATTTCCATTCCTACAAGTAGGTTAAAACTTTCTTTTGATGCAATCTCTTTTATTTCAAATCTAGATTCATTTTATATGGTGGTATTTGTATACATTGGTCTAGTCCATTACTTCAGAGTAAATTGAGTAGAGCTTAGCCTGTTATGCATATAGCATTGTCACTTCTTAAGTTTGTACGCATCCCCCGGTTTAGAATTAAATTTGGTAACCTTTGGAGTTACAACACTCTTGATTCAATACTGAAGATCATCACTTTTTGGCGTTGTTTTTTGGGATGTGTCCAAGTAGGTGTTGTTTCTTCTTGTAGTTTCTTTCTTTTCCATTTTACCTTGCCTCAACTTTCCTTATCTTGAAAACACACACACACACAAAAGCACAAACTTATTTCATGCCTCATAGGATTAGGGATGATTTAAGGAAATTTCTACCAAAAACCCCCACCACTTCTACATTTATCCATCACTCTTCTTTGGTGATTGTGAACCTCCTACTTTGACCATAGAGGAGTTAGAGAATCCTTTAGGTGAGAAGCCAAAATTATTTGAGGAACCCATAGGGTAGGAAGAACCCAAATCACCTACCCAAAACATGGCTAAGAATAGGTAGCTTGAGCTCTTTCCTATCCTAGAAACAAATGGGGAAGCCATAATGAAGAAAATAATCCCCATTGCTCTCCCACATTTCCATGGACTAGCCTCTGAAGACCCTAATATATTCGTGTTTGAGTTTTTTATGGTTTTTAGAACATATGATTACACTTTTGATGAGTAGAATCTCAAGTCGTTTCCTTCTACTCTTACAGATGTAACCTTGTGCTAGTTCATGAGCCTGCAAGGAGGAAGCATCACCATCTGGGATCAAATTGAGCAAGAATTTGATAATAAATATAGGGACTACTGTAGGTTGAGATAAATGAAATAATATTTCTTTAGGATGACCTTAGTTCCAGATGAACCAAAGGACTATGAAGAGAGATTTCAAGTCAACTATAGAAGAGCTAACTCCACCCTAGACCCAAAATCCTTGAAGCTTATACGTCTCTAACGGATTAGGGAGGATTTGATGGAGACCCTTAATATTATGTTTGGTTGAGATATTTACTAGATAACTTATGAATACATCAAGACAGTATTTAAGAATCATTCTAGGGCTGCAAGGAAGAGAGGTAGGTCTTATAAAGGCCTGGTCAACTCCTCTCTCTCTACCTCAACCATCAAACATGAAATATGGAGCATGATAGAAGACTTTAAGAGTGAGATGTTGCACACCTTTTCTTTTCAAATGGATATCATGTAGATAAAAAAGAATCAATAGGAGGAAGAAAGGGCATTGGGTATATTTTTCTATAGATGCGCCAAGAGGCACCCCAGAAATGAGTGTCCATTGATTCATAGAGGTATGCTATGTTTGTGAGGAAAACCATGCAAGTGAAAAATGTCCCTCTCTTCCAGGCTTGAAGGTTGTATATCAAGGGGTAGATAGTGGCCTCGAGCATACCAGTAAGGTATACAAGGTGCACATTACCCTTCTTTCAATCCAACCCATAGTGCACCCTTTCAGCCTTGGTATCCTACAATTCACTCATCTTGCTCCATGCCCTCTCATTGGTCCAATTCTCCTCATTATCCTTATCAAACTTTCAATCCACCCTTCCATCCATGTCAACCTCAACCTCCTCAATGGGTAAACCCTTCATAATGATGGAGTCCTCATGAAACCCAACATCCTACCTTCATTCCTCCTCCTCCACCTCAACCACAATTATCCCACAATAATCCACGCAAGCAGCCTCATATGCCTACTCAACCCATTCTTAACTTGAAAAATAATCAGGACCAACAAGTCTCTAGTGGGGAAACATCCTATCATGCTTATGCTATGGTGATCCAGGAGATCAACCTTAGGTCTAGGAACATACTTCCAAATGCTCACAAACTTTATCCACCTAAATAACTTGAATAAGAGAAGGAATATAGTGTCCCTCAAGCCAGTATGTATCCCTATCTTGAAAGGTTGGTCCAACCTAAACAACATACCCTAGAAAAGGTTGAAATTCTAGGTGAAATAAAAACCCTGTGTTAACTTTTCCCCTTCTCCAGACGTCAAATATTTTCCCATATGCCACAATCTTATCCAGGAAGCGTGTTTCAAAAGGCCTAGAAGAAGGAAAAGAGATGCCCCCACTATTAATGTTGTTGGGAAACTGTCTGATCTAATTCTTGGGAGGGTTATCTCCCCAGAGTACTTGGATTCCGGTAGCCAAGTAGTGGATGTGAACATTAACAATATTGTAGTCCTCAATACACTAATTTACGTTGGGGCTTCAATCAATTTCATGAACAAGGAAACTATGTTGAAGCTCAATCTTTAAAGAGCTTTGAGAGAGACCACTACCATACTACAACTAGTAGACATATCCATAGTAGCCCCTAAGGTTGTTATTGAGGATGTGACGGTATCCATTGACTCTTGGGAGTACCCCCCAAAAACCAAGTTTAATGGGTACCCTCTCATTTTATGAAGACCTTGGTTAGCCATTTTTTATGCTTACAATAGTTACAAGGTTAGAAACATGACTATTATAAATGGGAATATCACAAAGAAACGTGTCTTGTATTTCCTTTCTCAACCCTTTGTTGATCATGATCTACCTTTGTGGGTAAAGGAAGATGAGTAGGAATATTTTTATCAGTCATCCCTCTACCCATTTTGTATATTAGACACTCTTGTAGGAAGCAGGCGGCTAGATGAGGATGACTTTATTAATAAATTCTTGCAAAAAAATCCTCCTACTTCCATGCTAATCGATGATATAGCGGAAGAATCCTTAGGGAAACTGGATAACAATCCATGGGCTGAACTGTTTACTGCCAATTCTGATCAAGATCATGTTAAGGTTTTGGAAATCAGTCCATCTAAAACTCTCAAAATAAATCCTTCCCTCTCAACAGAGCAAGAAGAGAAACCATGTACTATGTTAAGACAACATCTTGATGTTTTTTCATGGGACTATAAATAAATGAAAGGGGTGCATCCCTCGGTATGTACCCATCATATTTACATCAAAGAGGGATGTAAACCGGTGCATCCGCCCCAGAGGAGAATGGACCCACCCTTAAATACATTCTGAAAGAATAATTGTAAAAACTACTAGATGAGATTCATCTACACCATTTCAGATAGTGAATGGGTGTCCCCTCTTGTCATAGTATCCAAGAAAAATGGGAAGTGGAGGATTTGTGCTGACTATAGGGAACTCAATAAGGCTACAAAGAAATATCATTTTCCTTTGCCTTTCATTGATCAATTTTTGGATGGTATTGCAGTGAAGAAGTTATTTTCATTCCTAGATGAATTTATTGGATATAATCAAATCCAAATCAGCCCTGAGGATTGGGATAATACCACCTTCGCATGTCCATGGGGGACCTTTTCCTATAGGGTCCTCCCATTCGGCTTGTACAATGCCCCTACTACCTTTCAAAGGGAATTTTTGAGTGTTTCTTATGATCTTGTTCATGACACAGTTGAAATATACATTGATGACTTCACCCCTTATGGAAATGATTTCCAGGAAGCTCTTTCCAATCTGTGCAAAGTTCCAAATAAATGAATTGAAATGAATCTCTCACTAAATATCAAAAAGTGTGAATTTTTTATGAATGCAAAGGTTGTCCTAGGTCACTTCCTTTCTAAGGAAGGGATCCAAGTTGACCCCAACAATATTTCCATTATCAGAAGGGTCCTTGTACATCAAAAACAAAGTGGTGTTATAAGTTTTCTTGGGCTAGTTGGATATTACAGGAGATTCATTAAGGATTTTAGTAAGTTGACTTCACCTCTATCTGTATTGTTAAATAAATATTCAGATTTTTGTTTGACAGATAAATGTCAAGAGGAATTTGAAGAGTTGAAATAAAAATTAACCATCGCACCAATTCTAATAGGTCCCAATTGGTAATTTCCTTTCCACATCCACATAGATGTATTAGACAATTGTGGGAGTATATTTGACACAAGTGGAAGAAAAATTGCCTTATGCCATGTATTTCATTAATAAGAACATCTCCAAAGCTTAGCTTAATTACACAATTACTGAAAAGGAACTCTTAGTTTTTTTGCGCACCTTGAACAAGTTTAGGAATTAAATCACTAGTTACCAAGTCTTTGTTCATACTAATCATCAAACAATAAAATATTTAGTGAATAAACTTGATGTCAATGCTAGGATCATTAGATGGTTATTACTACTACAATATTTTGATCTAACCATTGTTGACAAGTCAGGGAAGGAAAATCTGATTGCATATTTTTTGTCTAGACTACCATTGCCTGCAAAAATGATGAGATGATGGATGATCAACTTCTATATGATCACCTCTTTTATATTTCACTATTTTCTCCTTCGTTTGCTGATATAGAAAATTTATTTTTTGTTGTGAGATTCCCTCCTAATCTATCCTCCAAGGAGAAGAGAAATATTGTTAGAAAAAGTGCCCCTTTCACCTGGATTAGGGGAAATATCTTCAAATTGGGACTAGATCATATATTGAGGAGATATGTAAGAGAGGATGAGGTTTTTTACATCCTCTCAGCATGTCATGAGGGACCCTATTGGGGCCATTTTTCTGCCAAGATGACAACCTTTAAAATTCTCCAAGTTGGCTACTACTAGCCCACTCTACACCAAGATGCTAGGAGATACACTGCCAGATGTGATTGGTGCCAAAGGATGGGAAAGCCTACACTAAAGGATGAAATTACCCTTCAACCTCAAGTAATTCTTGAGCCATTTGAGAAGTGGGGCATGGATTTCATTGAACCAATTGATTCACCATCCAGAAAAAAGTGATGCATCATTATGTTTACTGATTATTTGACAAATTGGGTTGAATTAAAAGTAGTAAAAACAACAACATAACATAAGGTGGTTGAGTTTATAAGGGAAAACATATTTTACAAGTTTGGATTCCCAAGGGAGTTGGTCACTGATCAAGAGACTCAATTTACTTCAAATTTGATTAAGGGAGTCATGGAGCAACATCATATAAGGTACAAAAAATCCATTGCCTATCATCCTGTTATCACTATAAAAAAATTTCAAACTTGGACAGTTTGTATTTGTTCTTAAGTCATGGTCTTAGAATAGGGGTTAAGTCAATTTTATGTTTTTACAATCTAAGTCATAAGGTTAGAGTTTCATCTCCATCATCAAATAAGGTCCAAAAACTTGGTTTCACATTTCAAAGGTCCCATGTCATGTTTCGTAAATCATCTGTCTAGTCACTTTGAAAAAAAATTTGAATAAGCCACGAAACCACGTTTTCGTAGCACAGACAGTGTAAAAAACTGCTTTTGCACTACGAAAACGCTAGTCTTTTCATAGCGCAAAACCTTGAAAATACACTACGCGCGCTATGAAATCGGGGATTCGTAACCAATCTTGTCCAACTGTCAAATCCATCAAATTTCGTTAAATTTTCATGAGTAGGTGTTAGTCCACGAATCTTTTCTCCCACATTCAACCATTCACAATCATCATGAGATTTGTTAGGGGTCATTTATCATCATGTCATTTTAAATTTTGAAAGGGGATGGTTGTCCTTGGTTATATTATCTCATGAAAAACACTTGTTGCATGTTTTTCTTCGAATAAGAGGCTTATGGTAAGCATAAACCAGAACTTGAATTGATTATCAAGCGAGGCTGAACCCTTAATCAAGCAAGCCAGTTTAACTTTTCTGAAGCCACAGGGATTCCGGGTGAAAGATGACAGAGGAAAAAAGAAATCAAAGAAGAGGTACATTGAAGATCTTGAAATCCAATTGGAAAAATCTGAATAAAGTCTACTACAGCAAGAAGTAAGACAGTAAGTGATAAACCCTTAACATAATTTTGTTTTGGGAAAGACATGACTTTTTAAAGATGTGACAAAGATTGACTTATATTGATTTCAAGGTTCATTAGCATCACGCTCATCATTGAAGGATTGTAAATATTTTTAAGGATTAAAATATGATGAAGAAACTGTGTATTGTGGAGATACATAGCAGTTTCGTAGCGCACTACGAAACTGTTGTAAGTGACATACACAGCAGTTTCGTAGCGCGCTACGAAACTGCTGTAGGTGCAGTTTTAAACTTTTTGATAAGGTTCCAAGAGGTAAACACCAGTTTTTTGAAGTTTTGATGCTGTTAGAAGATGGAAATCAGTCACCAATGAGGTTCCAAGTGTTAAAGCAAAGGAAATTTGATGTTAATAGATGTGTTACAAATGCATAGTTACTGCGCTACGAAAACAGTTGATATTTTCGTAGCACAGACAGATTAGATCTCTGCACACCCTTTCATGGACTCAATTTTGCACAAGTGGATGGATATGGTTATGTGAAAGTGATAACACATTTCACTTGTCTTAAAAGGTTCATTTTTGTCACCCAAAGATCCATGGAGCATAAATGAGGGTTAAAAGCTATATTACAGGAAACATGTTCCCTGTTTTGTAGAGAAAATAAGACATGATCAGCAGGATTTACAACAAGGTCAAAGACATCATGAAGGTCGAAGAAATGGATTTGTAGCTTTCAGTGGAAGAATTAAAGGTTTTATGGAAATGATTGGTGGACATGACACATGAAAATGATCTATCCATGATCATAGTGTTCAACAAGATGCAGGGGCTTAATGATGAGCTGGAGAAGACATGTTACTACATTTTTTCTTAAAATATCAGTTGTTATGAAGTGTTAACATCTCCAAGGTACTAATTTTCAAGAAATTTTCAACAAATGAGCCTGCACAGTAGTTTCTTAGCGCGCTACGAAACTGCTGAAGCAGCCTTTCACCATGAAGAGAAAAATTTGGTTTTCTAGCTTTAGTAGTAAATTTCAAAAGAGGTTTCCAGACAAATGAAAACGAATTTTTGAAAAAGGAAAGAGTTTTTTCTTCCTAACATACTTAAATACAAAAAACTCTCTCATTTCTTCAAATTAATTATGAAGTGGGAGATAAAAGGCTTTCTTTGAAGCCCTATTTTCAGAAAATAAAGTTTTCCTATTTTATACATGTTTTTCAAGGATAGTTTCTGGACAGCAGGAGAAGTATTTAAAAAAAACCAAGAGAGGATTTTATTCTAGACATCATGGACTAAAAAAACCTCCTCCAGTTTCTCAAAATACATCATGGATGATAATATAAAGGCTCTATCCCAAGACCTAATTTTCAGGGAAGAAATAGGAATAATTTGTTGTAGCAGCTTTTCTTGCCCTTTTTCATCACATTTTGGGGGGTAAAAATATGAATTAAGGTTTGAGATTTCTATGGAGGATATATATAAAGGTAATGAAGATTATTTTGAAGGAAATAATTCAATATTTTGAAGAAAAAATGGTTAAAGGGCAGCGCTACGAAAAAGCACTACGAAACTGTCTTGTTTTCATAGCGCAGTCTATTTTCAGCTCATTTGAGCAGTTTGATGATTGTTATGGAAATATGGAGCCTAAGGAGGAGTTTTGGCATGTGTTACTTAAACTTTAAAAAGCAAAGGACCACGAAATTAACAGTACATGATGGTCAGAATGTTCAATGAATGCAAAAGACCATATGCCTAAAAAATAGGGTTTGGTTTCATCCTTATGTGGAGGTCAGCAAAGTGGTCATGAACAGCTCAAGCCCATCATCAAAATTTTACCATGTGATGATACATTTTTCAATGATGTAATTTCAAATAGATAATTTTTTTAGGATAAGGTTGTTAAAGATAGTAATGAAGAGTTTGAGTCCTAGTTGAAATAGGACTGTCAAGTAGGATAGGTGTTTGTTTGCCATAAATTTGATGTTTTATGGTTATGCAAGGTGTCAAGAGTTAGGAATTCGAATTATCTAGCAAAATATGAGTTCATATCAGGTTGTAATGGTCTATTAAAGACCAAGAGGTTGAATTAGCACAGGGTTGTCATTTTTATTAGCAAAATAAGCTGTGTTATAGGAGCAGAAGGGGTGTTTTTCATCTTAATACAGAGATTAGTTTTACTACTCAAGATTCACAAGGGGTTTATGTGTTTGATACTTCTATGGCCTTTTTATACTACTTATTTGCAGTGGTATGAGCATGTGTTACTTATAATTCATTGGATAACTCTCTAACTTCCTTCACATGTTTGTAGACTGTGTTTATTCACTGTGTTACTGTTTCACTTATAAACTTAAACCCTAAGTGCCTTGATTTCCATGTTAGCTAATTATGATGTTTTTCTGAATACTAATTTGACTCCATGGCCCAATAGATACTTTCTAATCTATAATTTAACCAGTTATACATATTTATCCATTTCCAATTCTAGAGTCAGCCATCTAATTATTGATTGAAAATTTTAACCTATTGAGAGAGCCCTCTCAGGTTGAGGAGGCTAAGCCTCAGCCAAAAGGTTGGTTTGAAATAGTTACACTAAGGTAGTCTAATCAGCAGTCTATCAGGTCCTATTTTGGTGATAACATTTTGGTGCGTCTTTCGGGAGTCTGAAGATATACATCTCCCGAAAATTATGAAGTTGAACTCTTGAAGGTAGTAGGAGCTCAAAATTTGTTCAAGGCTGCAGAACTACCTTGGCGACTCCACACATCAAAAAATCAAATTGGAAGGTGACTCCACTGCTAGAATATCAGTTTCTAGATGAAGTTTCAAGATGAGTTCCATTGCAAGAAAAAATGCCAGGTATGCTCCTATGAATTGGTCTCATATCCCTGGTTTTCCAAATCCTATGCCAGAGGTTGATTGGTTAGATGATCTTCCAATATTCAAAGATGAAAAGAAAGACAATGTTGCTCTTCATTTGGTTAGGTTTCAACTACATGTACATAGTTTTAAGGTTCAGATACTTGAATATTGTCTTATGAAGATGTTTATGACCACTCTAGAAGGAAAAGCATGGTCTTGGTACAAAGGTTTAGCAAATGGCTCATTATATTCTCTTGCTAACTTTCATGATGAATTCTATGAGATGTATAAAGAGTTTCATCCCTATTTATTGATGGTTAAAGACTGTTGTAAACACTCTGAGAGTTTTATTGAATATTTGGAGAATTTTTATGAAGATGATGAGTTTATGGATGAGGAAATTTTAGAAGCCCTTCATGACAATACCTTTCATCAACAATAAAAACACCAAGAAGAAAGGATAATATCTCCCTTAGATGAAAATGAAACCCAGCAGGACTTTACTTATGAAAATTATGACACATCCTCTGAATTTGATGAAAATTTGTAGCAGGTTGGTCAATCCTTTGATCATCATGAGTATGAGAATCATTGCAAATACTAAGAAGAAATACTGGAAGACAGTTTTTATAACCCTTAGGCAAAGAAAAAATTTGATTACTTATGTCATACTTTCCAGCAGCCTACTTCAAAGAATGATCATAATAATGAGGAAAATTATATTGTTTGTGGGAATCATTCAGAATGGCAGTTGGATAGCTTATCAAATAAATTTTGTGTGGCTAAATATCAGTTCTTAGAAATCACAGAATGTTATGACGATCATCAAGCTAATTATGTATTTTGGGACCCTATAGCTAGATACATGAAAGATTTTTACTCTCCACTGTGTCAGTTTTATTTTTACCATAAAGATCAGTTACAATTTCAGTGGTAGTGGTCATCGCAGTTTCAGGTTGCTTTGAAGTCTGATGCAGTCAAAAAACTCAAATGATAGATAAAACATATGATTGGCTACATTGGAAATTTCACATTGATTGAGCTTAATGAAGTTTGCAGTTGATAGGGTAGGTAGGAATGTGCAAATAAGCTCAAGGTTGACTGAGAATTTTTGGTAGGTACAGTTTGAAGCAAATTGGGAAAATTTTCAGAGTTTTTTTTTAAATGGATAGATAGCAGCACTGGAGCTACCAGTTCTTAGTGTACCACAAGGGCACACTATTCCAACTAGAGCCACTGTTATCACTATAAAAAAATTTAAAACTTGGACAGTTTGTATTTGTTCCTAAGTCGTGGTCTTAGAATAGGAGTTAAGTCACTTTTATGTTTTTAAAGTCTAAGTCATAAGGTTAGAGTTTCATCTCCATCATCAAATAAGGTCCAACAACTTTTTTTCACATTTCAAAGGTCCCATGTCATGTTTCATAAATCATCCGTCTAGTCACTTTGAAAAAAATTTCGAATAAGCCACGAAACCACGTTTTCGTAGCGTAGATAGTGTAAAAAACTGCTTTTGCGCTACGAAAACGCTGGTATTTTCGTAGCGCAAAACCCTGAAAATACACTACGCGCGCTATGAAATCGTGGATTCGTAACCAATCTTGTCCAACTGTTAAATCCATCAAATTTCGTTAAATTTTCATGAGTAGGTGTCAATCCACGAATATTTTCTCCCACATGCAACTATTCACAATCATCATGAGATTCGTTAGGGGTCATTTATCATCATGTCATTTTAAATTTGGAAAGGGGATGGTTTTCCTTGGTTATATTGTCTCATGCAAAAAACTTGTTGCATGTTTTTCTTCGAATAAGAGGCTTATGGTAAGCATAAACCAAAACTTGAATCGATTATCAAGCGAGGCTGAACCCTTAATCAAGCGAGCCAGTTTAACTTTTATGAAGCCACAGGGATTCCGGGTGAAAGATGACAAAGGAAAAAAGAAATCACAGAAGAGGCACATTGAAGTTCTCGAAATCCAATTGGAAAAATCTGAAGAAGGTCTACTACAACAAGAAGTAAGACAGTAAGTGATAAACCCTTAACATAATTTTGTTTTGGGAAAGACATGAATTTTTGAAGATATGACAAAGTTTCACTTATATTGATTTCAAGGTTCATTAGCATCAAGCTCATCATTGAAGGACTATAAATATTTTTAAGGTTTAAAATATGATGAAGAAATTGTGTATTATGGAGATACACAACAGTTTCATAGCGTGCTACGAAACTGCTATAAGTGACATACACATCAGTTTCGTAGTGCGTTACAAAACTGTTGGAGGTGCAGTTTTAAACTTTTTGATAAGGTTCCAAGAGGTAAAAACCAGGTTTTTGAAGTTTCGATGCTGTTAGAAGATGGAAATTAGTCACCAATGAGGTTCCAAGTGTTAAATCAAAGGAAATTTGATGTTAAGAGATGTGTTACAAATTCATAGTTACTGCGTTATGAAAACAGTTGATATTTTCGTAGCACAGACAGATCAGATCTCTGCACACCCTTTCATGGAATAAATTTTGCATAGGTGGATGGATATGGTTATGTGAAAGTGATAACACATTTCACTTGTTTTAAAAGGTTCATTTTTGTCACCCAAAGATCCAGGGAGCATAAATGAGGGTTAAAAGCTATATTACAGGAAACATGTTTCCTGTTTTGTAGAGCAAATAAGACATGATCAGCAGGATTTACAATAAGGTCAGAGACATCATGAAGGTCGAAGACCTGGATTTGCAGCTGTCAATGGAAGCATTAAAGGTTTTATGGAAATTATTGGTGGACATGACACATGAAAATGATCTATCCATGATCATAGTGTTCAACAAGATGCAAGGGCTTAATGATGAGTTGGAGAAGACATGTTACTACATTTTTTCTTAAAATATCAGTTGTTATGAAGTGTTAACATCTCCAAGGTAATAATTTTCAAGAAATTTTCAACAAATGAGCCTCCCTAGCAGTTTCTTAGCGCGCTACAAAACTGCTGAAGCAGCCTTTCACCATGAAGAGAAAAATTCGGTTTTCTAGCTTTAGTAGTAAATTTCAAAAGAGGTTTCCAGACAACTGAAAACTAATTTTTGAAAACGGAAAGAGGTTTTTCTTCATAACATAATTAAATACAAAAAATTCTCTCATTTTCTTCAAATTCATTATGAAGTGGGTGATACAAGGCTTTCTTTGAAGCCCTATTTTCAGAAAATAGAGTTTTCCTGTGTTATACATGTTTTTCAAGGACAGTTTCTGGACAGCAGGAGAAGTATTTCAAACAACCAAGAGAGGTTTTCATTCTAGAAAGCATCGACTAAAAAAACCTCCTTAAATTTCTAAAAATACATCATGGATGAGAAGATAAAGGCTCTATACCAAGACCTAATTTTCAAGTAAGAAATAGGAATAATTTGTTGTAGCAACTTTTCTTGACCTTTTTCATCACATTTTGGGGGGTAAAAATATGAATTAAGGTTTGAGATTTCTATGGAGGATATATATAAAGGTAATGAAGATGATTTTTAAGGAAATAATTCAATATTTTGAAGAAAAAAGGGTTAAAGGGCAGCGCTACAAAAAAGCGCTACGAAACTGTCTTGTTTTCGTAGCGCAGTCTATTTTCAGCTCATTTGAACAGTTTGATGATGGTTATGGAAAGCTGGAGCCTAAGGAGGAGTTTTGGCATGTTTTACTTAAACTTAAAAAATCAAAGGACCACGAAATTAAGATTACATGATGGTCAGAATGTTCAATGAATGCAAAATACCATATGCCTAAAAAACAGGGTTTGGTTTCCTGCTTATGTGAAGGTCAGCAAAGTGGTCATGAAAAGCTCAAGCCCATCATCCAAATTCGACCATGTGATGATACATTTGTCAATGATGTAATTTCAAATAGATAATTTTGTTAGGATAAGGTTGTTAAATATAGTAATGAAGAGTTTGAGTCCTAATTGAAATAGGACTGTCAAGTAGGATAGGTGTCTGTTTGTCATAAATTTGATGTTTTATGGTTATGCAAGGTGTCAAGAGTTAGGAATTCAAATTATCTAGCAAAAGATGAGTTCAGCTCAGGTTTTAATGGTCCATTAAATACCAAGAGGTCGAATTGGAACAGGGTTGGAATTTTTATTAGCAAAAGAAGTTGTGTTATAGGAGAAGAATGGGTGTTTTTCATCTTAATACAGAGATCAGTTTTACTACTCAAGATTCACAAGGGGTTTATGTGTTTGATACTTCTATGGCCTTTTTCTTCTACTTATTTGCAATGGTATGAGCATGTGTTATTATAATTCATTGGATAATGCTCTAGCTTCCTTCACATGTTTGTAGACTGTGTTTATTCACTGTGTTACTGTTTCACTTATAAACTTAAACCCTAAGTGCCTTGATTTCCATGTTAGCTAATTATGATATTTTTCTGAATACAAATTTGACTCCATGGCCCAATAGATACTTCCTAATCTATAATTCAACTAGTTATACGTATTTATCCATTTCCATTTCTAGGGTTAGCCATCTAATTATTGATTGAAAATCTTAAACATATTGAGAGAGCCCTCTCAGGTTGAGGAGGCTAAGCCTCAGCCAAAAGGTTGGTTTGAAATAGTTACACTAAGGTAGTCTGATCAGCAGCCTATCGAGTCCTATTTTGGTGATAACATTTTGGTGCGTTTGCCGGGAGTCTGAAGATATACATCTCCCGAAAATTATGAAGTTGAACTCTTAAAGGTAGTAGGAGCTCAGAATCTGTTCGAGGCTGCAGAACTACGTTGGCAACTCCACACATCAAATAATCAAATTGGAGGGTGACTCCACTACTAGAAGATCAGTTTCTAGATGAAGTTTCAAGATGAGTTCCATTGCAAGAAAAAATTCCAGGTATGCTCCTATGAATTGGTCTCATATCCCTAGTTTTCCAAACCCTATGCCAGAGGTTGATTGGTTAGCTGATCTTCCAATATTCAAAGATGAAAAGAAAGACAATGCTGCTCTTCATTTGATTAGGTTTCATCTGCATGTACATAGTTTTAAGGTTCAGATACTTGAAGACTGTCTTATGAAGATGTTTATGACCACTCTAGAAGGAAAAGCATGGTCTTCGTATAAAGGTTTAGCAAATGGTTCATTATATTCTCTTGCTAACTTTCATGATGAATTCTATGAGATGTATAAAGAGTGTCATCCTTCTTTATTAATGGTTAAAGACTATTGTAAACACTCTAAGAGTTTTATTGAATATTTGGAGAATTGTTATGAAGATGATGAGTTTATGGATGAGGAAATTTTAGAAGCCCTTCATGACAATAACTTTCATCAACAAGAAAAACACCAAGAAGAAAGGATAATATCTCCCTTAGATGAAAATGAAACCCAGCAGGACTATACTTATGAAAATTATGACACATCCTCTGAGTTTGAAGAAAATTTGCAGTAGGTTGGTCAATCCTTTGATCATCATGAGTATGAGAATCATTGCAAATACCAAGAAGAAATACTGGAAGACAGTTTTTATAACCCTCAGGCAGAGAAAAAGGTTGATTACTTATGTCATACTTTGCAACAGCCTACTTTGAAGAATGATCATAATAATGAGGAAAATTATATTATCTGTGGGAATCATTCAGAATGGCAGTTGGATAGCTTATCAAATAAATTTTGTGTGGCTAAAGATCAGTTCTTAGAAATCACATAATGCTATGAGGATCATCATGCTGATTATGTATTCTGGGACCCTATAGCTAGATACATGAAAGAGTTTTACTCTCCAGAGTTTTACTTTCCACTGTGTCAGTTTTATTTTTACCATAAAGATCAGTTACAATTTCAGTGGCAGTGGTCATCACAGTTTCATGGTTGCTTTGAAGTCCGATGCAGTAAAAACACTCAAATGATAGATAAAACAGATGATTGACTACATTGGAAATTTCACATTGATTGAGTTGAATGAATTTTTCAGTTGATAGGGTAGGTAGGAATGTGCAAATAAGCTCAAGGTTGACTGAGCATTTTTAGTAGGTACAGTTTGAAGCAAGTTGGGCAGAATTTCAAAAAAAAAAAATTAAAGGGATAGATAGCAGCACTGGAGCTACCAATTCTTAGTGTACCATAGGGGCACACTATCCCAAGTGGAGCCATTGTTATCACTATAAAAAAAATTCAAACTTGGACAGTTTGTATTTGTTCCTAAGTCGTGGTCTTAGAATAGGGGTTAAGTCATTTTTATGTTTTTAAAGTCTAAGTCATAAGGTTAGAGTTTCATCTCCATCATCAAATAAGGTCCAACAACTTTGTTTCACATTTCAAAGGTCCCATGTCATGTTTCGGAAATCATTTATCTAGTCACTTTGAAAAAACATTCGAATAAGCCACGAAACCACATTTTCGTAGTGCAAAAAGTGTAAAAAACTGCTTTTGCGCTACGAAAACGCTGGTCTTTTCGTAGCGCAAAACCCTAAAAATACACTACACCTGCTACGAAATCGGGGATTCATAACCAATCTTGTCCAGGTGTCAAATCCATCAAATTTCGTTAAATTTTCATGAGTAGGTGTCAGTCCACGAATATTTTCTCTCACATGCAACCATTCACAATCATCATGAGATTCGTTAGGGGTCATTTATCATCATGTCATTTTAAATTTTGAAAGGGTATAGTTGTCCTTGGTTATATTGTCTCATGCAAAACATTTGTTGCATGTTTTTGTTCAAATAAGAGGCTTATGGTAAGCATAAACCAGAACTTGAATCGATTATCAAGTGAGGCTGAACCCTTAATCAAGCGAGCCAATTTAAATTTTCTGAAGCCACATGGATTCCAGGTGAAAGATGACAGAGGAAAAAATAAATCACAGAAGAGGCACATAGAAGATCTCAAAATCCAATTGGCAAAATCTGAAGAAGGTCTACTACAGCAAGAAGTAAGACAGTAAGTGATAAACCCTTAACATAATTTTTCTTTGGGAAAGACATGAATTTTTGAAGATATGACAAAGCTTGACTTATATTGATTTCAAGGTTCATTAGCATCAAGCTCATCATTGAAGGACTGTAAATACTTTTAAGGTTTAAAATATGATGAAGAAACTGTGTATTATGGAGATACACACCACTATGAAACTATTGTTTATGTCACTTACAGCAGTTTCATAGCGCGCTATGAAACTGTTGTAAGTGACATACACAGCAGTTTCGTAGCACACTACGAAACTGTTGTAGGTGTAGTTTTAAAATTTTTGATAAGGTTCCAAAGGTAAACATCAGGTTTTTGAAGTTTTGATGCTGTTAGAAGATGGAAATCAGTCACCAATGAGGTTCCAAGTGTTAAAGCAAAGGAAATTTGATGTTAAGAGATGTGTTACAAATGCATAGTTACTGCGCTATGAAAACAGTTGATATTTTCGTAGCACAGACAGATCAGATCTCTGCACACCCTTTCATGGACTCAATTTTGCACAGGTGGATGGATATGGTTATGTGAAAGTGATAACACATTTCACTTGTCTTCAAAGGTTCATTTTTTTCACCCAAAGATCCAGGGAGCATAAATGAGGGTTAAAAGCTATATTACAGGAAACATGTTCCCTGTTTTGTAGAGAAAATAAGACATGATCAGCAGGATTTACAACAAGGTTAGAGACATCATGAAGGTCGAAGACATGAATTTTCAACTGTCAGTGGAAGCATTAAAGGTTTTATGGAAATGATTGGTGGACATGACACATGAAAATGATCTATCCATGATCATAGTGTTCAACAAGATGCAAGGGCTTAATGATGAGTTGGAGAAGACATGTTACTACATTTTTTCTTAAAATATCAGTTGTTATGTAGTGTTAACATCTCCAAGGTACTAATTTTCAAGAAATTTTCAACAAATGAGCCTGCACAACAGTTTCGTAGCGCACTACGAAATTGTTGAAGCAGCCTTTCACCATGAAGAGAAAATTTTGGTTTTCTGGATTTAGAAGTAAATTTCAAAAGCGGTTTTCGGACAACCAAAAACGAATTTTTGAAAACTGAAAGAGGTTATTCTTCCTAACATAGTTATCTACCAAAAACTCTCTCTTTTTCTTGAAATTCATTATTAATTGGGAGATACAAGGCTTTATTTGAAGCCCTGTTTTCAGAAAACAAAGTTTTTCTGTTTTATACATGTTTTCAAGGACAGTTTCTGGACAGCAAGAGAAGTATTTCAGAAACTCAAGAGACATTTTTATTCTAGACAACATGGACTACAAAAACCTCCTTCCGTTTCTCAAAATAAATCATGGATGAGAAGATAAAGGCTCTGTACCAAGACCTAATTTTCAGGGAAGAAATAGGAATAATTTGTTATAGCAACTTTTCTTGCCCTTTTCATCACATTTTGGGGGGTAAAAATATTAATTAAGGTTTGAGATTGCTATGGAGGATATATCTAAAGGAAATGAAGATTATTTTGAAGGAAATAAGTCAATATTTTGAATAAAAAATGGTTAAAGGGCAGCGCTACGAAACTATCTTGTTTTCGTAGCGCAGTCTATTTTCAGCTCATTTGAATAGTTTGATGATGGTTATGGAAAGATGGAGCCTAAGGAGGAGTTTTGGCATGTGTTACTTCAACTTAAAAAATCAAAGGACCACAAAATTAAGAGTACATGATGGTCAGAATGTTCAATGAATGAAAAATACCATATGCCTAAAAAACAGGGTTTGGTTTCCTGCTTATGTGGAGGTCAGCAAAGTGGTCATGAACAGCTCAAGCCCATCATCCAACTTCGACCATGTGATGATACATTTGTCAATGATGTAATTTCAAATAGATAATGTTGTTAGGATAAGTTTTTTAAAGATAGTAATGAAGAGTTTGAGTCCTAGTTGAAATAGGACTGTCAAGTAGGATAGGTGTTTGTTTGTCATAAATTTGATGTTTTATGGTTATGCAAGGTGTCAAGAGTTAGAAATTCGAATTATCTAGCAAAATATGAGTTCATCTCAGGTTTTAATGGTCTATTAAAGACCAAGAGGTCGAATTAGCAAAGGTTTGGCATTTTTATTAGCAAAATAAGTTGTGTTATAGGAGCATAATGGGTGTTTTTCATCTTAATACAAAGATCAGTTTTACTACTCAAGATTCACAAGGGGTTTATGTGTTTGATACTTCTATGGCCTTTTTCTACTACTTATTTTCAGTGGTATGAGCAGTGTTACATATAATTCATTGGATAATTCTCTAACTTCCTTCACATGTTTGTAGACTATGTTTATTCACTGTGTTACTGTTTCACTTATAAACTTAAACCCTAAGTGCCTTGATTTCCATGTTAGCTGATTATGATGTTTTACTGAATACTACTTTGAATCCATGGCCCAATAGATACTTTCTAATCTATAATTCAACCAATTATACATATTTATCCATTTCCAATTCTAGAGTTAGCCATCTAATTATTGATTGAAAATATTAAACCTATTAAGAGAGCCCTCTCAGGTTGAGGAGGCTAAGCCTCAGCCAAAACGTTGGTTTGAAATAGTTACACTGAGGTAGTTTGATCAGCGGCCTATCAGGTCCTATTTTGGAGATAACACATCCTAAATAAAATGGGCAGGTGGAGGTCATGAACAAAGATTTAGAGAAAATATTGACTAAAGTTGTCAACAACAACAAAAAAGGATTGTGCATCCCTACTTCTGGATGCCACTTGGGCCTATAAAACTGCCTGTAAAACCACCTCTGGGTTCACTCCCTTTGAGTTGGTTTATGGCCAAAAGTCATTGTTTTCCATTGAGTTTTAATACCACAACCTAAGAATGGTAGCACAATTGGATTTGGACATCACCAATGCTCAACAAGAGAGGCTACAACAATCCAATGCTCTAGATGAACTTATATTGCAGGTCCTCATGCATACTGAGGTACTCCAATTGCAGAGGAGGGTTTTTCGTGACAAAAAAATCATATAAAGGACCTTCCAAGAGGGTGATTGGGCCCTAATATATCACTAAAGATTCAAGTACTTGAATGGAAAGTTGATGACAATATGGCTAGGTCCTTATCTTGTGGAAAAATGTCATGAAAATGGTTTTGTCTAGATCAAAATAATTGATGAAGAAGGAATTCCACTTTTAGTCAAATGGCTATCAATTGAAACTCTACAAAATACCTCTAACAAAGGAGGAGTTTACCAAATCAATAAGGAAGGAGCTAAATGTGATTGGGGGTCTCACAGCTCTCAATTCATCCAACCTTTGATCAATGGAAGAAGAAAAAATCAAAAACAAAATAGAAAAATTTGAATAAAAGGGGGAAGAAGGAATATGAAGCCTACCTGAAAACCTCCATGAGGCACCTGAGGCAAATTCTAGGACTGAAAACCTCAATGAGGCAGTCCAATGATTTTAAAAAACAATAATAATGAAAATATCCCTAGGTGAAAACCTCCTTTGAGGCACCAGGCGCAATCCTGCAAGTTGAAAACCTCCTTTGAGGTAGATTCTAGGTCTAAAAAAAATAGAAAAGGAAAAAATGGAAAAAATAATATAGGAAAAAAAAGGAAGCCCTTACATCACCATTTATAACATGTTTTTGCAAGGTTCTAGTCACATGCCAAGAAGGACAATAAACAAAGAAGATGTCTTCAAAACCCCACTTTTCCACCTACCAAGCTAGCTCTATGCATGTCCTCCATCATTTCACTAGCTTCCACAAGTTTCTCCATCACTAGGTCACCTATCTCACTCAATTCTACCTTAGTCCTGAAGTGATACATGACCATCCATATTTGCTACATGATTGAGATCGTCATAGAAAAACGGTTCAAATGTTGTGTTTTTCATGGAGGAACAAGAGGAGGGTTCCACCACACCCTCAAAAACCATTTTCCACACTTTTTATATTCTCTTCCACCCACATATCCACCTATTTCCATCAAAAGTACCCATTTTCATCCCTCCTTTCACCATTTCCACCACAACAAATAGTTTGATACTTGTCCATAGATTGATCATGAATTATCAGTGTTTTTTAAAGCATTTTCTAAAGGATATTCTGATCATAGAGTGGTCTATGTAACTACTACAGTAAAACACACAATCATGTAGCAATCTGCAAAAAACCTACAAGACCACAGTTGAAAGCACCAAAATGAAGAACCAACCACCATGAAGACATTGGGGAGTTGTTTCCTTGATTTTGGGCAGCCATAGGACCTTTGCAAGGCTACTACAGGATCATTTTTCATCTTCAACAACATCATTTTATCCACTTGCTGCAGAATATGTGTTGAAAATCTTCAATTAGTCAAGCACATTTAAAAAAATACACATTTTTTTTAAATATAGCCAATGCATGGAGCAACAAGTATGGGAAGATGACACTTCAAGAAGCCAGTAGATCAACCTCTCATTTTGTTTAGAAATAACATGAAAACATCAAGCATTCAAAATACACGCAAAGACCACTAGGTAGGCAAAGATATGAAACTCCTCACCACTTCCTTTAAGTGCACAATAGTTCGAAAAATTTTAGAATGCATGAGGAACAAGGTTTTTGTAGGATGAATGTGGCCATTAGCCTTAGCCATCTTTGAATAGTTGAGTGAATATTAACTCCATATGCCATAAAACATGGATAAAATGAAAAATAAAATAAAATAAGTTGACGATTTCGAGGGGTGGGCCAACAGGTCTATGAGGAAGTTACGAAGGTGGTAGGTGGGGGGGCAAGCTAACACAGCACGTTGATCCTACCACCAAACCACAAAAGGGATAAAAATTCGGAACAAGCCTCAATTGTACTATGATATTCATAACAAAAATGGTAATAGAGGCCCACTCCATTGTAGAGAGCTGGTCTAGATACCACCAACGGTCCCATAGGTTGCTACAGAGGTGCTACAAGGCCGAGTACTAGTTTCTATAGGACTTGGGTTCAGTGCTATAGTATTGTAGCCAGTTGCTACATGATTGGTTTGAGAGGTGGAAAAGGGCTCGATTTTGTGTGATTTCTCCTTCAAAACCCAAGGATTCTCCAAGGGAGGGGTAAGTAGTGAATTTTCCTCATCTTCCATGCAAAAAAGTTGGAGAAATTGATCACTTTTTGTCTATAGAAGAATCTTATAGAAAATTCCTGAAAATTAAGATTTTTTTTTGAACTTTAATTTATCTCATGAAGATTCTAGCATAAGGGTGAACTTTCTTTGGATTTGGCATATAATTTCCTCCATTTGATCAGCAAAAAGGAGAATCATCCCTCTCATCTTTGTTTAAAACCCTAGGTCATCGACAAACTAATAATTGATAGAGAATGTTTTTAAAAAACTTGAAGAATCCACAATAGAAAACATGGGAGGGGGCTTCAATAGGAGACAAACTCAGCTAGAATCCACTAATATCCTCCAATAAACGAAATTTTCACAAATCAACAATGTATGGAGTTCTTTGAGGGAATTCAGGGATATGATGATGAAATTACCCATGAATTTGCAGTGGCCCTCCAAACTCAAGGGGAATAGTGCCATCACCATTTTGAGAGGGATTTTCATCCATTTAAATGTAGAACTCATCATCAGGGTGACCACATTGGCTCTAGAAATTACGTGGGGCAAGGATGAGAGAATAGAATCCATCATAACTAAAAATAATTTCTTCCTCCCTAAGGAGAAACCAATTGAAGATAAGAAGGGATTTGGAAGGGAAATCATACCTTACCCATGGGATGAAGTAGCCTATAACATATTAAAATATGTATCTTATGAGGGGAGGCCACTTTATGAGCTAAGGTTCCAGACTGGATTTCATATCCCAAGGAGACGTAGTATTCCCCATTTCCTTCTTCAGTCCATATTGGAAATGAGCCAAAGAGCGAGGGAATAGAAGCATCAATTCATTGTTCATCATGGACTCATGGTCATGGATGCTTTAAGTCATGTCCAAAACCTTATGTCATGGACAAACTTTGTATACATGGACAAGAAGGCCTTCATTGAAACTCAAGCACAAAATTTGATAGAACACAAACCTACTGAAGGGGAGACTAGAGAAGAGAAGGAGGAGGGAGTTCCTTCTAGGGGAACCTTCTAGGCCTCAAAAAAGAGAAAATTATAAAAATAAGTGAGCCTTTCAGAAGGAAAAATTTAACAAGAGGTGGTTGTCGCCTTGGAAGCTCTTAGTGCACCTACCAAGATAAAAGGGCAGTAGCCCAAGCAAGCCCCCTTGTATTTAAAAAGGAGAAGGAATACTAGACTCAAACATGGGGAGCCTCAACCTCCCACAACTACCCCAATCGCCATTGAAGAATCAACCAGTCACTGAGAGGGAGAGATAGAGAAAGGTAAAGGGAAAATTGAAGAGGTGACTTCCCTCATAGCTAGCAGCCTAAAATCTCACCAAGAAGGCCAAATACTAGGGGAGCTAAGATGAAACAACTACAAGAAGAAATTGTCATGCTATAGGAAAACAAGGTAGTGCTACAGGAAGAAAATAAGTTGCTACAGAATGGAAAAAAAATTCTACTGGAAAGTATAAAAACACCTTAGGAGGGAAGAGAAGGACCACAAGAGCTACAGAATCCTGACCCTAAACCAAATTTTGGGTCCTACCATAGATTTTATGAACAAGGATAAATCATACCCATAAAATTTGTAGTTCCCCTCCTATTGAATCTAGATAGAGAAATAGTTTGAACTCATTGATGGATGCAGATTATGAAATACAAGGGAGTCGAGGATGTAGGCCTAATGGAAGAGAAAATGAAGAAGTCGGGTGAAGATACGGTTGATATGAGGTTAAAGTAGTCAACCATGAAGGAACAATTGAAAATGGAAAATAAGAGATTTAAATAATAGTTGCAGGAAAAATAAAGACAACTTGCCACCATGGAACGCTTGGAAATGGAGGCCACCCAATTCAAACATCCCCCCAAAAATATGCCATGTTCCTCAAAGAGTGGTGGCTTAAATTTCAAATCAAACTCTATCATAACAATGGTTCACTACCCTTCCAACACTACAAGCAATTTATTGAATTTTGTCATAAGGCTAGTGTTGCATATTGGATAAGATGGTAGCGTTTTATATGCATAAACTCATATTGACAGACATGAACTTATAGGATTAAAATTATAGGATGGGGGATGTGAAATTGATGGCATTATCCTCTTGGTTGACCCATAAGGAGCCAAGGGCTAAAGAAGCAAAAATGATGATATCCAAGGAGACTAATGTTAGGTCCCTATAGTACTAGTGTATCCCCTTATTTTTATTGTTAGTATAGCCCCCTTATTGTTATTTTTTTTCCAATGTAGTGCATATTTTATTATTTTGCCCCATAGAAGCCCACTATTTTTATTATTGTGCCCTTACATTGTTATTGTTATGTCGGCTATGATTATATTGTGACCCATTGGACTCTTATATATAGAAAGGAGGTTTTTTCATTTGTATCATCCAAGAATTGTTCATTTATGTAATGTAAATGAGGTTTCCCCCTTGAAGCGGTTGATTTCTAAGGCGTTTATCTCTCTTTTCTTCTATTTTTGGAGCTGGTTTCATAACATTTGGTATCAAAGCTTTGGATTCTAGGGTTTCGTTGCTTCAAACATGTCATCGTGGAATTTTCACTATAAATTTTTTTCTACGAAGGTTCAGACGCTAAAAAAAACCCATTTATGAAGAAATACTGAGGAATTTTTTTTTTAAATTTCAGATCTTGTTTCGCAATATTTTTGGAGATATGATTTGTGAAAGTTATATTTTTTGCAGGCTCTCAAATTTCATATAAAAGAGGCGACCTTGGGAAAATCATCATAACTCTCTCTCTGAGGATCAGAATGGACTTATGTAAAAAGTGGCCGAAAGTATACGGACTGTAGTTTATTTTGTATCAATTTTCAGAGCCGAAAGAGGAAACAATGACATGTGGCACACCATACAAGTTCGCTCTACTAAACTAGTCCATAATTAGGTCATTGTGGGAGATTGGGCATAACTTTGTCTTGAAGAATCCAAATCAGGTCTGGCCCATTCAATTGGAAAGAGGACTCAGAGGGATAATATAGGATAGAAATTCATATCTTGAAGATCATAAATAATAGAGATAAATCAGGTTCATATAGACCTCATAAAAAGCAAGCAAAAGGTGTGTATTTTTTAAACAAGTTTGCATAAATTTTGTTTGAAAAATCAGTTTGAAGTGATTCCAAGGGCATATTGAAGCATATATATCAATATTGAGTTATATAATGCCTCAAAAAAATAATTCCATGCCTACTAAGCCCTCATAAATCTCTACTATGATGCATGAAGAGGAAGAATTGCAGTATGATATATCAAAATTACGGTACCAAGTGCAATAAATTTCGATCTTACAAAGAGCAACCAAAGATGACATAGATGGTTTAAAATCAAACATGGAAGATAATTTGGATGGTTTGAAGGATTAAATGAAAGCTAATATGGATGATAAATCAGTGTAATATCACATTGAGCATCAACAACAATTTCTCCAACTCTCAAAGGATAACCTAACTTTGGTGCATAATCGAATGAAACAACGGGAAGATCAACATCGCAGTGAAATAATTTCTGAAAAAGTTGCAGAAATAAGAACTCGACCAATACAGAATTGATCAATTTTAGAGTATCTCAAAAAGTGGAAGAACTTACCCGTTGAATATTCCACATGGGAGGATGAGAATTTTATACAGAAGCATCAAGGTATAATCAAGCATTGAGGACAACACTTGTTTGAAGGAGAGGGGCATGTTAGGTCCCTATAATACTAGTGTATCCCATTATTGTTATTGTTAGTATAGCCCCCTTATTGTTAATTTTTTTCCAATGTAGTCCCTATTGTTATTATTATGGCCCATAGAAGCCCACTATTGCTATTGTTGTGCCCTTACATTGTTATTGTTATGTCAGCTAGGATTATATTGTGACCCATTATACTCCTATATATAGAAAGGAGGTTTTTTCATTTGTATCATCCAAGAATTGTTCATTTATGTAATGTAAAGGAGGTTTCCCCCTCGAAGTTTCTGATTTCTAAGGCATTGATCTCTCTTTTCTTCTATTTTTGGCTTTGGTTTCATAACAACTAATGAGCCCCTATGGATCATAGCAGAGTTGAGGGCTCCTCACCTTGTCATCGACAACCACAAGATCATATCTAAGAATCCCAAACTAGAACCACTTTACATAGAAAAACATGAGCAATCCATCTAGAACTTTGAGGACATTTTTAGGTTGCTAGGGAATGGAGGCTTGTAGGCCGATCAAAGGAGATGGAATTCATTACCCCATAGCTTTCAAATCAAGGAGTACCACTCTCCAAAGATATTGAAGAATTCATTGGAGAATACACCCTTATATAAGAGGATAGTCCAAATACTAAAGGTTAACTGGATTAGGCTCAAGTTAAACCCTCCTTTGTTGCTAGGGCTATAGGAAATAAAGGATTGGATTTAAGAGCAACAAGATTCGGTAGAAACAGAAAGAAATGCATGGTTACATCCTCAAGATGGAATCCTTCAGAGATACCTTGGGATGTTATGGTATCCACCAAGGCTCTGCATGAGATGGAACTAAATGGCTAAGTTTCTAAGAGACTGAGCAACACCTTCAGGAGGTGGGTGATGATGGACCTCATTAATAGGTAAATAATAAGGCCCATTTGTCCCACCTTCTTCCTATATTCACCTCTTTCTTTTCATTTAATGACATATCTTTTACTGTTATGTGTTTATTAGGAAGACTAAACAATGATTTTCATATATTATGGTATAATGTGATTAATGTGCAGGAAAAGAGTGCATTTGAGTGCATTTACTAAGAAGATATAAGTTGGAGGAAACTGGATAATATGTAGGAGTTTTATCCCCTACATTTACTCACCTACAACAACTACATTACACAGCAATTTGTCACCATCCCTGCAATTCCCCATCCCGCACAATTGGAGGGCTCATTCCGTGACCTGTGAGCAGTGACATAACTTGAAAACACTTTCATGGCATTCCCTTAAACATGTACTTTCATTGCCCTGAAGACAACTCCTTGTGAAAAACCCTAAAAACACCCCTTTTTGCATTGGCGCGGGCAACCAGTTCAGTACCCGCGCCAATGGGGGAAATCCTTCAAAGAGAGCGCGCCAATTGGCGCTCTGTCCCAGAGTCGCACTCACGCCAGCCATTTTAAGGAGTGTTTTTTAAAAATAAATGGCGGAAGTTTCGTCCTAACTGATCCAGAAACTGGTATCTAATTTGAGTTGGGAGGTTTGGCTCCGGATCTCCATGTAGGGGAAGTGGTATGCCATCTCTCATGGAAGCTTCCTTGAGATAGGGCCAATCCCATGATTATAGGGATCCCAACTCCTTCCTCCATCTATAAAAGCTTGCTCATCTCATTTGCAAGCTAGTCTCCAAGTTCCCAAGAGCCATCAGAGCCTTATGCTGCAAGAGCCTTGATTCATTCCCTTAAGGCCAAATCTAAGCAAGGAGATCATTGTCAAGACATCCGAAGAGAGAGGTTTGTCCCATCCCCGACAGGCTTTTTCGAGACATGTTCCGCTGGCGACCCTCCAAAGGAGAATTCAACGTCAGGGCTATGGTTGTATTATTCTTTGATTGATTAATGATAAGCGAATATTGGTTATGGTTCCACTCTTGTTGTTGATTATGATGTTGAGTTATGTCTTCTCTGATTGACATATAGTTGCATATACTGGATTTTACGCTTGCGTTTGTTTTGTTTCTGGCGTGTGCAGGTGTCCGATCACGGAGATATTGTGAAGTTGTGATGCGAGGCTAAGGAGCCGGGGGCGCTACCTCTTTAGGTAGCGGTAGTTGGATTCCGGAAGTAAGCCTTCATCGCTAGTTGGTTTATTTGCAATTAGGAACCTGCACTATAGCGTGAACGATTGTTGCTAGACCCAGTCTGGGCTAGTAGGGATCGCCTCTGTCCGCAGAGGGGATTTACCTCCACAACAAATTGGCGACTCCACTGGGGAAAGTTGGCTTGTTGTTGTTCTACTTTGTAAGCTACAGACGGAGCCTGAAGTTAGCCAGATAGCCTTCGAAACACTTTTGATATGCATTAGTGAAGTAGATCAATGCTACTTCAGTCAATCTCCAGTTTAGTTTATGAACTGAATGCTTGGAGTGTCGTCTTGTCTTTTCGGTTGATTCTTGACCTTGCTTGCTTGGTCAGCTCTTTGGGTTTGTTTTTCTGTTTGTTTGGATTTTGTTTGGCCTTGTCATCACTGGTCTATGTCTCGACTGCTCTTTTTTATTTTTTCCCATAGTTAACTCGACTGGCGCGCTTTTCAGCTTGACAGTCGTGCCAATTGGTGAAGGTTGCTTGTGTATCACCCGCGCCAATTCCATTCTGGCGCTAATTTCAGCCTCACAGTCATGCCAATCCTGTGAGGTATTAGGGTTTACTGTGTTTTGAGCCTTTTGAGACTGATCTGTGACTTTGGCCTTGTTTTTTCGCTTGTTTGAGTGTTCTAGAGCCTTGTTTGGCTGGCTATGACCCTTGTCCTTAGGTTGTTCGCTCGTTTCCATCGATTTCACATTCTAGCCCTAGGGCATCTAGGTGCTCTTGTGTGTGTCGAGCCTCCCTTGGGAGTTTTGGGTTTCTATCGGTTCAGTCGACCTTTTTCAAATTCTATCATTCGAATTTTGCTTTGTCTCGCTTTGGGCCTAGATTACATGGTCCATTTGTGTCTTTGGGATTCTCTTGGTTTTGAGGGAATGTTTTGTCGATTTGAGGTCTGATTGCGTGTTTGTCATTGAGTGATGTGCTCATTTTTTCTCTCTTACTATCGCATCTCAAATTTCTCTTCATTAGTTTTCATTTTTTTTAGTGCTTATTGCTATTAAACATTGAAAATTAAAAAAAAAAATCTCTTTTGCTTTTGATCAGTTAGTGCAAATTAAAATATTTTCGGTGTTATTAGTGATTAGTGACTTTGAGAGGAAAGTTTTTGGTTACATTAGCTGCATTAGAGGCTTTGTTGGTTGTTTTCTAATCATTTTGTTTGTGTGAAAAGCTCTCAACTCTCTCGTAGTTAGCTTTCATCGAATGAAATGATATACTGTGGCATATAGTGTACATTTAGGAGATTTTGTGACATCACACTCGCTAGGGACTGAAAACTGAAACGTAATTGAAGATAAACATTAAAATTTACTCAATTTACACTAAGGCAGCATTGAAACATTAACGGAACATTTAGTGGTCTAGGCTAGAGACATGTTTCGGTGTCCTTAAACCTAGCAGCTGTCGTTCTCCTCTTGGCTTTAGACAACACTAGTACGGACTTGTGCTCCCCGTACCGTCGAGTATATAAAGGGAGACCCCACTAGGTTTCTATCCTTTATCCATAGGAAGCAGGTTTGCCGCCCTATACCCGTGATACACCGGACCACGGCATTTGGGGGAGAATTGCTGCACGTGCGTCAAGTCCTTGGTTGATTTCTCTTTCATTTTAAAACCAAGGTGTATATTGCAGTTCACGGTTATTTGGTACACCCTTTGCCTAGAATTCCTGAGTAGTCATTTTGATCTTTTCTGACTCTTTAAATTTGAAGGGATCATCAAGCGCTTGTCCTTTCACGCTTGTTTCCAATCTGAAAGAGATAGAGTCACCTTTCAGCCATTTCTCGACTCTTAAAACATGAAACGGTGAAGTTTCTAAGTTTCAATGTGGTAGAATAAAATCACCTGCGATCACACGCCCTGTTAGAAGTTGCTTGTTGGCCGTTTGATTGTGTGCCTTGGTTTTTAGCCCGTGTGTGGTTTTAAGTTGTTTCGATGGCAACATTTCTGGAGTTCACCAACCAAGGAATCCCCTTCGAAGGGAATCCTGGTCCTTTTCCTCCTTTTGGAAATGTTGGCGCTCCTTATATGGCAACGTTGTCCCTTCTTGGGTTAACTGTTGGGTTGCCTGTTTGGTTGTCTTCAACCTCTGTGGTCTCGAATGTCTTAGCTATTGGTTAATCAGTTCCTCCACCTGAAAAACATCATGTTGAATCCAAGGTGGAACTCTCCCCTTCTTCGCCTGTTTCTACGTCCTCATCTTCTACTTCACCCGGTGAAATTCTAGATTCGAGTAACCAGGTGGCTAAGAAGAAGAAGAAGAAGACAAAGAAGAAGAAGTTTGATAAGAGAGAGGCTAAGGCTGCAGTTGCTGCTTCTAATGCACCTCCTCTTGATAAACCTTCCAACCCTCCATGGAAAGTCAAGTTCCCTTGCATGTTGTGCACAGGAGATCATCTTCTTCAAGATTGCCCTAGCATTCCCAAACTGCTTGAAGTATGGTCCAACGGTCGCCCGTCGTTTCCTTTGGCTTCCGGGAGTCAAGTTGGGGGTACATCTTCAACTGGTGCTGGTAAGGCTCCTAAGAAGCAAGGTAACATTACCCATCCCTGTAAGTTGTGTGAAGGGCACCATCCCATTCACCTTTGTCCATATATGGATGAAGCCAAATGAGTTTTTGACAACTCAACCGGTTCTACACCATGCCTTCCAGCTGGTTATAATCGGCTTTCTTTGAGTCCTCCACCAGCTGATTCCATGATTGGTCAAGAGTCATCCTTGGTCGATCCCGCTCCCTCGGAAATTCATATTCAGGAATCCATTCCTGACCAACCATTGGTCGTGGGATCGGTTGAGCTGGCTCCGTCTTCGGTGCACCAGGTCTTTTCTGTTGAGAGTGCATCTCACACCCCTCAGGTTCTTCTTGTTTCTTCAGATTCCTCATACTTGGAGAAAGATTCTCCTGTCCCTATATCTCAAGAAGTTTCTCCTCCGCCTCCCGTGATGGAGGTCCTGGAGGATACTCTTCCCGACTCCGTGATGGAAGTCATGGAAGATGCTCCTTCTTCTTCCGTAACACCAGGGGAAGACCTTCTCGGTTTGATGGTAGCCCCTCTAAGTATTTTGGTCGCTTCCTTTGATTGGAGTCGATTTTCAGGATACCGCCTTCCGTCTTGTGTGCCTTTCGAGATCACAGTAGAGGCCTTTGGTCTGGTTGTACCCAACACCATTATAGACGAAGGTGCATCTGTTAGTGTTCTATCCTCAACTACCTGGCAAGCTTTCGGTTTTTCGCCGCTTGCACCTGTTACACAGAATCTGTTGGCGTTTAACAGAAGAACGAGTCAGCCATTAGGGATCCTCCCAAGGTTACCTATTACTTTGGGAGGTAAAATCGTCCATATGGACGTGATGGTTGTTCCAGGCCCCTTGGATTTTAATCTGCTCTTGGGGCGCGATTATACCTATGCCATGGGAGCGCTTGTCTCCTCCCTTTTTTGTGTGGTCTATTTTCCACATGAAGGATGGATTGTGACCATTGATCAGCTTTCGTTCTTTGGTCCTAATGTGGCAACTGGCCCGCCATCATCCCTTCCTGGTTTTTATCCACCTGTTGTATCTGCCCCACCGCAGGTTAACTATGTGGCTACCTACCCCATGCCTACACCCAGTGATAGTGCCATTGTGCATCAGGTGCTGGGGGCATTGGGTTCTAACTTCCAAGATGTTTTCCTTCCATTGGGAGTGGAACTCTTGGAAGTGATGACTTCTTGTTCATTATGATGAGGTCGTTTGGAGCACAGTTCATTTTCTTGTGTCAAGCTCCTTCAAAAATGAAACAAGGTCATCAGAGCAGAGTTCCTTGTCTTGTGTCAAGCTCCTTAAAAAATAAAACAAGGTTGTCGGAGCACAGTTCCTTTTCTTGCGTCAAGCTCCTTAAAAAATGAAACAAGCTCATCCGAGGATAGTTCGTCTTCTATGTCAACCTCATTAAAAATAGAAACCTCGTTAAAAATAGAATTAGGTACGAGGGGATAGTTCTTTTAATGTGTCCAACCTGGTTAAAATAAATGAAACACGTTCCCGTTCAATTCGAGTCTTTGATAAGATCTGCGTAAAATACCAGTCGAGTCTTTCTCTTGATCTCTTAATTTGAACCTTCACTCCATCTGCCTTTCATATGGATTGAATCTTGAGAGCATGTACAACAAATTGAGTCACCATGCTGGGGGCATGCTTATTTTTTCAAGCATAGTTTGTTTCTGTTTCAAGCTTGTGTAAAAATGAAACCGATTTCAAGCATAGTTTATCTTTGTTTCAAGATTGTCTAAAAATGAAACCAACTTCAAGCAGAGTTTTTTGATTTCAATCTTGTGTAAAAATGAAACCTTTCCCATTTTACCTCTTGTGATTGCCATTTTATCAGCCTCTTTTGCCAGATGAGCCTTGGTTTTCTCACTCCATCGTCACTATCTGCTTGGCCGATCATATGCCTTCACTTGGTTGTTTTACCCGTTCATGAGGAACCGCTGCGATGAGTGGTCTTGTTAGCCAGCCTCTTAAACTTTATTTGTTCTAAGTAGTTCCACCATCACCGGAACCAGTAGCTTCCCTTTATACCACTTGTTCCTCTAGGAGGAGTCATCTTTCAGCTCTTTTCTGACTCTCTAAACATGAAAAGATTGCCGAGTCCCTTGTCGTTTCGATCTCGTTAAAGTGGTTGCGAAATGACATCTACCCAGTATATGTTTACCCCTTTTCGGGTTGGGATAGATTATTTACGAAAAAGGAATACCCTAGCCTATTGCGACTAGGAGGTTTTCTCAAACAAATTTTTCTACCTTTTCGGATACGAGGAACTATTTACGAAAGGCTGGTTGGAGGTTACTTTCCCTTGTCTTTAGAAGCTGATGAAATATGAAAAGACCTTTAGGTTCTTCCTACTCAGACTCGTTAAACCACGATGACATTGGATGACGATGACATTGGATTCGGTCGTAATGATGTTGGTCGAGTCACCCCTTTCCTGAGGCTCGTTAAATGTACTAGGATGGATTCGTCCAGGAAGGGTGAACATATTACAAGCATATGTTATCCCCTTCAAGCTTGTTATCAAAATAATTGGGGTGCTGCTTGAGAATGGTGGGGAAAATGGAACCGGAATCACTTGGCACTTGTACATTCGTCTTAGGGTTAAGGATATCTCGTCTCATTTGTTCACTTGCCTCCGTGGGTTTGGGTAATCCTTTTTGACCTCTCATCTTTTCTTTTCCTCGTCGCCATGACCTCTGATCTGTTGATGTCAAATACTGCCAAATCCATTGTCGTGCCGCCGATATGTTCAAGAGAAGTTGACCTTTGCAAGTACTAACCTTCCTCTGTTCTCATCTGATCGTGATTCACAAAGACATTATGTTCCTCTGTCTCGCGTCGATGATGTGGGAAACACTATGGCCCACCTTCGATCAAGGTCACTTCCTGTCGACTTCAGCTCATTATCCAGGAAGCTGATCTAGAGACTCCCTTCTGGTACCTTGGAGCCTGCATGCCTCAATGGCAGGTTCTTCGCATTTGACGTGAGGTTTTCATCATTGGCCTCCGATCGAGTGATTCTGTGGGTGTTCGACGTCAGCTCATTGTTCACATGCCGTAGATTGTACCTGTAGTACCTTGAGGACCATTGGCATTAATGGTGGTACCTCTCGCGTCTGTTAACAACTTTCATCATTGGCTGGTAATTAGGCGATGTTCTTGCATGTTCGACTTCAGCTCACATATTCGCATGCTTGAACTTGTACTTTGTTCGGGTCGAGATGGAGCGCAAGACCCTGGATTGTGTCTGTTGTAATCCAGGCTGCGATTTTGTGGATTATTATGATTGGTTACATGACTCACTTACTGGATGGCTGCGACCATACCCGAGTCTATTTATCGATCCTCACTGGATGGCTGTGCCCATGCCTTGGATCACAGTTTTTACATGATATGTTATGGATGGTTGAACAATGTAAACGTATCTATCATATTTAAGGTATCAATTGTACTTCTCTATGCGGGATTTAAAGCGGCGGTGTTTTTCGATTGGACATGTTCTCGTAAAGCATTTCACCCCTCTCTCTCTCGAGCCTCATGCTTTAGGGGGCATCTGTTACACAGTAATTTGTCACCGTCCCTACCATTCCCCATCCCGCACAATGGAGGACCCATTCCATGACACGTGACGTTGACATAACTTGAAAACACTTTTCATGGCATTCCCCCAGACATGTACTTTCATTGCCACGAATACAAATCCTTGTGAAAAACCCTAAAAACACCCCTTTTTTCATTGGCACGGGCAGCCAGTTCAATGCCAGTGCCAATGGGGGAAATCCTTCAAAGAGGGCGCGCCAATTGGCGCTTTGTCTCAGAGTCGCACTCGCGCCAGCCATTTTAAGGAGTGTTTTTAAAAATAAATGGCGGAAGTTTCGTCCTAACCAATCCATAAAATGGTATCTAATTTGAGTTGGGAGGTTTGGCTCCGGATCTCCATGTAGAGGAAGTGGTTGTCCACCCCTCATGGAAGCTTCCTTGAGGATAGGGCCAATCCCATGATTATAGGGATCCCAACTCCCCTTCCTCCATCTATAAAAGCTTGCTCATCTCCTTTGCAAGCTAGTCTCCAAGTTCCCAAGAGCCATCAGAGCCTTATGCTGCAAGAGCCTTAATTCATTCCCTTAAGGCCAAATCTAAGCAAGGAGATTATTGTCGAGACATTCGAAGAGAGAGGTTTGTCCCATCCCCGACAGGTTTTTTCGAGACGTGTTCCGTTGGCGACCCTCCGACGGAGAATTCAGCGTCAAAGCTATGGTTGTATTCTTCTTTGATTGATTAATAATAAACGACTATTGGTTATGGTTCCACTCCTGTTATTGATTATGATGATGAGTTATGTCTTCTATGACTGACATATAGTTGCATATACTGGATTTTACGCTTGCGTTTGTTTTGTTTCTTGTGTGTGCAGGTGTCCGATCACGGAGATCGTGAGGATTTTGATCTGCTAGAGCTAAGGAACGGGAGCGCTACCTCTACAAGCGACAGCATTAGATTCCAGGTAAGCCTTCATCGCTAGTTGGTTTATTTGCAATTAGGAACCTGCACTATAGCATGAACGATTGTTGCTAGACCTAATCTGGGCTAGTAGGGATCACCTATGTCCGCAGAGGGGATTTACCTCCACAACAAACTCAAATTTATCCTTGTATTTACTCACCCATTGTTTGAAGATCCACTAACAACTGATGAACTCAAGGATTGTGAGTATATCAGGGAGCTAGATCCACCTTTCTAGGGATTTTGGAGGGAAGTAATCCTCTTTCCAAGGACGTTTCCCCTTAGCCATTTTTATATAAATAATGAATACCAAGAGCTTAATAGGATTATAAATTTTGAAGAAGATAGAGACTAATAATATCTAGAGCTTGAACTTGTCATCTTCATTATTTTTTCATGTACTTGAGCACTATTTTAAATTAATGAGAAAAAATTTGTTCTCCTCGGTCTGAGATTTTTTTTATAGGGCTCAATCCCCTTGGGTTAGGGTCAAATCTAGAGGCTCTAGTCTCGCTCATGAGTATTTTACTTATATATTTTCTTTCCTAGCATATTTTCATTCCTTCTTGATAGACTTTGTTTATGGAAAATTACTTATGCGAGTTGTTGACAGTGTTGGAACCCACAAACATACATGGGATCTCCCCAATTTGAGGTCCCAATTACACCTCACATTGTTTGGTATAGGAGTCCCATCCATAAATATGGCCCAACTTCCATTTACTTATACATTTTCTTTAGCTTAAGAAATTAGCATGAGAGAGGAGCGTGCATGTGTTTTTGAATGAGCAAGAGAGTGTATCTTGTGGAATGTTTGATTGTAAATGTATCGAGGTTATTTTACTGCAAGGAAGAAAAGTGAGCCTCTAAAATAGAAGTAACAATACTAATCTAGTAGAGACACACACATATAAAAAAGGAAGCGTCGTTAGAAATCAATCCATATAGTTCACATAGATGTTACGATCGTTAAATCATCACAACACATCTTCAACAAGTTGAGCACCAAAGTCACCGAAGTAGTTCAATTACTTTAGTACACCTGTAAGCCAACATAAACCCTAAAAATTAGAATAATAGTCTCAAAACATCCACGATCCATGCATGAAAATCTGTTGGTTGAATGGCTTGAACTATTAAGAAAAAGTTCCAAGATACATGACTACGATGAACATCATTAGCTCCAATAGTTGAGAATTAAAGCCACTACTTACTCCCAAAAATTACTATCTCTAACTCTCTAATGCCATATGGGTGAAGCCAAGGTGAAAAGTATTTTTTTTTAGTAATGAGGCTCCTTTGATAAATTGACATATGACCTTTCACATCCCCATGACTCTTGAGTTTCTCATATGACTTTTCAACTTCTATGACCTTTAGACTTCTATATAACTCTTGGAATTTTAGATCACTTTTGGAATTACATGTATTTTTGACTTATTCACATGGCTCTTTTGTCCATATATGACTCTTGGACTTCCACTTATTTTTCTTTACAATAATTACATAATTACATCATGATTTCAACATCATCATGTTGAGAGAACATGACAAGTCACTAACATTGATGACTTGGGCTTGTAGTGAATAATGACATAGAATTTATTTACTGGTGACCATTTTTCCACTTGTATCTTCATTCTTGCATGCAACTTCCAAATTGTTGATGTTTTCACCCTCCAAAGGGTCTTGGATCATATGGAGTCTCTTGAGCTTCTTTGATCATCATGATTTCAATTTTCCTCATTTTTTCTCATCACATGTTCTTTGTTCTTGAATGCTTCCTTTGATTGTCCTCTTTGTGAGATCTCTTCATGCATCTCCACCATGTTGTTGTGGAATACCTACAACTGAGATCTCTCATGGAAAGAAAACATTAGTCTGAAAAATATATTATTTTAACATATCTTATGCAAATTTTATGTCCATGAATTAACAATGTGCTTAGGAAGAACAAGGAAAAATTCAGGGCGTAGGAGACACTGCCAAGGGGGGAAGACTGAGTGCTTCAAGGCTTCGATATGCACTTGTGCACTCAACTAGAGAGAAGAATCTCAAGGAATGGTGTAGGGTGCAGGGAATAGGTCTGAAGGGTGAAGGAAGGCCATTGAGACATTAGAAGTGTGTTATGCGCTCAAGGGAACAAAGAAGGGCGTAGGGTGAACTACTAAATGGTGAAGGGATGAAGCTTAAGCCTTCCCAAGTGCATTGTGCACTCAAGAGAAGCCAGAGAGCCCATGGCGCAAAGCGTAAGGTTGAAGGGGTTAGGCTTCAACCGTCCCAAATGAATTGTGTGCTCAAGGGAACCAAGGAGGGAACATGGTGCACTATCAAAGGATGAAGGGATGAAGGGATGTTGATGTTGCTTCGATGGTGCACCATGTTCTCAAAAACAAGGAAGGTTTTCTTTAAGGGAACAATTAAGAAAAAGGAAGGGGGGATGATTTTTGGGAGTGCACTATGCAACCTTGAAAGCTGCAGGGTGCTCTTATAAACAAGGAAGGATTCCAAACCAAGAATTAATAGCGCGTTATGTGCTCTCCTATCCCTAGTGGGATAACTTGTGCAACCAAAATTTATCTAAGTCTAAGAGAAAAACAAGGGGAAAAAACAATGAGTTTAGACGTAAAATAAAGTGAGACACATACCAACTTGTCAATAAAACTTAGATAGGAGTGAACAATGAGAAATAAACATCAAAACACTAGTTTACAAATACTTCCCAAGTACAATAAACAAAGTGTGTGCAACTGCGACCAAAAGTGTCATTTTACAATAAACAAAGGTATTGTAAACATGAAGTGCACTAGAGATGTTCTAAACAATGTGACGACACTTAAGAATGATAAATAACACTATAAGCATGTGTAATAACTTGAAACGACACTTGATATGATAGTTTGGTAGTGTGTTGTAGCAGTGACAACATTTGGCGACACAGTGGACAAACTTAAGCTTCTCGGCCTAGGAATAGATTTCCAGTTAAATGGTTAGTCCTTCAGGAAGTATTGATTCACCAATTATATTTCCTTGACTTCCCAAATATACATATCACCTTTCTTCCCTTTACTTGGTTTAAACACACAATAGATATGTCATATCGCAATTTTTCAATCTAGGAAAGGGTAATATGTGTGGTGAGTTTAAGAAATTTAGAGTATGAGTTTCATCTCTAGTGTTGCTTCGTTGCTAGCAGGCCTAGACAATACCATGACGGATTCACTACAGGATCACAAGCATTGCTTCACTGCCAACAAGCCTGAATAATACCTCAATGAATTCACTTGCTTCACTTCTAGGCGCAGGAATCCTTTCTCTTCTTTCACCCTTTATTTATTTATATTTAATAGGATTTTGATTTAACACTTATTATTTTCAATGGGTAGGAGGGATCCTGACTTTTTGAGTGAAGAAGAGGTCGTTGTAAAAACCTTGGGTTAAAATTTCATGTAATAAAGGTTAATAAAGGTAAAATAATAATACCAAGGTCATGGGACACATATTCCAATTTGAATGTTGGGAAAAACACTATAATGGGAATCACTTTTGGTTTATTTATGGCTAAGGAAATTGGAAAAGGCACTGGCAAACACAAAGAGGCATTGATTGGCATTTTATTTATGAAAATAAAGGAAAATGGGAGAAAGGAAGGTGAAGAGAAACATATTTTCATGAGAGGAAAATTAGAGTAAAAGTGAAGGAAAATGAAGAAAAATAGAGGCCTCAATGATAAAAAGGATTATGATGATCAGTTCACAAATTTTTTCAGCTGAGCTTTTGCTAGTTTATATTTTTGTCATTTGGGCTTTGGAATTAGATTTAGAGAGAGAGAGAGAGAGAAGAGCACAAAGAGGAGAAAGAAATAAAATCAAAGGAAGGAAGAGTACAAGCAAGGAAAAACAAAGGAAGCAAGGAGAAGGTTGTATCAACAACTTCAGCAGGAGGATTTTGTAGGTAACAGGTTGCATGTGTGATTTCCTAGCTGAGGTGTGAATGCATGGTACATGCGTTTAATTATTTGGTTCATTTGTTCTCATTGGCATGGGTTTTGTTGGGTTTGACAATGATTTCAACCTTGCCTTTCCATTTCTTGGATAACCATGGTGTGATGGGATTTTTTTTCTCGTTGAGCTCTCGATTGCTAGAAGATTTTGGAACCGGGTGAGGTGGTCTCAGGAAAATTCCATGTGTTGGGGATGGACATGTTTTTCTCGACGAAGACCTCAATAGGTGGGTGGAGACAAGAAAATTCCTCAAGGTATGGTGACGGAATTTTGCGGCATCCAAGCCTCTCTTTTTTTGTGATCTCTTTACCAGTTTTGGCGAGATCGCGGTAGTTTGAGGGTGGAGGTAGTTTAACCTTTGGATTACCTTGTTTGTTTATGTCTTAATTTATCCCATGAGATCCCATATACATGCTTGGAATATGTTGTGGGGGTGATTGGCTGAAAAAAAAATATTTGATTCAACTCAATATATGGTCAGGTGGTACGTGGAAGTCCCTAAATTGGTTGGCTTTTGCATAAGTTAATAAGAGTTATTTTTCTAATGTATTTTATGAGAATTCATACTTGTTATTATGTGGCTTTGATGGTTGTTCTATCATGGTTAATATTTTGACTATATGTTGGTTATAAGCATGGTTCTATAACATGTTCTAGATATGGCTCTTGTTATGCTTTGATTAGTTGATGAATGGTTTATGAATGCATGGGATACCAAGTGTTGTTGAAACTACTTGAGAGGGTATTACACCTTCTCGGTGATTCACTTCTAAATGAAAAAATATTTACACTTATATATGCATTAATGAACTGTAGATTACATGTATACCATGTGCTTGACAAAATTCTAGTATGTTCTGGTCTATCTAGGTCAAGTTTCTTATTCAAGTTTGTATGCTTAGTCTTGTCATTATGTCATTTATGATTCTATAAAGTCTCAAGAAATTTTTAGCACTAGTCTAGGGGCTGGCCTGGAATTGTGTCTCAGATATAGAGACCACACCCTTTCAATTGAACAAGTTGGGTCACAACTACATGGAGGTAGTCTTGGGCATGCAGTTGGAGGCATATAACCACACGCAGGCCTTGTCATGCATAGGGTTGGGGGTATAGGTTAGTGAAAAAGAGCCCCAACTCAAGCTTTAGTCAGCTGGGGTGCTCCTTTGGCCCTTGAGTGTCCTATATCCCTGAGGGATGATGTGAGTTGTTAGTTTGTGGTCAGTTTGTGGGCCCCGCTTTCTAAACTGGAACTCTTCCTATCATGTTTACCCTACAAGGTTGCTGAAATTGGGTAAGTGTGGGATGGGGTGTTATATTTTTTCCTTAAGAGAAGCATTAGTATAACCTCTGATATTGGTTTGTTGGCTATATATTTTCCCCTTATCCTTTCTCTACTAGATTTAATAAGCATGTAACACACCAAGTATATTTAACACCAAGTCGAGGAGTTCGGGTACTAGAATATATGCAGATATAATAGGTTTCCTTAAGGTTTTATTCTTGGATGTATCATATTTTCCATTCAATTTTAGCTCAACCTATGGCATCTTCCCAAACAAAGAAGACAAACTAATATATAGCCAAGCATTTTGGTTGTCACTTTTTCTCTTTTCTTCACCACAAAGCCCTTCATATCCATGCACTCTTTCACACAAGGTCTTATTTACGTACAATGACCAAGACATGAAACAATATGGGACATGACTCAACACAACAAACATGAGATTGTCATTAAATGATAAAGAAGCAAATTGTACAAGAAACACAACCTAGAGATGCTACTGGAAATAGTGCTTCAAATCTTGACCATTAACGGGAAGAGGGTCAATCCTCCCATCTAAATATTCTAGCTTGAAATAATTATGACTGAGTTTATCTTCGATGGTATAAGGGCCTATCCACATAGATTGGAATTTCGTGTGTTTTAATTTCTCTTCGTGGGCTTTATCCCACTTCAATACTAAGTCACCCACATTGAAACTCTTCATCCTTGCAGATTTCTTATTGAACCAACGCTTTATATGGCTTTGGTGTACGACAAATATTTATTTAGCTTTGATCCTTTCTTCCTCAAGTTTATGGAAAGTATCTATCCTTCTTTGAACCAGAAGGCAAGGTCTGCATTGGGACTCTTGGGAGATTTTCAAGGCTGGGAGATACTGGTTAGGAGGCAATATAGCTTCTTTACTGTATACCAAGAAATATGGTGAGTTTTGTAGGGAAGGCTTAGGAGTTACACGATCAACCCATAATGCATTTACCAAAGCATTGTGTCAGTTGCTTTGCTAAAAAAAAATGGTTTTCTTGATTATACGAATGAGATGTTTATTTGTTGATTTTGCCAAACCATTTTTGTGTGGGTAATAATTTGATGCATGATTTAATACGATACCATTTTCTAGTGCAAACTCATAAAGGTAAATGAAGAAAAATAAGTCTCATTATCAAAGACAAGAGATGTTGCAATGATAAAACTGGTTATAATGTTTTTCTTTAAGAATTGGATGACTTCCTGGTCATTAACTTGTATTAAAGGAATTTCTTATGCCGACCAAGTAAAATAATTTGTTGTTATCAATATGCATCGGTGTTGCTTTGATGTGCGTAGAAATATTTCTCCAATAACATCTAGTCCCCAATGTTGGAAAGGTTCCTCAACTGCTATTGGTAGTAGTTTGGCAACTGAATTATGGTCTCGTCCTATACATCTCTAAGAAGTTGGGCACTTACAGGCATAAGCATGAGCATCCTTGAATAAGGTGGTTCAATAATAACTAGCCCTCATTAATTTAAGTGCATTTGTATCTCCCGCATAATTGCCACCTGCTGGTTTGTTGTGCAAATATCTTAATACCTTCTGTGTATCTTGAGGCTCTAGGAATTTTAGCAAGACACCATTATGTTTCTTTCTAAAAATAACTCCATGAACAAGCTAATAAGATAGAGACTTAAGGTGGATCGCCATCTTTTTTTTATTCGATAAATGTGTGGGAAAGGTGTCATGATCTAAGAATTGTACCACGGCGTTGTCGAGTTTGTTAGGGGAACTTGTTCAATGTTATACATTTCTATTTCCTACTCCCATCCTAAAATATCTTGCTCCATGACATCTCTCGCTTTGGCTGCAAGTTGACAGAGGCCATGACCCTTAATAGTATGAACTGGCTTAAACTCTAGATCATATTCTTGCAAACAAGTCATCCAATTTTCCCTCTTCTCACCCAAATCTTGTTGTACAAAGAGTGTTATAACCACTGGATGAGGCACATATACGATTTTGTGAGCCTTTAGGAGGTAGGGCCTGAAATTCTTGACTGCCTTATATACAACATACACTTGTTTATCAACGATGGGTAATTCGGCTCTGACCCATGTAAGATGACAGTCATGAAATAAATAGGTTATTTGTTTCCTTCAACATCCTTCTACGTTAATATAGTTGCAGTATATGAATGTGAGGTGAAAGTATAAAGCATGAAATCCTTGCCATAATCAGAACTAAATAATGCAAGTGTGTCATCAATAACTTTCTTAATACGGGCAAAATCATCCTTTTCCTTTTTGTCCCATTTATATATTGCATCTTTCTTTATCATTTCTTGCAATGATTTAACTATTTAACCATAGTCATAGATGAACTTACGCGGGAAATTAATCTTCCCAAAAAAATATTGCATAGCCTTCTTGTTTACTGGGAACAATATTTGAGCTATAAATTTGACCCTTTCTGGATCAACTTTTATTCCACTCTTGGCTACGATGTGTCTGAAGTGGGTGCCTTCTAACCTACTGAATATGCTTTTATTGGTATTGATAGAAATCCCATACTTGGGAAATCACTCAAATATTTGTTTCAGATGATGCACATGGTCTGATTTTGTTTTGGAGAATACAATAGCATCATCCAGATAGACTATTACACTTTTTCCAATCATGCCATAGAAATAAATGTCCGTCACTCCTTGAAATTTAGCGCCAACATTGAGAGGCCTGAATGGCATGTGCTCAAAGTTGAATATTACCCACTTGGTCCTAAAATTGGTTTTGAAGTGGTATGGTTCTGCCACTCGCACCTGATTATAGCTAGAAAAACCATCTAGTAGTGAGAACATTATAGACCCAAATATTGTTTGAAATACATGTTCCATGGATGGCACCGAATAATTATCTGTGTTTGATGCCCAGTTGAGATTGAAAAAGTCGACACATAACCTTATCTCACCGGACTTCCTCCTGACAGGGATCAAATTTGAAACCCAAGTAGAATGTATGACTTTAAAAATGATATGAACATCCAACAACTTCCTTAATTCCTTTTGGATTAGGGGCTCCAGTGTTGGATGAACTTTCCTTAGCTTTTTCTGAAAACCTTTCACCCCTTCCTTAATGGGAATGAAATGTTGCATAACATGAATATAATATGTATTTAAATCATCATAAGTCCATTCAAACACATCTCTGTATATTTTAAACAGGAAGATGAATGCTTGTCGTTCTTGTGGAGAATAACATGTATTGAGGTTTACAAATTTCAAATTATCTTGAGTTCCTAAGTTGACTTGTTCAAATGACAGCTTTGAGCTTTGAGTCTTAGTATTGGTTGGTCCTCTGAACTGGTTTTTCAGGTAATATAATTTTTCCAAGGATACTACACCTTTAGGCATAGTATTTCCTTCCATTGTGTTAGCTACTTCCTGCAAAACCTTGTCGTGGTCATCCTCTTGAATGGTTACATATTTTAACACGTCCGCATTAACCATAAAATGCAGTATCTCTTGGTCATCATTGAAAACATAAAAATTAGTTACATTATTGGACACAAATGATTTATATATAATTTCTATAGAAAAAACATTTCTCAAAGGTGACATTTAGTGACTTCATTAGCTAATGTGTCGGTTGTGGCATTTCTAATTCTAGGAATATAAATTATATCAAAAAAATCAAAATATGTAATAATTCGCCATAACTCGTGTTGGTATTTTTTTAAACTTGGTGAAACATAGTGTATGGTGTTCCATATTTGGCAAGTAGCCACTTCTGAGTCACCAATTACCTTGAGGAGATCTACTTTCAAGTTGATGGCTTTCTTTAACCCAATAATGAGTGATTCATATTTGGAAATATTATTTGTGCACTTGAACTCCAAAATGACATGATATGATGTACCTCTTGTTATGTGGGTCTATGAGAATGCAACCAGCTCTAGAGCCATCCTACATTTTTTATCCATCAAAGTACAATTTCCAAACAATGTCAGCTACTAAATTGGTTCCTATGCTATTATTACTATGTACATCTATGTTACAAGATTCATTAGCACTATTTGAAGTACAAGGAAGGAGCTCGAATTGTGTATCTGATGGGATTGGTGATGGTTGTGCTTGATAACGCCCATGATGAATTTCCACTAAAAAATTTCCAAAGATTATGTCTACAAATATAAAAGGCTCATTATGACCCTCAAGTGGTGTCACATCATATTTCATATAGGGTTCACTTTCTACTCGAATCTGGTTGTTCCTGCCCTTGTATGGAAGCCATAAGTGTGATCAATCTATTGAAAAATAGCCTTGTAATTCACTAGACTAGTATCTATTCAGGAGTATGCCACGGGCTTCATGGATTTCCATAATTACAATGTTTATGCATTGGTGCACCCAGTGGTCAGATGATAAGAAGATAATAACATTCCTAAGTTCACCAATGCCTTGCAAAGTGATTTTTCCAATTGAATGATTTATGCATCAGTATTATCCCATTCAGAGTTAGTTTTCTTAGTAATAGATAATGGCATTACATTCACAGATGCACTCGAATCGACCAAACAATTACGAACATTATAATTAAATATTTTAAAATTTAGAAAAAATGGGGGGCAAAGATTGTTAGCATCTAAAGTTACAACATTAACCACCTATTCGAGAGTTCCAAGAGACTTATCGAACACTTTTTTTTAAGTAGAAGCTTGTCACCTGATGAAGGTTGCGAAAAGGTTTGGACAAGCAGATCTCGCTAGCCTACTATCTTGCTGAGCTCAAAGATGGAAATGTTGGCACAAACTCTTTTCAAGTCTTTGAATGTATTATAACCAATAGTTTCATTTTTTGCGGGAAGTGTTGTAATGTCTGGAGGTGTAGCTTTGTTTGAAACTTCCGAAGTGATAGACTTGTTTTTGTTACTAGTGGAAGCATTCTTAGAAGCAGAAATGTTTCCAGAATTTTTTTGTGCATTCTAAGCAGGATTGGTTGGTGGTGAGATCCTTCTTAAAATTTGTTTTTTTAGTTATTATTTCGTCACTTCCTGTTCATAAATTGACCCTTTTCTCCTCAAATTGTAACGATCAGTTTGTTTCTTCAACACTTTTTTTGTCAGTATGGAGAATAAAATCAAAGGTATTAATTGAATGTTGAATGCCCGTACTTTTCTCAGTTGTTGCAAGCTCATGTGTTTCTTTTGTATGCTCAGACTACTAATTTTCTAGTAAAGTATCAACAATATGGGCTGCCAGAGCATTTAGGTTGTGGTTCCATTGTAGGCAATTTTTCTTTGAATGCCATTCCTGATGGAAGGAGCAATACTTATACGTCTATATTGTCAACATTCAACACAACATTTGAGCTCTTGGAAAACTTAGCTAGATGATTTTTATTATTCCTTCTGAATAATAAATACTTTGGGGGCTTGCTACTAGTAGAATCATCACTTGACTTTCTCTTTAATTCTGAGACTTCATTAGTGAGTGACTTCAAATATTTAGTGAAGCTTTCAATATCAACAAAATGTTTTTATTTAGCCTTACTTAAAGATGCTTGAGACTTCTTTCCAATTTCCTTAGAGTATTTAGATTCTTCATCATTGGTAATAGCTCCAATGCCACACAAGTCTTTCTCCACGGTGATTTCTTCTACAAATTTTAAAGCCAATGTCTCCTTTGCAGCTCTCTCAAAAAAAGTAGAAATGTTTGTTGGCAAGGCAATTGTATAATAATCTATAGTGATGGAATCATGAGGCTATGTGTTTGGGTGGTATTTGTTCAATATATGGTTGAACTTTTGATTGAAATATTTGACTTTCTCCATTTCCCCCATCTTAATATTTCCAAGCTCTTTTAATAACATGGCAGGGGTATTATCATCAAAACATTTCTCTAAAAACAATTTCTTTAACTCCCTCCAGCCATGGATTGAATTAACAGGCAGATTAAGATACCATGTTGTTGTTTTACCTTCTAGAGTGAAAGGAAAAATCCCACAAGAAACATCATCATATCGTACCTCTAACATTCGTAGATGTGTGTAGAAATAATCAATATGATCCTATGCCTTAGTTTTTGTTGAGTCTCCAAAATCTCATCCACTTCTACCCACATTTCCATCATTTCACCCTCATTTTGTAGCTCATCCCTCATTCCGTAGCTACATAACCCTACATTAAGTAACCATTTTCATGATCATATGGGTTTAGAATTATATTTTCCAAAGTCATTTATTTTAAGTATTTTAAGTGAATTTGTGATTAAATATTATAAAATAACATGTTTTCATATATACATAAAAGTGGTATAAGTTTTGTGATATTTTAGGCTCACTTGGAGATTCTAGAAGGGTCCTACTTGGCCTCCTAACTACAAATTCGAATTTCAAATTCCAACTCATGAGGATTTGTAGAATATTTGAAGAAGATATGGATCATAATCTAAGTACATTCAAAGGAGAAGAATCATGGATGTTTTGGCGTGTGTGCTTATCAAAACTATGAGATCATTTGGAGAGAATTTATATCTTATATTTTTAGGAGATTAGTTGTAACCACATAAGATAAATGTGGAGTTAGGAGAGATTTGAGGATCTATAGTTGTCTTCAATTTTTGTATAAATAGGAGTGCAACCTTCATACAAAGTGTTGTAAATGGTTGGTTGTAAATTGTTAGTTATTAGAGATTAGAGGTAGCTAGTGGCTAGTTGATAGTTGGAGGTTCCAAGTTTCATTCAAGATATGATTTCTAAAGTGAGGAGAGAGAATTCCTGTAATATCTTGTAATCATTTTATGAAATACATATTTCCACTTTGATCTCTGGGATGTGATAGTTGTTCAGTGTGCTTGCTGAGGAATAGAGGGCCCCCATAAACCCTAATTTGCATACCTTTGTACATATTGGTAACATAGTATATTTTTTTATTTCATTTATTTTCAGCAAGTGTTTTTTTTTATTTTATGCAAATGTGCTTTTCCTTTTAGCAAATGTGATTTCAATTATGCAAGCGTGGTGTGATTTCAATTATGCAAGTGTGGAATGATTTCATTTATGCAAGTATGGTCTGATTTCATTTATGCAAGTTTGGTGTGATTTCAATTCTGCAAGAGTGATTTCAATTTCATGCAAGTGTGATTTCCTTTATGCAAGTGTGATTTCAATTTCTTTATGTTTGATTTGATCTAGTTCGAATTAGATTGATTTTTTTTTTTTTTATAATTAGTGTTTATTTCATTTAGATTAATCTAATCTGGTAAATAATCACCTAATACATATATTACAGGTATACCTCATCAATTTATGAAACCTCGGGTTGACAATTAAATGACAGGGATTTAACTCACGATTAAATCACCCAACATTTTGGCGTTGTTGCCGAGGAGGTATACATAGGTGTTTATTTTGAAGTTTAGAAAATTAATTATAGTTGCATTCGTTTTTAGATGCATAGTTAAAATCATATTAAAATCATTTTTCATATTAAATTTCAAAAAATAATAATAATAATAAATTGTACTAATCTGTGTATGCAACGGGAATTATCAACCAATTGGAGTAATTCACAGGAAATCAAGGGTTTGATGAATGTTATTTCTTATTCAATTCTTGATTGCATTATCTAAGAAATTGGTTTTTCATGCTTTGATGATTATTAATGTATATTTGTCTAACCTTAGCATGAATATCTTTTTAATCATGTTACGTGCATGGTTACACTAGAAATAAGCATACACTTGATCAATTCTTCTATTTCCAGTAGAGTAGAGTAGGTAATGAATACAATCAAGTTTTGTGATGTTTTTTTTAGATTTCATGTTATTTGAAATTTTATTTTATTTGGGGGTGCAGTAAGAGCCACCCAGCTCACTAACGATTTGCAGGAGGATGAAGAAAGAGAAAGAATATTTGAGAAAAGAGGAGAACAGATAGAGTTTTGAGAGCAACAATATGAATTTAGAAACCAAATCCTTGTGTTTTGTCGTTTAAATTTCACATTGAAAATGAGTAAAGAGCTTCAATATTTTTTAGTATGCTCTCTTCTTTCACTCCCTGCAATCTAGAAGATCATAAAAGAAAATTGAACCAAGTTATTTAAAAAAAAAAATCAATAAAAACTAGATAAGAAATCTAAATTCGCAAAAAAAAAGTATAATTTCATACCTTTATAAAGCTCAAACAACAAAACTAATGTCTCCAATGGATCAAGAACTGTCAAAAACCCTTTTTTTGACTCTTTTCACACCTCATTTGGCCAAAAATTGAGAAATAGACTATTTTAAGTTTCTACCCAAGTATGTTGTTAACAAGCCTACAATTTGACCTAAACCCAAACAGTGAGCCCAGAAATCGAGAATGGTGCGCGAACCTAGCTTTCCCGACCGACGGGAAAATCTATAGGATCATTAAGATAAGCCCCCAGGTTTGCGCCCATGGTCATATATGGATTCAAATGGCCATGGGCTACGACTTAGCCTTGACCCCTTCCAAAAAATGGCGCGCATTAACATTTAAAAAGCGTTTTGGAGGGTTATTTTAACAAGAAATGATGTAGCGTGATTGCTAAAGGTGCTTGGTTGATAGCATGAGGTTGTAGGTTCAAGTCTCGTGGAGGCAGTTTGACCCTCACATATAAATTTTAGACTGCCGTGAAGATGCCATGTGGCAACCAATGGTTAGTCCACGTGGCACTTCCTCGTTGGCCCACCACTCCAAACCCGTTGACCAATAAAAATTAAACACGTTAACCAATGCAATAGTGACACACATTAATCACACATTAGCCGATGAGGCACAATCAACTTGCACAGTCAACTTGCCATGTCATCATACAGACTGCTGACTGGGCGTACCTGTAACCCAAAATTCATATTTTTAGCTATTTCCTAAAATGATCAGAACGTGATTCTGGGAGCATCTGAATTCATATTTAAGTGAAACAAAGTGCGTTGGATTCAGAGCGAGGAGATATATACTTTGGCGTTGGTTTCAATTTGATCCAATAATTTTGAATCTTGAGCATTTTCTTGATCCATAGGATCATGGACAAGTGGAGTGATAAATAAAAAGGAAAAACGCAGTTACAGGCTTATACCTGCATAAAAACCTTGCAAATATTAAAAACACAACTACGATAATAAAAAAAAATAAAAAATAAAAATAAAAATAAAAACCACCATATGTGTCTAAATTTCAATTTGTAAAGTGATAAGGCAGTACAACGATCCATTTTTTTGGTAGCTGCAGAATCGACACAATTCAGTAGCTTATGAAAATTTGGTTTATGATCTATTGATGAAGCATTAAGTGTGTGGAGAAGAGGTCTCAAGCTAAAAATTGGTAAGAAACAGGTAAAAGTGCATTTAATTTTTCTTGAATTTGTTTTATTAGTACTATTTCTGAGTTTTTTGTGTGTATATGTCAAGATGAAGAGAGACTGGTCACCTCTCTCTCTCGGTAGACTTACATTTTATTGCAAAAAAAAAAAAGTGCTAAGTTTTTTGCAGATTCTAGGACACGATGAAAGAAGATTGCTATATGCACAAGAATACCAAGTTTCTTTCAGAATAGCATGATCATTTCATGCCAAATCAGACCCATTGCACCATTACTACTAAACAAACTACCAATTTTACCAATGCTACTCATTCCAAGCCTACAGTTGATCCATAACTGTCCATCTCCCTACTACCAAAAAACTCATTTTCCCTCACAATCATCATACTTTCCTGCATCATTTTCACTCATCTTTCCTAAAAATAAAGTCATTCAGCTCCCTTACAAAGCTGAGTCACACCATTTTCATTTTCCTTTCTGTCAAATAAATCCCACTTCAATGCAAAATTTTCATCCATAGTCCTTCAAAATATTATATGCACGAGAAGACCAAGTTTCTTTCAGAATAACATGATCATTTCATGCCAAATCAGACCCATTGCACCATTACTACTAAAAAAAATACCAATTTTACCAACGCTACTCATTCCAAGCCTGCAGTTGATCCATAACTTTCCATCTCCCTACTACAAAAAACTCATTTTCCTTCACAATCGTCATACTTTCCTGCATCATTTTCACTCATCTTTCCCAAAAATAAAGTCATTCAGCTCCCTTACAAAGCTAAGTCACACCATTTTCATTTTCCTTTTTGTGAAATAAATCCCACTTCAATGCAAAATTTTCATCCATAGTCCTTCAAAATATTATATGCACGAGAAGACCAAGTTTCTTTCAGAATAGCATGATCATTTCATGCCAAATCAGACCCATTGCACCATTACTACTAAACAAAATACCAATTTTACCAACGCTACTCATTCCAAGCCTGCAGTTGATCCATAATTGTCCATCTCCCTACTACAAAAAAACTCATTTTCCTTCACAATCGTCATACTTTCTTGCATCATTTTCACTCATCTTTCCTAAAAATAAAGTCATTCAGCTCCCTTACAAAGCTGAGTCACACCATTTTCATTTTCCTTTCTATCAAATAAATCCCATTTCAATGCAAAATTTTCATCCATAGTCCTTCAAAATATTATATGCACGAGAAGACCAAGTTTCTTTTAGAATAGCATGATCATTTCATGCCAAATCAAACCCATTACACCATTACTACTAAACAAAATACCAATTTTACCAACGCTACTCATTCCAAGCCTGTAGTTGATCCATAATTGTCCATCTCCCTACTACCAAAAAACTCATTTTCCTTCACAATCGTCATACTTTCCTGCATCATTTTCACTTATCTTTCCCAAAAATAAAGTCATTCAGCTCCCTTACAAAGCTGAGTCACACCATTTTCATTTTCCTTTCTGTCAAATAAATCCCACTTCAATGCAAAATTTTCATCCATAGTCCTTCAAAATATTATTGTACACCCACGTTAGATGATGGAGGATTCATTAAGGCCTCCCTTATAACATGTTTTGATCCATCGACTCCTACACATCATCCAAGATCAATATTAGATATGTTTCAAGTACCTTGAGGCTTGCATGTCTTAATGGCAAGTTCTCTCGCCAATAAACAGTGGGAATACATCAATTTCCCATGTTTTTCGGATCTTCTAGGTGACTCAACTTCGACACATCTATTCGTACCTAGTAAGATATACTTAGGCATCATGACTCTCATTGACATCAATGGTGAGTAGTCTCGTGTTGGTTAATGTCATTCATTAATGGCCAATAATCCAATAATTTCTATTCTATGTTCCATATCAACACATTTACTCACATATATAATAATTATGCCACTAAGCGGGAACACATGAAGACTAGATGATTTCAGCAGTTTGCAACAAGACCCAATTCAGCATCCATAGAAAGAAAGCTTCCAAGCCCATCCTCTATTCATACAACCAAGAGAAAGAAGCAGCAGATCAAATTCTTTTACTTCATATTCCATGATCTAGCAATAGCAACCACATTCTTCTATATGCATAGCTTGTCCACTTTTCAAGTAAGTGAATGTATGTTGTTTTCTAATCTTTAATCATGTAATTCTTTAAATGATAAAATTGTGATTTTGGAAAATCCCTCACCACATTCATATTCCCTTTCTCATTTGCTAGAAAACTGAAAACACCTTAAGTTGGGGGGAAGGTATATTCATATTTCATGCCACATGTCACATTTCATTTTACCCTAACGAACATATTTTTCCAACCAACTATTATTGCATTTTGATTCCAAAAAGTTTTCATGTTTTGAAATGATCAATTGATGAGCACAATAAATGGTTGATAGTCACTATGGGACTTTAAAAAAGTAATTCTCAATGTTTTATGAGTATTTTGATGCAACAAAAAAAAAAATAACAAAAGTATTGTTACATAAGAACCAATACACACAAAAAATATTTGGTTGTCACACAAGAACCAACCATAAAAAAAATATATGTTGAAATCAAATGATTTCAAGGTATGCTTTGCAAAAATAATAAAGTTGTCAAATGATATCATAATGCAAAGTTAAAAGAGAACCAATACAAAGCCAAAGATCATATAAGAAGCACAACATTTCAAGAAGATCGACTAATGATTAAGAGAATCAACGCAATAGTTGCATGAGGACATGCATCATCTTCAATTGGGGGGTATGTAGAGTCTCCAAAATTTCATCCACCTCTACCCACATTTCCATCGTTTCACCCTCATTCTGTAGCTCGTCCCTCATTCCGTAGCTACATAAGCTTACATTAAGTAACCATTTTCATGATCATATGGGTTTAGCATTATATTTTCTAAATTCATTTATTTTAAGTATTTTAAGTGAATTTTTTATTAAATATTATAAAATTAACATGTTTTCATATATATTGTTATCACCAAAATAGGACCCTGATAGGCTGTTGATCAGATTACCTTAGTGTAACTATTTCAAACCATTATTTTAGCTGAGGCTTAGCCTCCTCAGCCTGAGAGGGCTCTCTCAAGGATTTATGATATTGATTAATGATAATATAGATGGCTAACTCTATCTTGGTTTTGTGTGTTTGTAGGTTGAAAGATGAAGGCTTGTTACCATTGGGTTATGGAGTCAACAAGTCAGTAGATTCTGTGGCGAGGTTTAAGGACATGGAAGTTGAGGCAAATGGGGTTTTAAACAAATATAATTCACTCAAGAACATAGGTCAACACGGTAATTCCATTACTAAAGTAAGTCAGAGCACATGATTGTGAATTCTAAGTAATAGCAATGAAATTTACTACTAGGGTTTCAAAGGTAGTTTACTCACAAGATACAGAAAAAACACAGTCACCTCATTACTAAAGGAAGTCAGAGCATAGGGTTATGAATTCTGAGTAATAGCAATGAGATCTATTGTAAGTAATTAAACAAAATAGGTAGATCAATAAAGCATTAAAACCCCATGAGAATCTCAGGTCTGTCAAGAAGAAAACCTTTATGCATTACTGATCACAGTCAATTACATAAAGAAAAAAAATTTGCCAAAAAGTCTCCAACCCCTTGCTAATTCGACCTCTTGCTTCATATATAGCATTACAACCTTGCATTCTATGATCCACCATCAGAGGAATTCGAATTCCCATCCTTGACACCTATTCTAACCATAAAACAGGCTTATTAATTACAAAATGACAGCTTGACTGTCTTTGAAGAGTCCTAATTCAAGTAGGACTAAAACTCCTAAAACATGTTTCAACAACCTTATATAAACCTTTAATGCTTGTTTTTCCACCTGCAACCTCATGAAGTTGAATTTGGTGATGCCTCCAGCTTTTTTATGAACCCTGTTGTTCCATGACCTAACTGCCTGGAAACCAGGAAACAGTTTGATGAAATTTAGCCCTTACCTCCATGCTTGTCTTCCAACACTTTTGCTGGAAATTTCGACCTTTTTAGACAAGTGACATGTGTTATCACTTCCATATAACCATTCCCTTCAACTTGTACAAAAATTAAGCCCTTCAAGGAGTATAAAGAGAGCTGATATGGCTGCGCTACGAAAATATCAGTTGTTTCCGTAGCGCAGAATATGTCTTTGTAAACATCTCTTAAACCTCAAGTTTCTTTTGATTTGACACCTGGATCTTAATTTTTGAACCCTTTCCATCCTTTAGTAGCATCAACACTCAAAAACTAGATGTTTTTATCTCTTGAAATTTTTATAATAGACTCAAAACTGCACCTACAGCAGTTTCGTAGCGCGCTACGAAACTGCTGTGCATGTCTTTTTACACAGACTTTTTCAAAAATCTTAGTTTTTAAAAATTACTGCACTTTTTCCACGATGTATACAGGCTTTAATAATCAACATATGTCATCCTTGAAATGTTTTCAGAAAGTTAAGTCCTTCTCCACAACAAAACTACATTAAGAAATTATCACTTACTTCACTGTTTCATTACCTGAAAAATAGGTGTTGATACAGAGCTTTTATCTCCTCATAAAAAAGGTATTTTGCAAAACTGAAGGAGGCTTTTGGAAAACATGATGTCTTGAACAAAAACCTATCTTCTTTTTTTTAAATACTTCTCATACTGCCCAGAAAATCTCTTAGAACATCCTGTATAAAACTGGAAAATCCTTATTTCTGAAAATATGGCTTCAAAGAAAGCCTTGTATGTCCCAACTGGTAACACTTTTGAGAAAACTGAGATAGGTTATTGTAGCTGGATATTTTATGAAGAAAAAAATCCTTCCCAATTCCAAAATAGCTTTTATTGTGGCCAGAAATTGATCATGAAGTTGACTACTAAAAACAGAAAACAGAGCTTTTCTCTCAATGACTTTCAGTTGTTTTCGTAGCGCAAGTTGAGTCATCAATTTCTCCCACCTCATAATGAATTTGAAGAAACTGAAAGAGGTTTTTGTATTTTAGTATGCTAGGAAGAAAAACCTCTTTCATTTTTCCAAATTATTTTTCAATTGCTCAGGAACCCTTCTGGAAAAAGACCACTAAAAGCAGAAAAACAGGGTTTTTGATGAAATAAAAGGCTGCTTTAGTGGTTTCGTAGCACGCTACGAAAATAGAAGCATTTTCGTAGCGCAAAACAAGTTTTTTACACTGTCTGCACTACGAAAACTTGGTTTCATGGCTTAATCAATTTTTTTTTTTAAATATGGTTTTCAAAACGTGGTATGAGACTTCTAAAGAGTAAAGCAAGGTTTATGAACTTTGTTTGGTGATGAAATGAGACTTGTAACCTATGGCTTAGACCCTATAAAAAATAAAAATGACTCAAACCCTATCTAATACCATGGCTTAGGAGCAAGTATAAACTGACCAAGTTTAGAAAATTTTAATAGTGATAACATATACATAAAATTGGTATAAGTTTTGTGATATTGTAGGCCCACTTGGAGATTCTAGAAGGGTCCTACTTGGCCTCCTATCTACAAATTCTAATTTCAAATTCCAAATCATGAGGATTTGTAGAATATTTGAAGAAGAAATGGATCATTAAGCTAAGCACATTCAAAGGAGAAGAATCATGGATGTTTTGATATGTGTCCTTATCAAAACTACGAGATAATTTGGAGAGGATTTGTATCTTGTACTTTTAGGAGGTTGGTTGTAACCACATGACATAAATGTGGATTTAGGAGATATTTGAGGATCTATAGTTATCTTCAATTTTTTTATAAATAGAAGTGCACCCTTCATACAAAGTGTTGTAAATGGTTGGTTGTAAATTGTTAGTTGTTAGAGATTAGAGGTAGCTAGTGGCTAGTTGATAGTTAGAGGTTCCAAGTTCCATTAAAGATGTGATTTGTAAAGTGAGGAGAGAGAATTTTTGTAATATATTGCAATCATTTTATGAAATACATACTACCACTTTGATATCTAGGATGCAATAGTTGTTCTGTGTGCTTTCTTAGGAATGGAGGGCCCCCATCAACCCCAGTTTGCATACCTTTGTACATATTGGTAACATAGTATAGTTTTGTTATTTCATTTCTTTTCAGCAAGTGTGTTTTTATTTTATGCAAGTGTGCTTTTCATTTTAGAAAGTGTGATTTAAATTATGCAAGTGTGGTGTGATTTCAATTCTGTAAGAGAATTTCAATTTCATGCAAGTGTAATTTCATTTATGCAAGTGTGATTTCAATTTATTTATGTTTGATTTGATCTAGTTTGAATTAGATTGATTCAATTTTTTTTGTAATTAGTGTTAATTTCATTTAGATTAATCTAATCTGATAAATAATCACCTAGTACATATAGTACAGGTATACCTCGTCAGTTTATGAAACACCGAGTTGAAAATTAAATGACAGGGAATTAACTCATGATTAAATCACCCATTAGTCTTCTTGTCAGGATCATAATTAGATAACAACTTCTCAAGGTATCTAAGCATTCTATGAAGGTTATCTGGAAGTGTGATTGACCCTTGGGCCATCCAATCTAGGTCTTGATCAGCCATATCTTTGTCTCCTTGTTCCTCCTCCTTTTATGAATCTTATGAGCCTTCTCCTTCACCGTTCAGGCCTTCGTTAAGATCGAAATTTGTTGTCAGTTTTTCTCTATAAGAAAGAAAAAGATATTCCTCGTACTCCTCGTGAATAGGTGGAAGTGGATGTTGCTAGACTCTGTCTTCTGAAGACTTCTAATTCCTCAAGAGTGGAAAAGACCAAATATTCCACTGATGTAACCAATTCACTAGTGTGAGTTGTTTCTTTCTTCTTGGGAGGATGAGGAAGATTATGGGAAACAAAAAGTAAATCGATAGCTTTCGAAAATCGACGAGTAATAGGTTGAATTTCCCGGAGTTTCTCCTAGGTAACTTCATAGAGTAACTCTAGACCAGGTTGAGAAAACCCTCCAACCTCAAGATTAAGAGTTGGGGTGGTAATTTGGATATTATTTCCTTGTCTAGAAGATGAATTATTGGGATGTGTTGAGTTATCAGCCATAAAATATCGGCTACCCTCCTAGCGCCAGAATGTTAACGATGCTAAAACCTACCAACATACAGGGGATATCCCCGATATGAGGTTCCAATTAGACCTCACATTTTTTGGTGTAGGAGTCCCATCCAAAAATATGGCCTCACTACCATTTACTTAGAGATATGCCTTGGATTAAGAAAATAGCATGAGAGAGGAGCGTGCATGTGCTTTTGAATTAGCAAGAGAGTGTGCCTTGTGGATGTTCTAATGTAGATGTATCAAGGTTCTTTTACTGCAAGAAAGAAAATTGAGCCTCTCAAAGAGAAGTAATAGTACTAATCTAGTAGATATGCACACATATAAACAAGGAAGATTCGTTAGACATCAAGCGAAATATTTCACATAGATGTTACGATCGTTGAATCATCACAACACATATTCAACAAGTTGAGCATCAAATTCACTGAAGTAGTTCAATAATTTAGTACATATTAAATCCAACATAAACCGTAAAAATCAAAAGAATAGTCTCAAACATCCACGATCCATGCATGAAAATGTGCTGGTCGAATGGCTTCAAGTATTAAGAAAAATTTCCAAGATATATGAGTACAATGAACATCACTAGCTCCAATAGTGAAGTGTTAGAGCCACTACTTGCTCCACAAAAGTACTATCTATAACCCTCTAATTCCTTATGGGATAATTCAGGGTAAAAATTATTTTTCTTGAGTAATGAGGCTCCTTTTATAACTTGAGGCATGGCCTTTCACATCCCCATGACTCTTGAGTTTATCATATGAATTTTCAACTTCTATGACCTTTGGACTTCTAAATGACATTTGGAATTACATATATTTTGGACTTCTTCACATGGATATTTTGTCCATGCATGACTCTTGGACTTCCACTTCTTTGTATTTACAATAACTACATAATTACATCATGATTTCCACATAATCATGTAGGGATAACATGACAAGTCACTAACATTGTTAACTTGGGCTCGTAGTGACTGATGACATGGAATTTCTTGATTGGTGACAATTTTTCCACTTGTATCTTTGTTCTTGCATGCATCTTCAATGTTGTTGATGTTTTCACCCTCCAAAGGGTCTTTGATCATATGGAGTCTTTTAAGCTGCTCCAATCATCAGGATTTCAATGTTCTTCATTTTGTCTCATCACATGTTCTTCATTCTTGAATGCTTCCTTTGACTATCCTCTTTGTTAGATATCTTCATGCATCCCCACCATGTTGTTCTGGAATACCTCCAACGGAGATCACTCATGGAAAGCAAACATGCAATGTTCCTAAATAGGAAAAACAATGATATGCAAATAAAAACAGCACATGCAACACAAAATTTAAAAACATCTTGTGAACACCCATAAGAACTTCAGAAATGTCAACTAGCTGAGCCATTTTATTAAATAATTGGAGCGAGAGTACAAGGGTGTGGAAGGATTTCTCCTGGGCTTGCCTCAATGGCAAGCTTGATAAGACCCAGGTGATAAAATATAAATCCCAAATGAAAGAATAAGTTGCTCCATTGATGCCCTACGTTGCCCCAGAAAATTGCAATGTCTACTGGAAATATATTGTTGGAAACCTCACTTTGAGTGCTCATGAAATTCTATAAAGTTAGCCCCAAGCTCCCCAAAGATAACCCACTAAAATCCAAAAATGGTTTGGGCTGATTATGACCCCCAAAATTCGGCCCCAATTAGCATGTCCTCCTCCAACATCTGGGAAATACATCCTACCTGCAAACTCCCTGAAAATGCCCTCCAATCACTCCCAAAATGCTTAGTCTTACTCCCCCAATTTTCTCCTTATTTCTCTCGGAAAAGCCCAGCTCCAAAACTTGTCCCATGAAACTCCCACGTGTGCCTAGAAAATAGCTTCTGTGATGGCCTTCGATGCACCAATTCGAGTTGCCTACAATCAGAAACCTCCTACCCTAAAACTCCTCAATTAGGCTGATCTCTCCCTAAACATCCTATTCCAAATTTATTTTGGAAAGCACTACTCGGAAGACAGCTGAAATTTTCCCAACATTATCCCCTCTTGCATCCTCCTGGAATACGCACTAGTTGAGTGAGTGGTTGTGTGTGAAGCTATGAATCCCTCCAAACTCCTCTCCAAAGTGGTACGATTTTACCTCCCTAGGGTGGCACTCAAAGTACCCTGAAAGAAGGGTGATATCTCCGTATGGAAAAATAAGTGTTGAATAGCAATGTGACCCAGCTAAGCAGCTCGAGCAATAATAGGAAGTTCGATTGGCAAAAGACCCCAATTGTGGTTGATCTTCTCCTATTTATAATTTGTGACTTCCTTTACTCATGTGGGCCCCTCCAACTAGCTCTTCGACCCCCTTTCCTTGGCTATTTGAATTCCTTCCTTGGCAAGGGTGTTTTCCTCATGTGTGTGGCCCCCACACTCCACTAGCAAAACATTTTGTCCTATCTCTTCTCCTAAGTCTTCCTCCAAAAATTTTGTGGGTCCCATGGTCACCAAAAATGCCAAAATTGTGGAAATGAACTTAAGAAAAATTAATTTAGGAAGGGACATTACAAAACATCAGTATGAAAAATATCTTATTATAATATGTCTCATGCAATTTTTTTGTTCATGACATAACGATGCTCTCGGGAAGAAGGGAAAATTCAATGAGCATGGCAGACTCCAAGGAGAGAACACTGAGTGCTTTGAGGATTTGAGACATGCTTGTGTGCTCAACTGGAGAGAGGAATCTCAAGGTATGGCACGGGACGCAAGTCTGATGGGGGAAGGAAGGTCATTGAGGCTTCAAAAGTGTGTTATGTGCTCAAGGCAACTAATAAGGGTGCATGACGCACTGGCGAAGCCTAAAGGGATGTAAATTAAGCCTTCCCAAGTGAATTGTTCGCTAAAGAGAATCCAGATGGGTGCATGGCACAAAGCTGAAGGTTGAAGGGGTTAGGCTTTGGCCTTCCCAAGTGTGTTGTGTTCTCAAAGGAACCAAGGAGGGTGCATTGTCAAAGGACGAAGGGATGATGATGTTGCTTCAATGGTGAGCCATGCACTCAACAAGGAGGAAGGATTTCTTTAAGGGTGCAGTTCAAAAAAAGAAGGGGGAATGATGCTTGGGAGTGTGATATGTGCTCTTGAAGGGCATAGGGGGCACTTCAAAACAGGGAAGGAGTCCAAACCAAGGCTTAAGAGTGCGATATGCACTCTCCTAGCCGTAATGGGCTAACTTGTGCAACCTAAATTTGTCTAAGTATGAATGATAAAAAAAGGGGAAAACACAATGAGTTTAGATGTAAAATCAAGTGTGACACATACCAACTCATCAATAAAACTTTCACAGGAGAAAAAAATTTGAAATACACATCAAAATTCTAATTTAAAAGCACTTCCCAAGTACAATAAACAAAGTGTGTGTGACTGCGACCAAAAGTGTCGTTTTACAACAAAAAAAGGTATTGTGTTGGGTGCGGAGCCTAATTATCATCCTGATTTAGAGGTATTTGTTTCAGTGGGATGTATACCCCAAGAATATTGTACACCCCTCCACACGAGGGGGGTGCAGACGTAGGGGGGGTGGGGTGCAAGGGCCAATGATCCTCCGGCGGGGGTTTGGGGGTAGCACCCCCAAATCTAAAAATATATGTAAAATTTCCTTGTATAATATTGTAATTTCATAGTCAATCTGGGTCGTTCATTAAGCAGATGATCTAATGGTAGAAGATATGTTTAATTTAGGATTTTTTCCCTAGAAGGAAACCCCTCATTTCATATGAGGGAATTGCATTGTGGTTGTTTGTGGTATGTGTATTCTGAGCGAGAAAAAGAAAGGGGGACTGTGTGAGAGAATAGAGGATATTACAGTGGATATGGTGTAGGTTGTGTCTCTTCATTTTGCTGGATAATATAAATAAAGGATTGGTTGTTTCTCCGTGGACGTAGCCCAAGTTGAGTGAACCTCATATATATGTGTCTCCCTTGTTTTTTATGTTTTATGTGTTTGTATTTCTGCATATCGTTATGTGTTCCATTGCTTTATAATACATAACTTTCTAACATATTGTAACGATGAAGTGCACTAGAGATGTTCTAAACAATGTGACGACACTTAAGAATGATCAAGAGCACTTGAAACATGTGGAATGACTTGAAACTACACTTGAAAACCAAAGAAACACTTGATATGATAGTTTGGTAGGCTCCAAAATTCAAATGTAGTGAATTTTTGGAGGGTGTTGTAGCAGCGATAACACATGTTTAATTACCACCTCCCTTGTGGGAAGTGTGGTTGAGGATGTTTTGTTGGTAAGAAAAAAATAAATAGAGTAGAGCTAGAGCTAGGAAGTAGTTAGTTAGTCAGTGAGTCGATTCCATTCAGAACTATTGTTTCAAGCTATTAAGTTTTTTATTTTTGCTCAGTAATAAAACTTTTAGAGATGTATGAGGTTATTCTTTTTATGAAATGAGAAAATTGATTTCCTTTTACTAATTTAACTTTCAGAGAGCGAGGCTCGTGGGTGTTATAGCCTAAATCTACCTCAGGCTGAGAAAGGCAGAATCTAGGGTAACATCAAACCACGCTTAACCTGGTAGCTAGCCCTACCAGATCGGGAGAGGGCTCTCTCCTTGTCAATCTCAGCAAAAAATGATCAGTGAGGTTTGAGATGACTTGAATGAAGAGTGATTTTAGGCTAGGTATATATGCAAAAGAGTCTTGATTGAATTTAATGAATATTTGTTGGCTCAAGAGGAAAGGCAAATTTGGGTCTGGGAAATGAGGCTAAGTTTTGCAGAGATCTGAATGGGGCAAGGTAGGCAATTGATTTGACACTTCAATTTGAAAGAAATGGAGAGTTGAGACAGGTGAGGCGTTGAAGAGGGAAAGAAAATTTCAGGGATCCTCTTCAAACAGCTGAAAACATATAAAATTAAACAAACCCTAGGTAGAGCACTGCAAATTTTAATGAATTCTACCTTTATCCTTGTTTGTTTAAGTTAAGAAGAAATAAGAGAGAAAATGGTATACATCAAACACCAGTAGACTTACATTTACAGAGAGAAACACACTATCGAAGAAAAATGCCACATGAATTCCATAGAGTGCTGCAAACCCTGGTCTATTCCTTTTCCAAACTGCAGAGATGAATGTACAATGACGCTCAAAGCATTCCCAAAAGTCCAACCATGCTAATGACTGAAAAACCACAAGATATAGACAAACAATAACTCATCCCAGCTTCTAGGGGTCGAGCTCACAAGTTTAGGAGTTGTTCCAACAAAATCTAAACTGAGAACTAGAAAGTAGGCAGTGGAACAGCTTGCCTCTAAAAACTAGGAAACTGATTCATTCAGTTGCAAACTACCTTTTGATGGATGAATCTACCTCTATGAGTGTAAATTTAGCAAAATTAAATCAAGATCCATAAAATTACATTAAATTACATCATCATTTTGACATTTAGAAGTAATAAATTCAAACTATCAAAAACTAGGCGAAAAACAGAGTTTCTGGGTCAAAAATGAGCAAAATCATCCAATGCGCCGCGCCTGATTTCCCTATGCATCGTGCCAGTTTGCAGCTGATTTTGGAGGCCTTCCCGGTGTCAAAATTTGCTCCAAGTGGGCTTGTTGGAAATTTTTGCTTGTCTACTTTCCAAAATAAGTGGAATTTCTGAATTTGGCTTCCATTTTCCCCTCCAAAATTGAGTTCTCCCAACACTGCTTCCTGTGTGTCAAAAAAGGGGCAAAAAGGTCATTTTTGGGGTGTTTTTGACCCTTTTGGAAGCCCAAAACCTGTCAAAATTTCTTGGCCATTGGTAGGCATGCATATTTTTCCATGAAAAATCCAAAAATGTTGATTTTGCATCAAAAGGAGTCCCCTATCAAAAGCGCGCGCCAGGTGGCGCGGCGCATAGAGCAAAAAAGTATGTTTTTAGGCCAAAAATTCAAAATTTGCAAAAAGTGTCCCAATTTTTTTGAAATTTGGGCTGAGTGTTCTTCATCAAGTGTTTTTTTGGGCCAAGGAAGCCTCGGCCAAGATCTGAAGTCTATCATGCTTTTTCCGCCGCTTTGAGGCCTTCTTCAACTTGGCCTTCAAGATCTTGATCCTTGCTTTGCAAACATGGTTTCTTGCCCAATAATGATTGGCCATGTGCCTCAACATGTTCTTTTCTTTTTTGGCTTTCTCCAACATCTTTTCCAAATGCATATTTACCCTTTCAAGCCAAGTTTCGCGATCAACTTCAATTTCTTGCTCAAGTGATGTCATCTTGGTTTTGCTCTTTTTAGCGGCTTGTCGGTTCTCTTGTATGTTTTGCAGCTCCATAATGGTTTGCTGATCCTCTAGCTGCTTGTTTCTTTGCTCAAGGTATTTTATTATCCATTTGGATCTTTGTAGGCTAAGGGACAAAGCATTAATGTCCGTCCGTTGCTCCCGAATGATCTCTTTAACCTTTGAGCTTGGTGAGCCCAAATCGGTGTCATCATCCTGAATGAGGATGAAATCTATCTCTTGCCCTCCTGAAGGCCCCTCATCATGTATTGGCCGCTTTCCCTTGTCCTATACCTACACTGCTGATGGTGGAAGCGAGATCCCTTCCACCCCGGGTGGAGATAATACTCGCTTGGCTACTGCAAACAACCTTCTAGTGCCCTTCTGATAGGTGACAAACACCGGCACACTAGCGGTTTGTGTCTCATGACCCTCCTGCTGATGTGAAGGTCCATCTGTCTCATGAAAAGATTCCGGAGGTACCTGAGGAGCTGTGAAGAACTCATGAGAAATGAAATCCTCCCATGAAATATCCTGCAAACCAAGCTAATGCATAACCACAATTTTGATGAGTGCAAAATGATAGATACTGTTATACTGTTGCTCAGGAGTTTTATTTTGCACTAGGGTGTTCATCTTCTCAATATTTTTGCACATGAAGTAGGGGAGGTTCATCATTCTCACCCTGGTAAAGTGCATCAGCAATCTGATGTGATAGGAATATAGGAAAGAAAACCGACCCTCACAGCTAAAATATTTGATTATGAGTTTCATCAAAGGAGCGTATGAATCTTTCAGGTACCGAAAGGGAAAAACTCTGCTGAGTTGTCTCAAAAAACCAGGCTTGATGTATGGCTCATAGTGTTCCCTGTCAATTTGCTGCCTTTTATTCCATTGCTCTCCGACATTTGGAATACCGATTGCTAGAGAGATAGACTCGGGTGTCAAGGTGAATGTCACACCTGCAAGAGTGACTTGATGTAAATGAAGCACAAACAATCTGGCCAACTCATGATGGTACTGGACTCTAGAAACCATCTCACAAAACTGATAACAAGACTGCTGTTGAAAACATGTGATAGCAAGAGGGTAGGCCTACATCTCAGCAAGTGAAGTAGGCTCTTCCCGTTCATATTTACCACTATTGTGAGGTCTCCTTGGTGCATGAAATTCAGTTGTAGAGTCACTGTGTGTTTCTTCATCTCGGTCATAGGAGGAATCTGACTCCATGTTTGCCAAAGTTTTTGTTGTCTTAGATGAGTATGAAGAGTTTTAGGTGTCTTTGATCTTTTTCTGCCAAGTGTATGAAAATGTGTGAGGGACTATGAAGGGAGAGGGTAAGGAGAATTTTGGGAATATTGCCAATTGGAATTTGGGGAATTGAAGGGTTTTAGGGACAGTCTCTAGGCTTTTCGGATAGCAATTGGGGTTTGGGAATTTTGTAGCTAAGATTTGGGATAATGGGAATTGGGATAGGGGTGGATGAATTGAGGGATATGGGGGATAGGGAAATGATTTGATGAAACTAGAAAAACAGTGAAGGAATAAAAGGTAAGGGAGTGATGGCCACAAAAACCAATTTACAAACCCTAGGCAATCATGTCTTGAGCAAGGAAGTAGGGTTTGAATTTTTTTTTATTATTAAATCCTCATAAACACCTTAAGACACATGTTTATTGGCATTGAAAGAGTTGTTTGACTTACTTTGGACCAGAGGAAACCGAGCAAATGGAGATTTGAATGAAATCGTGGTAAAAATAGCTTGCAGCTCTATGCGCCGCGCCACAAACCCAACGCGCCGCGCCGATTATATGCGTCACGCCAGTGTGTTTTTAACACTGTGGAGGCCGACCCAATGGGTCGCGCTAGCTCTATGCGCCGCACCTCTCAGCCAATGCGCCACGCCCACAAACTTGCACGACTTTGCTGTGATTTTGCTCCCTTTGTTCAACACGGCCTTTTCTTGCTCACTCTTTCTTCTTGGAATGCAAATGAGCCTTTTGAAACATGAAAAATGACTTATATACCAAAGGATTTAATTTTCCACTCCAAAAAACCCACTTTTGTAATGTTTACCTTTGACACTTTTTTTTTTGAACTCTATTTTAGGCAATTTGCTTCATTTTGCCTCTGATTAACTGAATGACTTGCTTTTTTTTGCCTTGCAGGGGATGGATTTGCTGAAGTTTGAAAAGGTGACCAGGGTTACCATTGAAATTTCTTACATATGAGAAAACTTGAAATTACATCAAATTTATACATAAAAAGATAAAATACTCTATTTTTTCTCAAAACAGAGTTTTGAGGAAAAATGCATTTCTAGGCATATGATGATGAAATTTATTTAGTACTGGAACTTTATTCAACCTCCTCATGCGCCTGTTGACCATTATTGGACATTTTGAAGACCTTTCTGATGAAACCCTAGACCTAATGAAGCTGAAACCCTAAAAAAATGACTCTTGCAAACTATAAGACAAAAAGTGACTGCAAATGATCTTAATGAATGCAAATGGGCTAGCAGGTAAATGACATGAGGGAAAAATCTACAACAAGCCACTACTGTCAGATGATCCATGCTCCTAATGGAATGCAACTGACTGAGAGAGACACCTATTATGCAATGCAACAAGAGAATTTTGATCACTGACGGAGGGATGAAGATATCGACACTAACAGTGGGTTAGGGCCCAATCCACGTGCCTCGACTTCTCTGTTGTTTTCATTCTTTCCTTTCTATCATTTGGCTATTTTTGCTTCTGCCATTTAGTTAGATCTGCTTCTAATAGTTTCATTGTTGCTTAGTCTTTGCTTTAAGTTTGTTGTTGTAATTTTTCATTTGCTTGTGAGCAGTAGAATAGAGGATAAAAATATAAAAGCTGTGGATCCAGACTTCCCTTCTCATCTCTGTCGATAGAGCTCAAGGAGGGTAAACCTTCCCATAGACTAAAAACATTGATTTCTGTTCCCTATCTCCACCTCAGTGTTACGCCTCTAAACCTTGCTTTTATGCCTCCATTCCCTCCTGTTTTCCGCTTATTTTAACTACTACACCCACTTTTTTCCCTTACAACACTTAAACCCTTCAGCTTCCTTATTCCTTCGTTTCTATTGGTTATGGTCGCCTTACTCTTTTTAACGCAAAAACGTTGGAAAAACCATCAAAGTTGACCTCTACCTTTCCTCCTCGAAATCCTTGCAGCCGTACTTCTCTCATCGCAGATTGCAATTTTCATTCGGTTCTGTTAACACTTACCACTCCCATCTGCCGATTGCGATATTACGATCTCACTCCGCTACTGGTCCCACCGCCACATCATCCATCGCAATCGCACGTCGCAGCTTTTTCCTCTTCCATTCAAGACTTATCATTCACAGTTGCCTTACCCTTTCTAATGCAAAATGCTTGAAAACCATCGGAATTCGACCATCCGCCCTTACTCCTCAAACTTCCCGCTAATGTACATCGCAAATCACAAATCTCAATGTTTAGTTCCTTTCATTAATACTTACCACTCTTTTCCTGTCGATTGCGATATTTTTATCACACTTCACTGCCGGTCCTCCCTCCACGTCACGCGTCGCAAAATCAAATTGCATTTCTTTCCCTTTTCTTTTAAAAACTTACTGCTCGCTTTCACCAATTGCGATATTGCGAAATCGCAACGTCACAACTTTTACCTCATCGCATTTCGCACTTCGCTCCCGCTCCCAAAAAACACTTCCATTATCCCTTTAATTTCGCAATATTGCGATTGGAATATCACATATCGCAATTTTTGCCTCCATCGCATCTCCACTATCGCACTTTTCAAATCATTCCGCCCCAAAGACATTTTTGCGCTATAATAAATTTCAAACCCCCTCTTTCCACTTCTAAGCCCCATTTCATGTGTTAAGCCCTCCATTAGCACATTTTACCCCTTTTCTTCCCCAAACTACAAATCCACACTTTATTAATCAAAATTAAGTCATGGATAGTTTAGCTGCATGGATAGAAGCATGATAGATAGAGCATAAGATAAGTAGGGTGTGTTTAGCTGATTGGCCAAGTTAAGTGTGGTTTAATTTAGTTTCCTTTCTATAACTTAGTTTAGTTTCTTTCCAGTCATTTCCTTTCAGAAAATTAATTTAGTTTCTTTCTATCATTTCCTTTCTTCATATTAAATTAGTTTCATTTCAGTCATTTCCTTTCTGCACATTAAAATAGTTTCATTTCAGTATTTCCTTTCTACAAATTGAGTTAGTTTCCTTTCTGTCATTTCCTTTCAGTAATTTACTTCTTAGTCTTTATCATAGTTTAAGAGATATCACCCTTTCGCAAAGCAAAAGAGGATGACATGAATATAATGCATCTAATATGTATATAACACTGTCACCTCCAAGTTTGTATGAACCTCGGGTTGATAAAGTAAATTAGGGCGACCCCTGGGAGTTGCAACACTCTTGGTGCAATACCAGGGCTCACCATAGGTCCTAGAGGGTGACGCAGTCCAAGTTGGAGTGTCATTGTGTTGATTGTCGAGGCTAGAAGTGCAACTTCTAATCTTCGAAGTTTTTGGTGGGGCATAAGTTCTGTCGGTGTAGAATAATGCCTAGAAAAGTTGTCAAAGTAAGGGGAAACAATCCCTCAGCAGATTTTCTTGCCAAGAAATCTGAGATTCGATCAGGAGGGTGATCGTAGAGGGCTAATTCGACAGAATTGGTGGAGGATTTCTGGGAGGGAAATCATTTGTCAAAGGGAGCAGATTCTCTAGAAGTTTTCTATCGCCAAGAAATATAAATCCGGTCTTCTATTGAGTGCATCAACAATATAAGGGAGAAGAGCACCTGCTTCGACTGTTTGAGCAGAGATGGCCTTGTACGAACTGAGAGATCAAGATAGGTTATATTGTGTATCTAAATTTTCTATCTAGAAAGCCAAAATCCTGACAGTCCTAAAGGAGTATGGTATCAAAGATCACGCTGAGAATGTCCTGGCTGTGCCAAACGATACTGATGCTCTGAATAAGTTCAATGAAAATCAAGCGCGGGTTAAGTACTTGATCATGGATGGAGTGGAAGATCACGTGGTCCCGCACATTACCAAGAATAATACGACAAATGAGGTGTGGACAACATTGACTACGTTGTATCAAGGTAGCTCTGTCCAGAGGAAGATTCTTCTGGAGAATTAGATGTAGATGTTCCAGATGCACAAGGGAGAGGAGATCGATCCCTTCCTCTTCGAATTGCAGACTATCTGAGACCAGCTGATTACCACGGGGGAAAATCCAGATGATGGACTCATCGTGAGGATTGCCCTGAATGTAGTCGTTGATGAATGTGAGACCTTTGTCTAAAGTATCTTGGGCAGAGCACAAGTCCCAAATTGGGGAGACATGTGGGAAATCCTTCGACAAGTGGAGATTCGAAGGATAAGTAAGAGGGAATTCAACAGTGGAGGAGTCAAAATAAATAAAGAGGAGGAGTAAGATGCATCCCTAGCATCTAAGGAACAACGACATCAAGGGAAGAAGAAGAAGGACCTATCCAAGGTCTGGTGCTTCATATATGGTGAATTGGGACACTTCACCAACACTTTTCTTAAGAGGAAGGACAAGGAAGCTTCAGATTCCAAGGAAGCATCAGTGAAAGGGGACAATGGCAGCAAAGATGATGTGGCCATGCGTGCACATGTACCTCTAGAGAAGAGGTGAGGCAACGTAGATCTGTAGATTGAGCTACATATAGAGTGGAGGGATCCTTGAGGTGCCCAAACTCTTGGATCACATACGAGCTACGAGAGCCTTAAGACAGTAGCAGGATGAGTGGAGTCAGTGGGTGCAGAAGATCATGGATAAGCAATGGCAGAGTTGGGACGCTGAAGTCTAGAGCAGCCTAGAGGAGAGGAAGCAACAACACAGACGTTGATGGGATTTGAGCAGCACAGAGGTAGTGCTTACGCAGTGCAGAGCAGCAGACAACGCAGTGCTTCAGAGAGGCAGCGCAGAGAAGAAGAAGAGGGTGCTTTAGTGATGAGATGCATCCATACTAACTTGTTTGTTAGTGATTGGGTGATTTTCCTTCAGTTCCTTACTTCTCAACACCTGAGTTGCAATGCAGCAGTTAGTAGTGGCAGCATTATAGGTAGCATGATGCAACAATTTGAGAGGGAGATGTAGTACATATGTGGCAGTGTTAGTGGTAGTGACATGGGCAACAGTGTAGAAAGTAGCAGCGCAGTGGATGGAGGGAAGCAACCAAGCATCAGCAACGTGGAGACCGATGCTAGAAATCATGGTGATGCTTAAGTGGTGAAGTGTTGCTAGAGCACATTACTTGCTAAGAGGGAGTTTTGAGATTTTGGGTAGCATCGGTTGTGTTCTATCTCTGAAACTTTGTGGAGGGGCTAGAATACATGAGATATCCAAGTCCTAGAAATTGTTTGGAGAAATTCCACCTTGTGTAAAATTTATTCAAATAATTAAATTTTTTAATGGGAACCCTTAGTCTAACTTAGGGAAATTGAAAAATTAAAGTGAATTAATTTACACATGTGGTGAGAATATTCTAAGTGACGTGGATCAAGATTTCTCTAATCTTAGTCATTGATTAGTGATTAGATCACGACTGTTGATTTCTCAACGAGGATTGGGGTCAGTTGGAGAACACACATAAAGTAGCAGCACTTGAGCTAAGTCAAAATTCTGGGGTGCGGTTTGCTGAGAATTTTTGAGTGAGCTTGCAGTGCTAGTGAGAGGTAGATCGGTAAGAAATGTTCTGACACGAGGCTGAGAATATATACATCAGAGAGGAAAATGCATACTAGGCAGCACAGAGGCCAACAGGAGGGACACAACCCAGCTAGGATGACGCAAAGACCATGTAGAGAAGGGCACAAACCATTCTGGGTGATGCATAGGTAGTGCGGAGGCCTTTAAAGTGACGCAAGGACCGGAAGAGTTATGCTGAGTGTTCCAGTGGGCTAGAAAGGGCTCGTATTCAGTAATTCCTGAAGGGTTTGAATAAGCCATATTTGATGTCTCTGAGTGATAATGTACAACTGTCATGAATTTCTCTGTAGGGAAAACCACTACTAGTGCCCATGGTGTATTCAGATTCTGCTTAATAATAAAACCATCAAAGAGATGTTGCACCAGTTTTCCCGCATTGGTTTTTTCCTGGGGACATTTGTCTGAAAAATCATGTGTGCCCTTTGTCATATGTGCGTTATGTTTTAGTAAATGATCTGTATATGTGTAGGCTACAAGTTGTGTTTACTTCGTTGTTTTCTGAATATTTCTGAAAATAACTTGTATAATTACAACACAAGTAGCAGAAGTAAATCAAGATACTGCAGTAGGGTTTCTGTAATTTTTTATTTAGAAATTTTCACATTGAGGGACAACGCAAACTCAGTAGGGGTGAAGCAGAGCCTGTCTAGCTCACGTAGAGCTGACGCAAGCCCAGAAGGGTGACGCAGAGCCTGTCTAGCTGATGCAGGCCCAAGAGAGTGAAGCAGTCCAAGAGGGGGTGACGTTGTGGTATTTGTCGTGGCTGGAGGTGCAATTTTGATCTTCAGAGTTGCTGGTGGGGCATTGTTTCTACCGATGCAGAACAATGTCTAGCAGGTTTGACACAGTAAGGGGAAACAATTCCTCGACAGAATTTCTAGCCAAGAATTCTAAGATCCAATCAACGGAGTGATTGGAGAGGGCTGATTCAACATAATTGGTGGAGGATTTATGGGAAGAAAATCACTGGTTAGAGGGAGTGTATTCTCTAAAGGGTTTTTATCACCAAAAAACCCAGATCTGGTATCTTGCTGAGAGTAGTAGCAGAAGAAGGGAGAAGAGCATCCGTTTCGACATATTTGAGCAGAGATGGCCTCGCACGGATTGAGGGATGAGGAAAATTTAGATGGTGTATCTAACGTCATCATCTGGAAGGCCATAATCCTGGAAGTCCTTGACGAATATCGCATCAAATATTATGATGAGAAGGCTGTAGTTGTTCCTATTGATGTTAATCCTTTGAAGAAGTATGAGGAAGCACAAGCAAGGGCCAAGCGCTTGATAATGGACAAGGAAAAAGATAATGTGGTCCCACACATTTCCGAGAAGAATATGGAAAATGAGATATGGACGACCTTTACCACATTGTATCAAGGAACTTTTATCCAGAGGAAGATGCTTCTGGAGAATCAACTGTGACTATTTCAGATGCACAAGGGAGAGGAAATTAACCCCTTCCTCATTAGATTGAATGCAATACGAGATCAAATGGTTGCTATGGGGAAAAATATTGATGTTGGTCTCATGGTGTGAACTACTCTAAATGCAGTCACCAATGATTGGGAGACCTTTGTCCGAAGTATTTTGGGCATAGCACAACTTCCAAATTGGGAGGACATGTGGGCAAATATTTGTCAAGAGAATGTCCAAGATGGGCATCAACAGTAGAGGAGCCAAGATTAAGAAGGAGGAGGAGGAAGATGTGGCTTTCAAATCTAAGGGACAACGAAAACAACAAGGGAAGAATAAGAAGGACCTCTCAAAGGTCTGATGCTTCAAATGTGGTGAATTAGGAAATTTCGCCAATACTTGTCCTCATAAGAAGGGCAAGGAAGATTCAGATTCTAAGGTTGCGGAAGCTAAAGGGGATGATGGTAGTGATGACGATTTGGCCATGAGTGCTCATGTACCTCAAGAGAAGAGGTGGGGTGAAATAGATATGTAGATTGAGTTATAGATGGTGGAGGGGCAGGATCCTTGAGGTGCCCAAACTCTTGGATCACATAAGAGATACGAGAGCCCTTACAGACAATAGTAGGATGAATGGAGTCAGTTAGTGCAGAGGATTATGGAGGCATGGTGGCAGTGAGGACGCTGAAGGTTGGAGCAACATAGTGTAGAGGAAGTAGTAGCGTAGAAGAAACAGTGCAAAGGATGATGGGGCTTCAGTAGTGTAGAGGGGCACTGCTTACACAGTGCAAAGAAGGATAAACACAAAGCTTCAGATGGTCAGCATAGTTTAGCAGCAGAGGGCGATTAAGTATCGAGATGCAGCCAAACTGACTTGTCTATTAGGATTTTTGGGTGATGTCCTTTAGTTTCTTACTCTTAGCAACTGAGTTGTAGTGCAACAGTTAGCAGTGGCAGTACAATGGGCAACATGATGCAACATTTGAGAGGGAGTTGCAGTACAGATGAGGCAGTGACTGTGGCAGAGTCATGGGTAGCAGTACAAAAGGCAGCATCACAGTGGATGAGGGGTAGCAGGCCGAGCATCAGTAACGCAGAGGACCGATGCCATGGATCAGAGTAATGCTTTTGGGTTGAAGTGTTGCTAGAGCACATTCCTCGCTAAGAGGGAGTGTTGAGATTTTGGGTAGCATCGAATGTTCTCTACCTTCAAAAATTTGTGGAGGGGTTAGAAACATGAGATCTCCAAGAACCAAAAATCGTTTGGATAAATTCCATCTGGAGCTTAAGTTATTCCAGTAATTAATTATTTTAATGGAGACCTTAAATCTAACTTAGGGAAATAAAATAATTAAAGGGAATTAATTTAAACATGTGGGTGAGAATGTTCTAAGTGACGAGGGTCAAGTATTTTCTAATTTTAGCCGTTGATTAGAGATTAGATCACAACCATTGGTTGTTCAACGAGAAAAGTAGTAAAGGAAGGCTTTGGGTCAGTTGGAGAATACACACATAGTGGCAACACTTGAGCTAAGTCGAAATTCTGGGGCGCGGTTTGCTGAGAATTTTCGAGTGAGCTTGTAGTGCATTGAGGGGTAGATCAACAGTGGGATTTCAGATCTGAGGCCGAGAATACATTGGTAGAGAGGTAGATCCATACCAGAGCAGCGCATAAGCCCAACAAGGGTGACGTAGTCCAGCCAGGTTCACGCAGAGGCAACACAAAAGCCTCACGTAGTCCAGAGAGGGTGACGCAGAGGCAACGTAGGCCCAACAGGGGTGACGTAGGCCCCGCCAAAGCAATGCAGAGGCAACGCAGAGGCTCACGTAGGGATGGAGGACTGACGCAGAGCTAGGAAAGGCAACGCCGGGGTTCCAATGGGCCATAAAGGGCTTGTTTTTAGCATATCTAGAAGGTGTGAAGCAACCACACTGAGGGGTGATGCAGTGACTGCGTAGGCACCTGTGAGTTTCTTCATCCTCAGCTGAATCAACCATACTTTTTGTCTCTGAGAGATAGAAGTACATTTGTGATATTTTCTCTATTCGGGCAAACCATGTTTGGTGCCCTTCATTATATTCATAATTCTACATAATAATAAAACCCTCTAAGTGTTGCTATATCGTTTTTCCCGCATTGGGTTTTTCCAGGAACATTTGTCCGAAAAATCTTGTGTGTCCTTTGTCATGTGTGCTTATTTATTCAGTACCTGATATGTATGTATGTGTAGATCTACATTGTGTTTACTTCGTTGTTTTCTAAATATTTCTGAAAATAACTTGTAAATGTAAAAACGCAAGTAGGAGAAGTAAACCATATTTATGCAATAGAAATTTCTGTTAAGTAGTTTCAGGAATTTTCACATCAAATTCTTGAGAAGTTTCTCCCTTTCTATGTCTTGATATAAGCCTTGATTCTTCTTGAGCACAAGAGGTCCATAATTCTTCAAACAAAGGGGATTCCTTCCTGCTACTTATATCTACTGCAAATGCATCCCATGATTTAGGTAGACCATTGGGTGTTGTAGTCACAAGTTCCTTCTCAAAGAAAATTTCATCAAATGCTTGAATTTGGTCCCTTATTTGAGAGATCTATACAAAATATGAAGCCACGATGTCACCACTTGTCATCCTTATGTCACAAATCTTATTCTTTAAGCTCATGACTTGACCATTATTCTTGACGGTAAATGACTAGTTAGGGCATCATACATATTCTTAGAAGTATCAAGCTTTGAAATATAGGGGATTAGATGATATTTAATGGAATCCACAATAAGACTCTTGGTTGTGATGTCATCCTCCTTGAACTTCTCTTTTCCTACAATATCTTCTGGTTCTGCAACCTTCCTTGTCATAATATCCAAAGCTTTGTACTTTGCAAGAATAAGATCAATCCTAGTTTTCCAAGCTCTAAAGTTTGAGGCTCCTTCTAACTTGTTTTATGATTTCATAGAGGAATCCATGAATGTACAACAAGAAAGAATTAACAATAGTGATCTCATTGTAGGGACTCTTCAAGAGTGATCTCAGTGTTCCCTTCTTCACCAAATCTCCGATACCATGTTGATTTTTCAAGTGCAATAGATACTACCACAATAATTCTGAAAGCTGATAATTACTTCTAATGATGTTGATCTTCTTTTAATTTTTCCAACATATCATTATGCGATTATTCTTCAAAAATTCAACCATACAAATAGTAGTAGAATAATAGAGATCAAAATGCACAAAGAGAGCACAAGATTTACCTTGGGAAAACCCACTAAGGGGAAAAACCCAATAACCCTTTTCAATAGAGAAATTTGTTCGACAAGAGACACACCTAAACCTCCAATTGGTGACTAGTTCAAACTGACCTTCAACAAATCTATCGTCAAACCTGGTCTTCTCCCTCCAAGTTAAGCCTTCCAATCTGATCCAACACTCTGCCTTCTAATTTGTCCTAGGTTGAATTTCAACCTCCTTGTTCTGCCTAGAAACCGATAAATTTCAACTGCCTACAATTGCCTAGAATACCCCCCCCCCCCACCACCCATACAACAGAATTACCTAGAAAATATTTGAACTAGGAGAGAGAGATTCCTATCACACATGCAAGCTTGAGATAGGGAGAAAGAGATGCATTTCGTCCTTCTTTCCATCCTCCTTTTCCTCCTCGTACTTCACTTGCTTGCCCAGAAGAAACTTTCTTGTGAGATATGCAAATTTTTGCCTCGAGGAGGAGATCAGATTGCCTCTATATAGACACTGGTTGGATCAGATGGGTGTGAATCTTCCTAGGCCACCTTGAAAAATTTGGAGCCAAAAATTTCAAATTTTAAAATTCAGATTTTCTTCTTTCAAAACTCCAAATGAGACTTGACTCAAAATAGTTTTTTATTTTGACTCTAGCACTTAAAATATGCTTTACAATATTCAATATAAATACATCAAGGGCCAAATATACATTTGAATACCAACCATAGTTACAAAATTCAACACTTTCCTTGACTCCTTTTATGGGTCTTCGTTATCCCTTGGCTTCCCCTCCAATCTAACGTCTGAGTTTGAACCTCCATCCTCTCCTAACAATTTGAATTTTCTTGCTAAATTTTCCATGGTTCATATTGTGATTGATGTCATTGACTTCCACTTCCAGCCTCACAAATCTATTTTTTACTAAATCATGAGGGTTATTGTGAACATACTCGTAGGCATGGCTAGGGTTATATGCCTTTTTCCTTAGATCGATTCTTGGATCCCTTGAAACTTCGTATAAATACCCAAAAGAAAACCTCTCTAGTACCAATATGGTATGTAAACTACCATGGATATTCCACTAAAACATTTTGTCACAACATATTTGATAAAATACTAACACCTTTATTGTGAATGTTAATCCCCTTTAGATCTCAAATTATGCATTAATCGTTATTATGCTTAAAAATAAATTAGCTAAAATATGAAAAATATAGAATAGAAAAAAAAATATACACACCATCCACAATAAGCACACTTTTTCCCCTGTGAAACCATTATGGGAGAAAACCTAGACAAATGGTAAGGCTGCTTTACTATCTTTTCTGTGGTATGTATGTATGCAAATACAAAGGAAGAGGTACTGTGGAGTTACCTAAGAATTATGTCCTATAGTGCTGTTATAGAACTTAAACCCTCTTTGTTATGCTCTCTCACTTCCCACTCCTATTTGCTTTGCTCAATCATGGAACAAAATACAATAACATAGAATGGAAGTCTTACTCCTACTAGTGGCCTGTTATTTGACATAGCTCAATATCCAACTAGGGGTAAGATTTGACTCTGCCAACCCTTAATTAGAGTTATCGATTTGAACCTTCTAGAGTCTTCTTCAAAGTCAACATGTGGCTAGCCCCATATGTGTGAGTAATGGGGTTTGATGTGGCATCCACTCGTACCATGGTGGTCAACATGGTAGGTCAACTTGTGGGAGGCATAACTTTTGCACACGAACTTCGTTTGATGTGATTCTTGTACTATTAGAAAGGTTTTTGAGCGTAGATGATAGTTCTAATGTCCCATGCTAAAGGGAGAAAGTTTTTACCCACCCCAAAATAAAGTGTTTATCCCTACACTCTTTGCTCTCTTCATTGATCAAAACAAATGGACTGGGTAAATAACTTCAACTACTACATCGACAATGTGTTCAACCAAATCAACTAAATCAATGGGTTCTTCTTCAACCCCAACTACTATTAACTTTCGGCCTTGGTTTCAAATTGCTACTTTTATTGCATCTCGAATTGGATGTTATTAGGGACAACCAATTTACTTGAAAATGATATTGTCCATTAAGTTTTAAATATGTCTTTTTTTCCGTCAAGCCTCTCTTATGCCCTTATGTCATAAATTTGCATCCTAGTCATTTGTGGCCTCAAAATGACTTGGGTAGGTTTTAGACCCCAATTCTCCAAAAAAGACCCTGCAAGCTGATTCCACAAAATTTTCCACTTTGAAAACATCAAGATAGATGACAAATAATATAATGATCCAATTTGGATCATAATCCATTTGTTAATTGGAAATGAGGATAATTATCATTTGTTACTATTCATGTATGTGAGTTGGCTTATAGTTGATCACTATAATTTAAGGAAAACCACCACTTGAAATAACTTATTGGTGGTCCATAAGAGGGTAAACTTTCAGTATTGGCACATACTTTTAAATCTTAGGCCATTAGCATGTTTCCTTATGTATGGAAAGACAAACTTTTAGCTAATCAAAAGTACTTTTATGTCTAACTCTAAGACGAAAAGGTGATTTCAACATAAATAGTGTTCATAAAAAATCTAATATAAGATATGGTCATCATCAACGCTATGTCAAATCAAATCATGTGGTTTTTAATAATATTAGCCCTTAGTTTTATATATGAGATCAAATATTATTCCTCATTATTATAGTTTGAGTAGGCATAATAGTTAAGATCATATATTTCTTTATTGGTTAGTGGTGAGAAGCTCAAATTCAAAATGATAGAAAATGTATACCTCCATAAACTCTACAAATCGAAACATTGGACTAGAAAGATGATCCTTATTCCCGTCAAACTAATTTTAAAATGGAACTATTTTGCTATTTGAAATTATAATATATTTAAAATGGGACTACTTTGCTATTTGAAATATAGTATATTTAAAATAGGACTCTTTTGCTATTTGAAATTATAAAATATTTATGTTGATTGTCGTACATGACTAACGAAGTGGGTGTTTCATAGATAAATTCATAACTTATACGAGGGGATGAGAAAAGAGAGGCCTACAATTTGGAGTGAGTTCTCCCAAGAATCCGTGTACTACTATATTGACAGACGATCCAAACAGCATTAACATAGTTATTGGGTGAAACAATGGCTTGTGCTAGATCATTTATATGCTCCAACGCCCTTTGGAGTTCAAGTAGCATTGGCATCAATCCTTCTATGAGCAATGGGCATGGTACCGGTAACATCAATAACTACCTTAACTTCATTCCACCTGCTGCTGCAGTTGTGCAGAAAGGAAGCAACAGGAGGAAGCCAATCATGGAACCTCCCAGAGCAGCTGTCATGTCTACTAAACAATCTGAAAGCACCCTTCAGTATAAAAAGCTTGGGGACTCCGACTTACTCATCAGCGAAATCACACTTGGAACAGTAATTGCCTAAAGCTTTGTTGGGCATTTAAATTTTTATCATCGTCAAATTTCTGCCTCCTAGTGATTAAGAATAATGATTTTAACATATAATTTATGTATAAAATGATTGTAGATGACATGGGGCAATCAAAACAGTGAGAAGGAAGCTCATGAACAGCTCAGCTACGCATTCGACCAAGGAATCAACATATTGGACACTGCGGAGGCCGTAAGTCTCTAATAATAATAACGATATTCTTCGTTTTGTTTGTTATACTATAGCGTTATATTTTAATTGAATTGATGTTTCAAATGATTCCGGGCAAGCTCTGCTAATTTATAATCTAGGGCTCTGTGTTTGGCGGGGTGTTAACTGAATAACAATATTCTTCATTTTGTTTGTTTCGTTTGTTATACTAGGCTATTATATTTTTATTGAATTAATGTTTCATATGCTTTCGGTCAAACTCTGCTAATTTACAATCTAATGCTCTGTGTCCATCAGGGTACAATCTCATTGCTCGACCATCCTCACAATTTAGAAATTACTTGAAATGGGAAGTCATAGAGTACTATTTAATATTAACGACGTTAAATTTCCCAAAACATTTGTAAGGCATTCTTTAATATTTATAGAATTAGTTTTTGGAAATTTATAATTCTTGTGCCGAAATTAGAGAATTATGTGAGTGGGTTTTGCTTGGTTGGTAAAATAAAAGTTTCATGCACCTACCAAGATTGAAATTCTCTATAGACATTTTGCCCCTTGTAGGCCATCTTGCCCATTTTTCATGTGGTTAGGGGCCAAGTCATGTTTTTGATGTAATAGATGGCCACATACATAGTTTTATGAAACTTATTGCTTGATATGTGGGATGTGTTGTATTCCTTGTAGGTAAACTTAGGCACATCTTGACGGGGTGTGGGGGCCATGGTGACTCATTTGGCCTCCCATTTTGGTGCCTGGGTATAAAACCCCCCATATTTTTTGTTTTGTTTTATGTGGTCTGTTTTGTGCATTTTTGGCCAATGGTTTTTTGTCTCATTGTAGGGTTGTAATTCAATCCGAATTAACAATTAAGGATAATCAAGGTTGCAAAATACCTAAATACTGTATTGTAAGAAATTAAGTTAGTACAATGCGATACAGAGGTGCAGCTTTGAGTTAGGTTGATTTTCTTGGTTAATGGTTTTTGGGGCAAATCTTGTGTCTACTGTATGTGACCGTGCCATTGTTTTTTCTATTCTACGATTTTGTAAGCATTTTCTTCCATGAATAGGTTTATAAAACTCTTCATATGGTATTGGAGTAAGATTATTGGCTTCAGCAGGGCACCCTTGCTGCTAGGGTTTAGCTTATTTCATGAATAGAAGTATGGTTTACAATAAACATTTCCTTGAGTGTGATCTTTGCATATTTGAATTTTGTGTGAAGAATAATGGTGAGTAGTTCAAGAATAGACATAGTGAAATTTAATGGCCAGAGCTTCGAGTTATGGAAGTTGAAGATGGAAGATTTTCTTGTGGAAGAGTTTAATGGGTTGTTGTGTTTGGGTATGGGAAAAGTTGGATAGGAAGGAAAAGATTGCCATTTTATTGTGCTTTTAAGATTCAATGTTGTGTAATGTCTCTAGAGAAGCCAATGCTAACGAGTTATGGAATAAGGAAGGGGATCTGTATCAGTCTAAGTCCTTGTTAAACAATCTATTCCATTGAATGAAGCTGTATCATCTTAAGATGAATGGCAATGACTTTGTGACAAAATGTCTCATTTCGTTTAATACCGTGGTAAGTCTATTAGCCTTTGTTGATATTAAAATGTTTGAAGAATATAGGTGTATTATGTAGCTATGTTCTTTGCTACATTCATGAGATAATATGGTTGTGGCTATTGGTAACACTGCTTCAACTACTTTAAAATTTGAGGATGTAACCCTTGAAGACTTATTTTTATTTTGTCTTAGGGATGGCCTCTTAAAGATAGGGCATCCTTGGAAAAACCCTCCAAGGATTTTTGCCTTATCTCTTTTGATAATAGTGATGCAATTCTATGTTAAGGATGGCCTCTTATAGATAAGGCTACCTTGGAAAAACCCTCCAAGTATTTTTTCCTTATCTCTTTTGGTGATAGTGATGCAACTACATAAAAATAAGTCTTTGAGAGGCAGATCAAAATTTGAAGGTAGATTTAAATCTTGAGGATAATCTATAGGGAAATTCAAGAAAGTCGATAAATATGGATATTATAAGAAAGATAAATCATAAATGTTGATAAAAGTAAGGTATTTGATGATGCCCCCTGCGTAGAAATGAAAAAATCCATGGAAGAAGGAGGTGATGCGTTCTTGGCATCTACAAACATTCAAATCATGATGTGTGGCTAATTGACTCGATTGCTTCATTTCATATGATCTTTGAGTGGTTTTGTGAATATGAAAAGTACAATGAAGGTGATGTTTTCCTTTGAGATGACTCGACTACCAAAATCATAGGATGTGGAAGGGTCATGTTGTTGCTTAAAGATGGAATGTTTAAACTTTAGGGCTCTCCTAGGGGTTCTACACATTCTAGAGTTGGCCAAAAATTTGATATCTTTAAAATGAGTGATGTAGGTGTTCCAATTGTATTTGAAAAGAAAACCTACAAGATGGTCCAAGGAGCAGTGGTGTTGCTGAGGAAAGTTCAAATTGGAATTTTTACAAGTTGTGGGTGGCACTACTATTGATGGGTGTAACAACTGTAGTGTTCTTGAGGTTAGCAATGAAGAAGATAGGTCCCATATTGTCCTTGTAAAGAAGACAATTCTTTGGAATCGAACACTGGTACATATTGGAGAGAAGGGCCTTCAAATTCCGCACAATAAAGGCATGGTTGAAGGAATTTATGGTTGTTGCTTAGATTTTGATTTTTTTGAACATCATGTTTATGGCAATGTTTTTTTTCGTTGAAAATGACGCATAATTTTATTCATCTTGAGGAAAAATAAAATTGCATTTTGCATATGCTAAAAAGCATTGATGAGAAAAACACCTATCGGCACAAAGCTAACATAAAAAGACATAACAACTGATGCACATACAATATGAAGAGGGCAGACATTCGACTAATATTTTTGCTTAGCCAATATTTTTGCCTTTCTTTTTTTTCACCTTATGCCAAACATCTGGAGCTGGTTCAATAGGAACCAATGCCAAATCTCTACCTTCTTCCACATGGGGAGATTTTTTTTTAAGAGTCTAAACTGTTTGAAACATGGGATCTTTTGGTGCCCCCAAGCCCATCTGATGTCTTCTACACTCCTATATGGTTAGAGCTTTGCTGGACCTATATGACCGGCCCTAACTGAGTCAAGGCGTCTTCTTTTTGCTGATGTTTAGGTTGGGCCTTAGACTCCGCTTCAGGTTGAGTTTTATTATTCTCTTTTGTTCCTTCTCCTTCATCTTCAGAAAGAGGAAGCTCCGAAAACTGCCATCCCTTTGGATGATTTGGTTGCTTCTTTTTCTTATTCAAGTTCTTCTTAGCCGTGGACGAGAATTTTGCATATGCCCAGTCTGTAAACATTAATGACATCAGAAAGTCGTGTTCTCATAGTCTAATATCTGTGTGCAATGTAAGTTACTATGCATCAAAGTTATGTGATCTGGAAGACCTTTGCTAAGGTCTATCTCCACACATATTCTGCCAAAGGTGAAGATGCTTTTTTTTGTTCTTTCCACGTCCCTTTTTAAAATTTGCCCAGAGCATTTCCAATGCCTTCAAGAATTTTATGATGCCAAAAAGGAAGGGGAAGGTTTGGAACCCTCACCCAAATCGGCATAGTTGTGACCACCATTGTTGTAGCATAAAACTTTGGGAACAATGGGGTGATGAATAACCCAATTGTTAATTTTGGACAACTAGGTCCAAACTCCATGTTGTGATGCTCAGATGAAGATACCAATATTTTTATTGGATTCCTCTTTCGGAGAGGTGCAAGATCGATCTAAAGATCATCTTGATTCGATGAGCAAAACATTTATTTTGAATTTATTCAAAATATGTGCAGGTCGGCCTAAAACGAAATGTAGGATTGAAGCCCCAACAGTTGTCACACACCCTCACAGATGGATATATATTGGTCAACGTTGGAGGACATTTTCACTCATCAAATCCTCACACATTCTCTCTCATCATCTGATTGGTTCGATCACCTTGGAGGCTCTTCTTCTCTCACACGTGGGAAATTTCAGTGAAGGAAATTTGTGTTTTTCGACCTAGGGTTTTTACTGCAGTGTTGACCAGCATTGACCAACGTTAACTTTGGTCAACGCATGGTCAAATTGACCCAAATCTTGGTTAGAATTCCAATTTCTACAGTCTGCATTTATTGGCATAGAAATCGAGGTTGACCATTGACTTTGACCGAGATGCGTTGACTTTTTGCTGCTGTTCTTTTGCGTTTACCGTTGACTGGGACAATGTTGAGTTTCGTTGACTTTGGGTTGACTGATATTGCTGTCCAAGAGGGTTGTGTGACACTTCTAGTTGGCTGATCATATTGTTATTTTGCTGGTTGAAGCATCCTGTTGACCGCCGTAACGCACCAACACGCATATATATTTTTGGCTTGTCTTCTGTTGATCTACTGGTATGTTATATCAACATTTTACTTTCTTGTTTATGTGATTGTTGTTTGATATTGGGGATAAAAGTAAAGTTGCATCAAGCATAGAACATCTACGAAAATTTACATGGTATCAGAGCTGAGGTGAAGACAAAGCCCATGTTTGTAGCAATCATCGAAGAAGAATATGGGTACCTCAAACTATAATGGCTTCAAGGCTGATGACAAATTGACTGGGAAGGAAGACTTCCATGCCTGGAAGATGACATTGGATCTTATGTTGGAAGACCAAGATGTCATGGACTATGTGCAGGGTAAAATCCAAGAGCCTCCATCCACTACACCTACTGCCACCAAGACAAAGTATAAGAAGGGGGAAATCAAAGCAAAGCTAATGATTAGGGACTCAATTCATAAGAGTTTGGTTGTCTATATCTCTGAGTTGGGCACATCCAAGGAGATGTATGATAAGTTGGTCAACATGTTCAAGGCCAACAATGCTAATCAAGTCCTTTTCTTCAAGAACCAACTGAATAGTCTGAAGAAAGGCAGGATGAATCCGTTCAATCATACTTTCTAAAATTGATTGAAATAAAAAATAATCTTCTGGCTATTGGGGAGACAATAGCTGATAGAGAAATGCTTCTCACTGCACTTGGAGGTCTCCCCTTCGAATGGCATGTATTCAATACTACCATTCTCAATAACAATGTGATACCTGACTTTGACGAAGTATTGTCAAGATGCGTTCAAGAGGAAACAAGAATGAAGGAATATGAAAATGAAGGAAATGCTGCCTTCACTGCTTGTGCTAAGAAGAAGAACTATGGTGGTTTGAGGAACCAAGGAAGAAGAGGGGCCCAAGGGAAGAAAGGTAAATGTTACACATGTCACAAGACCGACCACTATGTTAGAGAATGCCCTTATAAGAAGGATTCTCCTAGGGATGATGACAACAACAACAACAATCGAAGGAATGGCAATCAAAGAAACAACAGGTTCAAAGGAAAGAGGAAGGCTCCCTATGGTCGCAATGGAAATGGGCAAGCTTTCAAAAGACTGAGAAATTCCAGGTATGAGGAATCTAATGTTTTTGATGATAAAAGAAATGAATTCATTCTTGTATCTGTGCTCTCTGCTGCATCTCCACCCAACATTATGGATGTCTGGTTGATAGATAATGGTGCCTCAAGGCACATCACTGGGTTCAAGGAAGCACTTTCTGATATGGTTGAGAAGGATACTAATTTACAAATTATCTTTGGAGATAATGCCACATATCCCGTGAAAGGGACAGGGACTGTGACCCTCCATTTATCTCAAGGTCAAGTACTCCGCTTAAAAGATGTACTGTATGTACCTGATTTGAAGAACCTTGTGTCTATTTCGGCCATTGAAGACAAAGGTTTCAATGTGGCATTCATTGATGGGAAGGTGTGCATCTGGAAGAAGAGTTTCAAGGAAGCTATCACAATTGGGTTTAGAGTTGATACACTCTACCAGGTTGGAGGAAGTCCACTGGAAGCGATGACATGTGATACCATCGGATAGACTGAACTATGGCACTAGAGGTTTGGACACCTTCATTACAAAGCCCTTCCCAAAGCAAGGAAGGTGGTGACAGGGATGCTCGAGTTCACAAATAATCATGAAGGTGTATGTTAGGGCTGTGCTAAAGGAAAGCATACAAGGGGACCTTTCCCCTCAAGTGTCTCAAAGACATCTGATGTCTTGCAACTGATACATTCTATTCTGTCTGGTCTGCTACTCGTAACATCCTTGGGAGGATGTTCGTATTATATGACGTTCATAGATGACTTCTCTCGCAAAACCTAGATATACTTCTTGAAGAAGAAGGATGAGGCTTTCATGTGGTTTCGTACTTTCAAAGCCTTGGTGGAAAATCTAACAAGGAAGAAGATCAAGATATTGAGGACCGATAATGGCACTGAATATGAGATGAACGAGTTCATGAACTTTTGCAGAGAAGTTGGCATCAAGAGGGAGACCACAACCGTATATACTCATGAGCAAAATGACATTGCTGAAAGAAAGAACATGACCATTGTGGAAGATGCCTGTGCCATGCTATGTGACCAAGGTCTTCCGAAGTTTCTATGGGGAGAAGCTGCGAACACTGTTGTGTACATACAAAACCGAAGCCCGCATTCTGCCTTGGACTCTAAAGCTCCCGAAGAGGTTTTCACTGGTAAGAAACCTGATGTCTCACATTTTAGAGTTTTTGGATGTCCCGTTTATTTTCATGTATCGAAGGAGAAGAGGAGCAAGTCGGATACTTCTGGGAAAAAGGAAATGTTTGTGGGCTACAATGAAACTTTGAAGGCTTATAGGGTCTCTGTGCCTGGTCAAAGAGAAGTGGAAATATGCCACGATGTTACCTTTGATGAAGATCCCTCAAGAAAGTAATCAATCTTCCGAGATCTGAGGAAGATCATGAAGCAGGGCCTGGAAATCAAGAAGAACCGAAGGATGAGACGATGCCCGATGTTGAAGGACCGATGGACCCTATTGATCCACCTCCTTCAATGAGGAAAAGACCATCAAGGCTCAGGGACACTCCCGAGGATGCCGAGAGACATATGGCCCCAAGGGGGACATTCCGTGAAAGCAAGAAGCCGAATAGATACCAAGGGTATCTAGCAGCCATGAGTACAATCGTATAATCTGAGCCTGGATCTTTTGAAGAAGCTGTAAATCATCAATTCTGGAAGGATGCTATGCACGAAGAATATGAGTCCATTATGAAGAATGATGTCTGGGATGTGGTTCCAAGACCGGAGGACAAAGTAGTTGTCACCTCGAAATGGCTCTATAAGATCAAGCATGGATTTGATGGTAGTGCTGAAAAATTCAAGGCAAGATTCGTTGCCCGTGGCTTCTCTCAAAAGGAAGGCATAGACTACGATGATATATTTGCACCTGTGGCCCGATATACCACCATCCAATCTATCATAGCCCTTGCTGCTACGCAAGGATGGAATCTTCATCAAATGGATGTGAAGACCACATTTCTGCATGGTGCGATAAAGGAAGAGGTGTATGTGGAGCAACCTCTGGGGTTCGAAGTCTAGGATCAAGACACCCATGTCTGCAGGTTGAAGAAAGCCTTCTATGGGTTGAAGCAAGCACCCAGAGCTTGGTACGAGAGGATATATAGCTACCTGATGAAGTTGGGCTTCACTCGTAGTAATGCCGATCTGAACCTTTACTTTAAGGTTGATAGAGAAAAGGCTCTCATTCTGGTGCTGTATGTGGATGACCTCTTCCTGACGGGTGCTGACCCTCTCATTCATCAGTGTAAGAGGGAGCTCGTTGCTGAGTTCGAGATGAAGGACCTAGGATTGATGCATTACTTACTAGGCCTGGAGGTTTGGCAGAGACCTGGCTAGATTTTCCTTTCTCAAAGAAAATATATAGTGAAGCTTTTGGAAAGATTTGGAATGGTGGATTGTAAGTCCGTGTCGACACCAATGGAGCTCAAATTTAAGAAGTTGAGTGGCAGCGTTGCTGGGCCTGTGCTAGCAAATCCTACTGAGTATCGTCAACTCGTAGGGGCCCTGATGTTCTTAGTGAACACCCGTCTGGACGTATGTTTTGCAGTGAACACTTTGAGTCAACATATGGTTGATCCTCATCACATTCAGTGGGTTGGTCCCAAGAATCTGTTGAGATATCTTCGGGGCACGATAAACCATGGGCTAAGATACACTTCCAGGAGCTTGAGACTTCATGGATACACTGATGTCAATTGGGCTGGCAGTGTGGTGGATCGCAAGAGCACATCTAGATTCTGCTTCACACTTGATTCTGCTTTGATATCTTGGATGAGAAAGAAGTAGAAGTCAATGGCTTTGAGCACTGCGAAGGCCAAATTCATTGCAGCGAGAATGGCCTGTTGTGAAGCAGTTTGGTTGCGAAAACTCTTCAGTGAGTTGTTTGGGCATGTGCTAGATACCACCGTTATACTTTGTGATAACCAGAGTGGGATTCGTTTGTCAGAGAATCTCGTGTTCCACGATCGATCCAAGCATATTGATATTAGGTACCACTTTATTCGAGATATGGTACAACAAGGTGTCGTAAGGCTCGATAATATAGGAATTGATGAGCAGGTCGCGGATATTCTCACAAAGCCCTTGGGGAAGGTCAAGTTCCTAACCTTCCGTGAGAATCTTGGAATCATGGAACGATCCTATGCTGAGGGTCCTATTGGACGATGAGCTCTGGGAGCTATGGGGGCCCTTGGGGATAGCTCCTCGGAGTTATAAGCACACACGGGGCTAGGCTTGCCGAACCTTGTGGTGCTTCTGCCCCACCTTTATGATATTTGAGTTGGTTCACCTCTCATGATCTGTGCCCCATATGCATCCTACCCATTGAGTCTCAGACTCATGGGAAGTACCTCTCATTTGGCCAATGAGGTGGGAAAAGCTAGAGACCAATAGCAAAGACCGATGGGCGCATTAGAGATTGTCGTACTCTCTATATCTAGGATGGCATGTGTCCAACCACTTGATCTGGGATCAAGTCTAGTGAGCTTTCGAACCTTCAACTGACTTCGGGTCAGATAAACCAACTTCGGGTTGGTATGTGATTCTTTGAGTCCTATAGAGGTTTTAGACCTCTGGGCTGAATTTGTCAGCCGGGAATGATGTCTTTGTGACTGACCCATTTATGTTCTGAAATAAAGAAGCCAAAAAAGCAAGTTATGACGGGATGACGCATGATGTTTGGACGACACAGGTGGATGGAGTTCTCCCTAGTTGAGAGGGAGTGTTAATTTTCGACAACTAGGTCCAAACTCCATGTTGTGATGCTCAGATGAAGATGCCAATATTTTAATTGGATTCCACTTTTGGAGAGGTGCAAGTTCGATCTAAAGATCATCTTGATTCGATGAGCACAACATTTATTTTGAATTTATTCAAAATATGTGCAGGTCGGCCTGAAATGAAATGTAGGCTTGAAGCCCCAGCAGTTGTGTCACACACCCTCACAGATGGATATATATTGGTTAATGTTGGAGGACATTTTCACTCATCACATCCTCACACATTCTCTCTCATCATCTAATTGGTTCGATCACCTTGGAGGCTCTTCTTCTCTCACAAGTGAGAAATTTTAGCGAAGGACATTTCTGTTTTTCGACCTAGGGTTTTTACCGCAGCGTTAACTTTGGTCAATGCATGGTCGAACTGACCCAAATCTTGGTCAGAATTCCGATTTCTGCAGTCTGCATTTATTGACACATAAATCGAGGTTGACCGTTGACTTTGATCGAGCCACATTAACTTTTTGCTGCTGCTGTTTTGCGTTGACCGTTGACTGGGACAACGTTGACTTTTGTTGACTTTGGGTTGACTGATATTGTTGTCCGAGAGGGTTGTGTGACACTTCTGGTTGGCTGACCAAATTGAGACTTTGCTAGTTGAAGCATCCTGTTGACCGCCGTAACGCACCAACACACATATATTTTTGGCTTGTCTTCTGTCGATCTACTGCTATGTTCTATCATCATTTTACTTTTTTGTTTATGTGATTGTTGTTTGATATTGGGGATAAAAGTAAAGTTGCATCAAGCATAGAACATCTATGAAAATTTACACCAACATTCCCCTAGAACCATGGTCCTTCCTGTAGAACGAAATCCAGGTCTTTTTGTGTATCAAATTGGACTATGAAGAGTCCTTTTAAACATAAATGTGAAAATTTCTTAATCTAAAAAATCCTACTGTTAATTCTCGATTTACTTCTCCTACTTGATTAAATACACAAGTTATTAATCTAAATATTCAGAATAACAACGAAGTAAATACAAATAACAACCTACACATACAGATCATTTATTGAATAGCACGTTCATATGAAAAGTGACACACAAATTTTCGGACAAATGTGCCCAGAAAAACCCAATGCGGGAAAACCGGTGCAAATAGCTTTGGAGGGTTTTTATTATTAAGCATATTCTGAATACAACATTTTCTGGGCACCAGACATGGTTAACCCTACAGAGAAAAACTCGACAACAATACCTCTTTCATAGGGAGACATAAAATATGGCTGATTCACACCCTCAAACGGGATTTACAGAACTCAAGCCCTTTCTGATCCACTGAAAATCCCAGCGCTACTTCTCAACCCTTTGCGTCGGCCTTATTGGCCCGTGTGAGCCTCTGCGCTACTTTGGAAGGGCCTGCGTCACCCTTGAAGGACTTACGCTGTCTTGACTGGGCCTCTGTGTTAGCCCTGCGTGGCCCCGACTGCCTCTGCTGAACTGCGTGGCTCTGGAATGCCTCTGCGTTGCTTGGTATGCTGCCTCTATGCCCCTGTTGTACTCTTGGCTTGGGATTAGATCATCCCCTTGCCAATATTGCCCCTCATTGCACTGCAAACTCCTCCTGAAATTCTTAGCAAACAACGCCCTAGAATTTCAGATTAGCTTTAGTGCTCCGCCAATTTGTGTGTTCTCCAACTCACCCTAAGCCCTTCTCTTATACTTTTCTCATTGAAACATCAACGACCGTGATTTAATCTCTAATCAATGGCTAAGATTACAAGATTCTTGATCCGCGTCACTTAAGTCATTCATCACATGTTTAATTTAATTCACTTTAATCTTTTAATTTTCCTAATTTAGACTTAGGGTCCTTAATTAAAAAGATTAATTATTTGAATATTTCTTAAACCTGATGGAATTCTTCTAAACACTTTCTAGGTCTTGGAGATCTCATGTACTCCAGCTCCTCCACAAAATTTGGGAGCTAGATCACATCCTATGCTACCCCAAAATCTCAACACTCCCTCTTAGCGAGGAATGTGCTCTAGCAATACACCAACCCCGAAGTACTGCTCTGATCTCTGGCATCGGTCTCTATGTTGATGCTTGGTCTACTACCCTTCATCACTGCGCTAGTGCTGCTCTCTGTACTGCTGCTCATGACTCTTCCACTGTCACTGCTATATTCGTATCGCAACTCCCTCTCAAATGTAGTCATCATCAAGACTTTTCTACTGGTGCTGATCGGAATAGTTGAAAATAAATACTGCTTAGTTGCAACAGTCAATTGCCTAGACCTAGTCAATATTTAATATGATGGAACGGTCTCTTATTTTGGGTAGAACACTAAATAGACATTTTCCTAGAATATCTGAAGTAGTTAAGGAAGGGATTTGATCTTCCTTATTACTAGGATTTGAAATGTAATGGGGAAATGTTATAAAAGACAAAATGTAATATGGGAGGGGTTAGACCTGAAGGGACAAAACTATTGTAAAATACTCAGCTAGTTGTAAGCAATTTTTTGGATGAATGAAAGGACCCTGATATTTTCCAGATTCTTGTGTTATGTTTTAATGGTGATGTACTTTTTGATGCTATTTGCTTTCTTTTTATTCCGCCATAGCTTTATCTCTTTTTTGTTTATAAGAAATTTTTGTTCAGGATTTGTAAATTAGGACACCCTGCTCAGGCTTAAAACAATATTCATGTTTTCTCCTGGATTTTAAATGTAGAATTCAGATAATGTCTGCTTTGCATTTAGATGGAAACGTGAATAGTTCTTCTTTTCCATTCACAAATTGTTAAGATCCATTGATATGACTTTCTTCTTTTCCATTCACAAATTGTTAAGATCCATTGATATGACTATCTCGCCTGGTTTCACATGATCCCATTAATTCATCCATTTAAATCTGCTTTGACTTGTCTAACTCCATTAGCCCAATGGCCCTCTTCTGCTGTCTCAACCACAAATTTTCAAACAAATCCCTTTGCCCTAATAACTAGCCTAAAATGCCAAATCAACAAAGCTATATCTAACAGAGGGATCCCTCTCTGATTCTAGGAGGGCTAGATCCTAGGCTCGAAGCGGTTTTGATGTTGGCCTCCGGGATTCAGTCCTTTCAACCTCGGAATTACAGAGCGCTAACATAGTGGCGACCATACTGGGGACCTCGAACATAGTTTTAGGTTCCTCGGTAACAATTGTCATGTTCAGATCTGGCTGATGATGGTGGACAAGCTGCCAAACACAAGGAGGTTGAAATCATCCACTTGGCGACTCCACAGTTTTCAGTTGACCTAAAGGCTCCACTGGTAGAAGAATCCAGAATTGTTGTGAACTTATGGTGACTCCATTCTCTGATTGATTGTCAAGATGAATTCAAGAATACAACGAAGGTATGCTCCTTTGGATAGATCTAAGATCCTAGATTTTCCAAACCCTATGCCAAACATTGATTGGTTAAAATATCTTCGGTGTTTAAAGATAAGAAAGGAGATGATGCTACTATACATTTGATAAGGTTTCATATGCACATCCGTAGATTTAAAATCCAATTTCCAGAAGACTGTCTTATGAAAATGTTTGTGGTTAGTTTAGAAGAGATAGCCAAGTCTTGGTATGAAGACCTACCTACTGCAACTATAAGTTATTTGAAATGTTTTCATGCTGTGTTTTTTGACAAATATAAAGAAGATTATCCCTCTTTGTCGCTAGTACAAGACTGTTTTGATAACTTTCAAAGTTTTATTGAATATCTGGAGGATTACTGTGATGATGATCAGTTTATGAATGATGAGATATTAGAAACTTTAGAAGAAAGACCATTTCAGAAAGTAGAAGTATTGTTTGAAATGTCGTCTCATCATGAAGAAAGAAATGATATATGTTGTCTAGAAGTTCACGAAGTTTCAACCTAGGAAATATTTTTAACAGCACAAGGACAAGTCGACCAGCAGATGGTTAAGGAAGAACTTCAGTTTCCTGAACTTGATCCAGTAGAGGACAGAAGTGAAAACCTACAACAGTCTAGTGATCTGGAAGAAAAGACAGCAAAACTTAACAACATAGATTCACAAGAGCATCTTCAGCCAACAATGTTTTATTAAGAGATTGAACACCAGTCAAGTTTACCTAATGAAAGCCAAGAAAGCTTTCCAAAAGAAGACCAATCAGGTTCGTTGATTGAAGACCACTCAAATCCTCTTTCTGAGTGTGAAGACAAGGTCACAAAAATTCTCCATCATTATTTTCTTCTTGGGATGTTGATGAAGTTGCACAACATATTGATATTATAAATAATAATCCTTTGCCCGAGATGATTGAGAATTTGCAACTTTCCTGCAAGTTTCTGAATGATAAAGGGAATGATGAAGAACACACATAACAATTGATTATCATGGACAGAGAAGAAAAACAAGTGTCTTCTTTGCCATGTGAAGACATTTAGTGCCAGCACAGAAGCAAAGGAGCAGTTTGGGATGAGGTATGTTTGTATGTCACCAAGCATCTAAAAGATCTCATGTTACATGTCTACCTAGACCCTTGGAGCAGTTTATTACAGTTATCAATAAAGGAAGAATCTACCAGGTTGATCAACAGAGTTATTGAATTCAGTGGAAGAGTTAAGTTGCCATGTTTTGAATCCATTTTTTTACCTAAGGAAATGGAAGATCACTTTCAGTTAAGCACTCATTTGCTTGACTGGTTACATTGGAAGTTCGATTATTACTTAATGTGGTAATCTTTGATCAGATTAGAGTAGCAATGATGCTAATAAGCTTGCAGGACAAGCATCCTTTTTTTTCAGATTCTATTCTTAAATTCAAGTTTTCAAGATGAAGCGGTGTAGTTTCAGTCCATAGTTATAAGAAGCAAATAAACTTGATGGGAAAGCATGTGGTTACAGTCAATGAATGGCAGAACAGATCAAGAAGGAGGTTGAGGGATCTAGCCCAATGGATAAGGCACTAGGTTACAAAACCGAACATCTGGGATTCTTGACAGCTCCTTCGGAGCTTCCATCCCCAATTGGAGCCACTGTTAGTGTCCTATAATCTACAGAATCTCAAGGCGACTAATTATTTTTTTTCAGATTTTTCATATTGAAAATAATGTTCCATGCCTGTCATTTATTTCCTAGTAGGTACTGTTAGTGAAAAGACAAAGAATGGTTTCTCTTAGGTTTGGAAATCTCTTTACAGGCGCGTGGAAGAAATACTTTGAAAAAGACTTTAGAACTTATCCTAGTTCTAAAACATGGCTAACTACTTCATTCTCCATATTGGCCAAGCTAAGCCTAAATAGATTATTCAACGCTTATCCATGTAATATCCCTTTTCAGGGATATCCCTCAAATAAAAGCAAACTCCAACCAAAGATGGATTGGGAGGGCGTTTACCAGATATTTCACCTCTGAGAAGAGGGTGAGATCTGGAGGCTACCTGGCCCTTTCCAGACTCTGTCTAAGAGTATGGGGAAAACACACCAAGTGGTATAGAACTAGAATGTTCGAAGATAGAAAAATAACAGTAATGCAAGCATACAATAGCATAGATAGAATGTATAACAAATGCTCCAGAAATATAGAGAGAGAATGCTAAGCCATTTTATTATATTGAGAAATATAATGAAATACAATAGGTGATCAGAGTGATGGCACCTAGACTTGCTCAAGGCAAGTGAAGAAATACTCTCAGAATGTCCAAGAAATGGATGCTCTCTGAACTGCGTCCCAACTACTGGAAAACTGCCGTGTAGCTGCTACTGTGAAATGAAATGATGATTTGGGGCTGTTCCCCTCCTCGGAATGAACTGAAAATATGGAATCCACCTCTACTCACCAATCACAGCAAAACCCAGAAATCATATCTGAAATGGCTGACCCCTGAAAATCACCCCCTTGGGGAATTACGCTGTCCTCCAAGGCTCTGCGCAGAGGCTGAATAGAAACCACTGAAATGCAGCCTCAAACTCCACCAAAATCCTCCAACCGGCAAGGGCTGGTCCCTTGCTCAATCTCCAAGCTCAAAACCCCTGCAAGAAACTCAATCCGGAGCTCCCCTAGAATGGACTGCGTCCTCCCTCTCAAGACTGCGCAGTCTCTGAATGCACAACTCCGCAAGAAAACCCAAACACCAATCCTCCTACAAAATGATGATGAAACAACCTTGCCCGAGCAGGCACTCGAAGTCCCCCGAGGCTAAGGGTGAGATCTCCGATCGGAGACACTCGATGCACTAAACAGTGCTGCAGACAGGCTAAATAGCTAGCGTGCTCAAGAAGTCGAAATGACTAGCTCAACTGCATAAACTCGAATGACCAAATGAGGAAGCTCCTCTCTCTTTTATAACGTTGGCCTCTCTCAAAACCCTAAGGCCCATCTCCTCAACGTAGCCTCCCTCTTGCCACATGCTCCTCTCCATTTGTGCAGTCCCTCCTAGTGCATACGTGGGCCCCCTCTCTACGTGGTCCTTGGCCCCCCTTGGCTCCCTTTAAGTTACAACGTTGTGCTACTAGGGAGTGACTTTATTCCCAAAGTGAGTTATATCCCCCTTTACTCGCCTTTTTATTTATAAATAAACTATAGAAGGAAAAATTGAGAAAAATCGAATATTCCAATTAGCCATTGCTAATTAGGAATATTACAGTCTCCCCCGGCAAAATGTTGCTTGTCCTCAAGCAACTGAAGTGATGGATGCTGCAAAATTTTCTCACTCTCCCAAGTGGCATCCTCATCCGGCAAATTCTTCCACCTCACCAAGAATTCCCGGACTGTCCTGCTCTGTAGCTGCCTCTCCCTGGTATCAATAATAGCCTCTGGCTACAACACCAAATGCCCCTCATCATCCGTGGGTGGTAGCTCATCTATCACTGTCACCTGCTGCCCCAGTGCCTTCTTCAGGCATGACACATGAAAAACGTTATGAATCTTGCTGCCTTGGGGTAGCTCCAACTCATATGCAACCTGCCCAATCCTGCGTATCACCCTTTATGGCCCATAAAAGTGGGGCTTGAGCTTCTCAGCTCCTTTCTGCTTCAGTGACGACTGTCGATATGGCTGTAATCGTAGGTAGACCAAGTCCCCTACCTCATACTGTCTCTCCACCCGATCTCTGTCAGCATACAACTTTTGTTGGTTTTGCGTTGTAGCCATATTATCCTTGAGAGCTCAGAGAATATCCTGACTCTCCTGGATCCAAATCTTGGCTCTTTGAGCCTTGCTAACACCAAACATCACATAAGCAAAAGACAAAGAATGATATCCATACAAAGCGTAAAATGGAGACATACTAATGGACATGTGATGTGTAGTGTTGTAGCAGTACACCCCTAGATGCAGCAACTTCAGCCATGCTCGCTGCTGCCCACTGACATAGTTACGCAAGTAGCCCTCCAGCCACTTGTTAACTATATCCGTCTGTCCGTCCGTCTGTGGGTGATAATTGGTACTCGGTGTCAACTCCGTCCCCACCAACCTGAAAAGCTCCTACCAAAATTTGCCCATGAAGTGGCTGTCCTTGTCACTGATGATGGTCTTAGGAAGACCATGTAGCCTGAAGACCTCTTTAAAGAACAGCTCGGCCACCTGTGCTGTTGTGTAGTGTGCGGATATGGTGAAAAAATGTGCATACTTTGTCAGTCGATCAACGACGACAAAGATACAATCCTTTCCTTGCACCAAGGGAAACCCTGTGATGAAGTCCATCGAAATACTCTCCCATTTTCCCTCCGGAATGGGAAGAGGTTGCAATAATCCTGCGGGATGGCTCATCTCCCCCTTATTCCTCTGGCAAACATCGCACTCCCTGATATGCTGGAGTACATCCTCCTTGAGGCCCTTCCATGAGAACCTCTCTCTAATGGCCCTGTAGGTTTTGGTAAACCCCTGATGGCCGGCCAATGGTGAGTCATGTGACGCTTGAAGTATCTTCTTCTTGAGCTGAGATCTCTCAGTCAAGAAGATCCTATCCCTGTAGTAGATAATCTCATCGACCACCCTGTACCTGTCATCCGCCACCTGTCCATCCAGAACCTCACATGCAAATCTGTCCTTGGAGTACTCTACTAAAAGTCGAGCCCTCCAGTTTGTGTCCAAGCTCATAAGAGACAACGTGGCTGGTCTACGTGAAAGGGCATTTGCTACCACGTTGTTCTTGCCCTTTACATATTCAATGTCAAAGTCATATGCCTGGATCTTACTGATCCACTTCTGCTGCCTCTCCTGTAACTGTTTCTGCTCCAAAAAGAACTTGAGGCTGTTGTGATCAGTTCTCACCCTGAACCTATTACCCACTAAATACTACTGGAATTTGGCCAATGCATGCATAATGGCCAACATCTCCTTGTCGTATATACAATACAACCTCTCGTGTGGAAGGAGCTTCCGGCTCTCAAAGGCTATAGGGTGACCTCCCTGCATCAATACTGCACCGATCCCCTCTCCCGACGCATCACACTCCAAAAAAAATGGCTGCGTAAAATTCGGCAATGCAAGCACTGGGCAACTGCTCATCACCTCCTTGAGCCTGTCAAAGGCTCGCTGTGCTGTATCCGACCAACTGAATGCCCCTTTCTTCGTCAAATCTGTAAGGGGTGCAGCAAGCTGTGAGAAACTCTTGACGAACTTCCTGTAATAAGTACAAATGCCAATGAATCCCCGAAGTTCTGTCACGTTCCTCGGCTCTGGCCAATCTCTGATGGCCCTGATCTTCTCCTCGTGGACTCTCACTCCGTCCACCCCTATGATATGTCCCAAGTACAACATCTCCGTCAACCCAAACTCACACTTGGAGAGCTTGGCATAGAATTGCTGCTCCTCCAAAATGCGCAATACTGCCTCAATGTGCTGGAGATGCTCCTCCCAAGTCCTGCTGTAAATGAGGATATCATTAAAGAACACCAGCACAAACTTCCTCAAGTGACTGCAGAAGATGTGATTCATGCAAGACTGGAATGTCGCTGGGGCATTGGTTAGCTCGAAGGGCATCACCAAAAACTCAAAGTGCCCACAGTGACACCTGAAGGCGGTCTGGGAATGTCCTGTTCCCTCACGCGAATCTAATGGTACCCCGATCTCAAATCAATCTTTGAGAAGAACTGGGCTCCTCTCAACTCATCCATCCTGGGTATAGGGCACCTGTTCTTCAAGGTCTTCTTGTTCAGAGCCCTGTAGTCAATACACATCCTCAAGGTGCCGTCCTTCTTCTTTACCAACACCACGGAAGAAGCAAAAGGACTCGTGCTCGGTTGGATGTGCCCAAGAGCCAGCAACTCCTGGATGGCTCGCTCAATCTCATCCCGATAGGCCTTGGGATGCCTATAGGGGGTAGTAATCACTGCCTGTATGCCCTGCTCAAGCTCAATGGTGTGCTCAAACCCCCGGTCCGGTGGCTGTCCCGGCGGAATCTCCCCAAACACTGTGGCATACCTGTCAAGGATGGACTGTATTTCTGGGTGCACTGTCTGCCCTGTAGTCCTTGCGTCTGATGCACGCAGCTCCACTGCCCACTCTACGTCTCCCTTCCGGAAGACTGCCTCCATCCGATGAGCTGAAACAGTCTGAGGCGGATATGTGTGCTATCCCCGTATCTTCTCATGCCTCCCTGTCTTCTCATCATCCCACTCCATCTCTAGGGCCTTCCAATCTGTCATGACCTTCCCTAGAGTAATAAGCCACTGAACACTTAGTACCATTTTGGTGTCCAGAATATTGACCACGAAAAAGTGATCAGTTAGTGTGTAGGTGCCCATCGTCACTGATAAGTCTGGAACATAAAGAGCACACATCATGGTCTGATCTCCTGGGACCAAAACTGAGAATCCATCGAAGCTCTCTGTCTGTATACCTCTCCGCTCAACCATCTGTGCATCGATGAAGTTGTGGGTTGCCCCATTGTCAACCAAAACTGATACTCGTTGGTCACGTACTGTCCCTCGTACGCGCGACGTCAAATACTTGGGAACTCCTCGCAATGCTGCAAGGGCCCCACCGGTAGGTGCAAAAGCCGCACATTTTGCTGGTGGTGGTGGAGGTGGCAAAGGATCCTGCACTGCATGACTGTCTCCTGCCTCCACGTCATCCTCCTCATCCTCTTCCCCGCTGCTCTTAGAGAAGACCTCAATAAAATGTGCTTTGCTAGCAGCACATCTATGTCCCTCCGCTTCTTCTTCAGCTCCCTCCTGGCATCATCATCTATCTGTGCCCGTCCTGGATTCCCCTTTGGAGGCAGAATCCTCACATCCTTCCCCTTGGGCTGGAAAGCCTGTCTCTGGGGATAAGGTGTTCGGGTCCTGGGTAAGGCATCCTGCAAATCCCGGGTCCTACTAATAGCATCCTGGAGTATGGATGGTCTAGTAGATCTGACTAGACCCCGAAGTGGCTCTGCTAACCCCTAAACAAACATGTAGATCATCCGTGTTGTGGATAGATCTGGCACCATCATTGAAACCCTCAAGAAGTCTGCAATGTATGTCTCTGGGCTCCCGGTTTGTTTGAGCCTCGTCAGCTCAACAAAGTGCTATTCTTGATCCCTCCGGTCAAATCTCTCTATCAATCTCCTGGTGAACTCGGCATATGTCGTCATTGTGGAATGTCTGAGTGTCACCATCCCATGGAACCACCAGTCCTGGGCCTCACCATCCAAATGTAATGTTGCCACCTTGATGGCCTCCGTCTCTGACATTTGGTTGAGTTGGAAATAGATGTTTAGCTTCTCCACCCAAGACTTTGCCGAATTGTTTGATGAACCATCAAACGTAGGCAAGTGGAATCTGCTAGCTGTGCAGTGGGTATCTCCATCATGATAATGTCGGTGCCCTCTATGATGGTCTACTGTCTCGTTGGAGCTGAACAAAGTCTCTGAATGAGAGAGCATGCCTGAACTCCTGCCCATAGGCCTGATACTCTGCAAAATAATCACCCATATGGCTGGGCTCTGTCTCTTGCTGGGCTCCTGCCCCTGTGTCTGTTCCTAGAAAAGTGGGCATGGTAGAGCGTGTAGGTGCATGTGATGCCTGGTGCTGGGTAGCATCATGCTGAGTGGCAATACTCTCCGGCAAATGCTAAGATGTACCTGATCCCTCACCAATCTGGAAACCCCTTGGGGTTTCACGTTGTCTAGCCTCCATAGCGGTGAATCTCTGCCCCATCACCTCGATCTGCCTCGCTAGATCCTGCACTGATCTGAGGAGTGCCTCTCCAAACTGTTTTGCATCACTGTCGTCTGCCATCAACTCTCCCTGCTCTGCGTCCACCACAGGCTCCTCCTGTTTTGCGTCTATCACAGGCTCCTCCTGCTCTGTGTCCACCACTCGAACACGATCCCCCTCTCCGTAGGTGTTCTCCAACCTACGCTCAATATCTCTGTACTTTTTGCCTCGGTAAAAAATGTAGGGCTTCTCCCCCGGTGGCATGGATAACTAGCTCCACAAGCTGAGCCAAAACTATGCTTTGATACCACTAAGGCCTGACCACTACACCAAAAGCCCGAACTGTTAGTGAAGGCGGCATCCCAAGGTGTTAAGGGTGAGCTCAACAGCCCACTGGAGCATCTCGAGGGCGGCAGCTAAACAGCCCCACGGGTAAACAACCTTGCAGACCTCGGACACATGGCAGGGCTCACCCTCAACAGGGCTGCCCTAAATAGGGATATTACATTCTAAGGCCTGACCACTACACCAAAAGCCCAGACTATTAGTGAGTGCGACATCCCAGGGTGTTAAGGGTGAGCTCAACAGCCCACCGGAGCATATTGAGGGCGGCAGCTAAACAACCCCGCGGCTAAACAGCCTCGCAGACCTCGGACACATGGCAGGGCTCACCCTCAACAGGGCTGCCCTAAACAAGGATATTACAGCCCACCACGCTCCGTAGGTCTCGACCTCGAGACCTCGACTCTTATACCACTGTAATATCCCTTTTCAGGGATATCCCTCAAACACAAGCAAACTCCAACCAGAGATGGACTGGGAGGGCGTTTACCAGATATTTCACCTTTGAGAAGAGGGTGAGATCTGGAGGCTACCTGGCCCTTTCCAAACTCTGTCTAAGAGTATGGGGAAAACACACCAAGTGGTATAGAACTAGAATGCTCGAAGATAGAAAAATAACAGTAATGCAAGCATACAATAGCATAGATAGAATGTATAACAAATGCTCTAGAAATATAGAGAGAGAATGCTAAGCCATTTTATTATACTGGGAAATATAATGAAATACAATAGGTGATCAGAGTGATGGCACCTAGACTTGCTCAAGGCAAGTGAAGAAATACTCTCAGAATGTCCAAGAAATGGCTGCTCTCTAAACTGTGTCCCAGTTGCTGGAAAATTGCCATGTAGCTGCTACTGCTGAAATGAAATGATGATTTGGGGCTGTTCCCCTCCTCGGAATGAGCTGAAAATCTGGAATCCACCTCTACTCACCAATGATAGCAAAACCCAGAAATAATATATGAAATGGCTGACCCTCGAAAATCACCCCCTTGGGGAATTACGCTGTCCTCTAAGGCTCTGCGCAGACGCTGAATAGAAATCACTGAAATGCAACCTCGAACTCCACCAAAATTCTCCAACCGGCAAGGGCTGGTCCCTTGCTCAATCTCCAAGCTTAAAACCCCTGCAAGAAACTCAATCCGGAGCTCCCCTAGAATGGATTGCGTCCTCCCTCTCAAGACTGCGCAGTCTCTGAATGCACAGCTCCACAAGAAAACCCAAACACCAATCCTCCTACAAAATGATGATGAAACTACCTTGCACGAGCAGGCACTCGAAGTCCCCCGGGGCTAAGGGTGAGATCTCCGATCGAAGACACTTGATGCACTAAACAGTGCTGCAGACAGGCTAAACAGCTAGCGTGCTCAAGAAGTCAAAATGACTAGCTCAAATGCATAAACTCGAATGACCAAATGAGGAGGCTCCTCTCTCTTTTATAACGTTGGCCTCTCTCAAAACCCTAAGGCCCATCTCCTCAACGTAGCCTCCCTCTTGCCACGTGCTCCTCTCCATCTGCGCAGTCCCTCCTAGTGCATACGTGGGCCCCCTCTCTACGTGGTCCTTGGCCCCCTATGTTCCCTTTAAGTTACAACGTTGTGCTACTAGGGAGTGACTTTATTCCCAAAGTGAGTTATATCCCCCTTTACTCACCTTTTTATTTATAAATAAACTATAGAAGGCAAAATTGAGCAAAATCGAATATTCCAATTAGCCATTGCTAATTAGGAATATTACAATCCATCTCATTAAGCCTTCAAAACCCTAATACAAGCTTTTCAGAGTTTATATTACCATCTGCCATATGTTTATGATATAGGCCTTGTTCCTTCCATTCATCATCTCATCGCATCATAGGAAGCATCGTCATTTCCTCGCCCATATTAAACCCCCCACTTTGCATGCAATAGCCAATATTATTTTTAGGCCCCTCGCCACCATCGTTTGAACTTTACTATTGGGGTGTCCGAAATGAATGGTTTTGGTTACCATTCCTCCACCCACGTGGCAATCAGAGGTTAATTCGCACCCCCCCCCCTCACAATACCACTAAACCAGATATGCCTTCCTCCAAAATCCAGTCTCAGGTTTTTCAAGGACAAACGCAGCGCTTAAGTCACCTGATACGGGGATACAGGGATACGGGGATTCGAGAATCGGATTCGGATACGGTGACCCTCGGAACAGGACACTTCTAGGATACAATACGTTATATATTATTTTATTAAAAAAATATATATATATATATATATATATATATATATATATATATATATATACACAAATTCATTCATTCATTCAAACATAGATTTAAGATCTTAGATACTCATACATGATACATTGATACATTATACAATTGTCAAATTTACTCAGAAAGACAAGATAGTAAGATACTGTAGTTTTCTCATTAAGTCATTAGAATCAAAATGTGTTACATAAGTACACTGCCAATGGCAAATAGAAATAGAAAATACAAAAAAACTATAGTCTACAAGACTACAAGCCTGAAGCCTCAATGAATCAGAGTCAATGAGTCATCAATCCTCATCATCATAATCAGCATCATTGTCCTCATCCCGATCATCATGCTCACCACTGCTCTCCTCTGGCTCTGATGCATCCTCCTCCTTTGTCATCTTTGCATCTGCTGGTGTGGAGGATGACGCCTCTACTCCATCATCAAATGTGACAGGCTCTAGCACTGACACATTGAGATCCAAGTTGGCCAATGCCAACTCAACACTGCTGTCCAGACCCATATCATCAGGAAAGACATCCCACATCTTTGTCTTTCCCTTCAACCAATCCTCCCTCTGCCTGTAGATGAGACGAAGGTTGGTGTGCACATACACCATTGTATCTGCCCTGGACTGCTCAAGCCTGCTCTTCTTCACACTATACAAATTCCCATATGTGCTCCAATTCCTCTCGCAACAAGAGGATGAAGTCACCTGAGAGAGGAGCCTCATGGCTAACTGCTGTAGAGGAGGGCTTGTTGCCCCATGAGTTGCCCACCAAGAATAGGGCTTCTTAGCCCCCCTGTCTCGAATCACATCATAGCCTGCAAATCGCCCAGTGCCATTGGAAAACTCTGCAAGGGCATTCTCCACCTCATCAAGGGATGCCCTCTCCTGAAAAATCCTCTTGAATGCATCTTTCCTCCCTTGTGAGATTTCACCATCCATGTGAGGAGGGAATCTGCGGGAAGGTCCAGCATTCAGCCACTCATGGCTGTACTATTTTGGGTTCAAGGAGTGAGCCAAACAATGTAAAGGTGTGCAATTCTTGTCCCATCTGCTGACAAGAATATCCTGTATGCCGGTGAAGAAGACCTTTGGTGATGTCTCATACTCTGGGCATTGACTCTGTAAAACAATGGTCCTCACAGACTCAATCATGGAATCCCATCCCTCATAAACCTCTCTTAGGATGGGTTGGTCTGTATCTGCAAATCGGAGCAAGGAAATGATAGGCTCCATGATCTAAATAACTAGATCTACCTTCTCCCACCATAGATCATCCAACACTGTGTCCTTCACTTTCTTTGAGGCTGCTTGATCCGTCTTTCTCCAAAAAGACGAAAACTCTGAAATAACCATGGCCCCAAGAGCAGCCTTGACCTCCCTCAACCTCTTCAACATGATGAATGAAGAGGCAAACTGTGTATCTGCAATCTTCAACAATGATAGATTGTTGTACTCCTTGTAGATAGTGAGGGCATTTGTATGGTTTTGTACAAAGTTGCGGATATGCCGTGCATCCTCAATAATGGCTCCAATCCAAAGCACATCAGAAGCAATATATTTTAGTGCCAAGTTCAATGAATGGACAATGCAAGGTGTCCAAAATATTTGTGGATATTTTGCTTCCACAATCATGCCAGCAACCTTGCAAACAGGTGCATTATCTGTAATGATTTGCACACAAGAATCGACACCTACATCTTCAATAACTTTAATAAATAACTCACCCATATATTGTGCATCCTTGTACTGTCCAAGTGCATCCACTGATTTCAAGAAAACTGGACCATTCAAGGATGACACCATGAAGTTGATGAGTGGGTGGCGTGCTGGATCTGTCCATCCATCAGAAACAATGCTAACCACAGATGTTGGCCATGCTGATTTAATAGGCTTAAGCATTTTGTCCACCTCTTTCTTTGCCTTTGTCAACAATGTGGTTCTGAGCTTCTCTGACCCAGGAGGCACATACCCTGATGGAGCCCCATGACTAAGAGCTCGACACATCTCAATAAATAGAGGTGATCGTGCAACATTAAAAGATATGAAGTTCTGATAGAAAAAAAAATGCAATGGTGAGATCAAGCTCTTCCCTCTTCTCTTTTTGAAAAATCTTGTCCATTGGACCAACTGCAGTTGCCTTTCTCTTTGCTGATTCTCCCCTACTAAAAGTCTCAAAAGGGAACTTGTTGCTGCTTTTCCTTAAGAATGGAAGGGGGTCATCATTCTTGTTTTTTTATTTTATTTTGATGCCACATTTGCCTCACAAATAAATTTCTCTTTCTCCAATTCCTTCATCTATTCCGATCCAATTGTTGTACAACATTTAATGCCACAACCTGAAATACCCAACAAATGAGCTTTCACACAGAAATATGTGCAAGTGAACTTGCCGTGGCAAAAATTGCATTTCCATGAACAATTTCCTCCTCCTCCCTTTTTTCTTGCCCCTCCCTCTCTTGTCACATATTTCCACAGTGGGTATTTGGGGTCAACAATTTGTTTTCCCTGCACATTTGAAGCTGCTGTTGCAGCCCCACTTCCAATAGATGGAATACTTGCAGACCTTGATAAAGCAGGGACAAGAGACACATCTCCAATGGGGACATTCTTCCCCTTTCTTTTCCCCTGTCTTGCTGCCTTTGATTGAGCCATGAATACTATAAAAAATAACCAAAAATAACCAAATATATAAAACATATGCACATGCAAACACTAATAGCAAACTAAATGCAAAATATAGAGGGACAATGCACTTACCGGATGCTCGAATCTCTTCGAAAGAACTCCCTTTCTCCTTGCTCACCCTTGCTCCTTGCTCACTTCACAAAATGAAAACGGTGAGAAAGAATGACATAAATCGGGTTTTATAACACATAAAGCGCACTTTTTAGCGACAGTGTATTCGGCCGTACTTGATTCACGGGATACAGCCGTATCCTTACAGGGTACGGTCGGGATTCGCCGTACCCTGTACGGATACGGCCATATCCCGTGAATCGGGTACGAATCTAGTCGAATCATATCGGATTCCTCGGATTCGGGATTCGAAGCCCCTGGGGGACGAATCCGGTTTCTTAGTTTAATACTTTTCTCGTTGAGAAATCAACGATCGTGGTCTAATCTCTAATCAACGGCTAAGTTTAGAGAAAGCTTGATCGACGTCACTTAGAACATTCTCACCATGTGTAAATTAATTCACTTTAATTTTTCAATTTAGGGTCCCCATTAAAAAATATAATTATTTGAATAACTTTTACACGGAGTGGAATTTCTTCAAACGACTTCTAAGTCTTGGAGATCTCATGTGTTTTAGCCCCTCCACAAAGTTTTGGAGCTAGAGTACATCCGATGCTATCCAAAATCTCAATAGACATTGGGTATTGTAGTGGCCAAACACGCCACACTTGAAGCACTTGACCTTTGATAGGATCTTCTTCTTTCTCTGCTCCTCTTGCCCCTTACTGGGACCCTTAGATGTGAGGGCCACATTCTCCTCCTCGACCATTTTCTATCTGCTGCTACTACTACCACTGATGGAGCTCTTTAATAGAGCTCGTCTCAACTCCTCCTGCTGCAAATCGGCCCACATCCTGTCCCATTCTGGTAGCCTATCTTTGTCCAATATGCTTTGGACAATGACCTGCCAATCCTCTGAGACGCTATTGAGTGCCAATCACACTAACTCTGATGGTTGAGGCGCTGCCGCAACAACTGACAACTGGTCTCAGATCCCTCTTGAATCCTGGTAAGGAAGGGATCTATGCCTTCCCACTTGTGCATCTCGATGCATCTCAGCTTCTCCTCTAGAAACATCTTCCGCTGCTCAGAAGTACCTTGGTATAATGTGGAGAGAGCATCCTACATCTCTTTGGCCGTTCCCTTGGCTGCTATATGTGAGACGATAAGGTCTCAGACTCCATCCAGGATCAACTGCTTTGCCCACACCATTTCCTTCCTATATTGCTAGTCGCACAACCAACCAACTAGCAGCCCCTGACAACCACTATTTGACGATGATATGCCATGTGCCTCTCACCATTTGGAATTAACACTTGGGTGAAGGTGGGCGAACATTCAAAAGGTACCTTGATCATTTTGCAATCGGGTGCTTATACTTGTTTGTTTTGGGCATTTAGTATGGATAAAGGGGTGATCTGGAAGATTGACTGATCTTAACTGTAATTTTGTTCTCTCACCTTGCTAAGGGGATTAATCTTTAACCTTAGCTTAGTGGGACCTTCGTTAAGGCTCTTGGGGTTATATGAGGGGCACTACTTGGAATACTATGATTAAGATATCATGTTCATTGCCCCCTATACCATAATTAGCTCTTTCCATGCTACATTACAAGCCCCACATCTCACCTCCATTCTTCGGGTCTAATTTATCTTTGGTTCTTTGGGATTTGGTACCCATATGTTCACACTCCTTGAGTAGGGCCGAAAAAAAATTCCTTGGAGGTTGATGCAGCTAAAATAATGGGAAAGCGTATTATGGCTACGATAAAATAAAAAGAAAAAAAATCAAAATGTAAAAGATGGTTGTGATGTAAGTTAGCATATGGGAAAAATTCTTGCATGAGCTGTATCTGGTTCTTGAGCACATGATACTCCTTCACATCAAAAGGAACCTTTTCATCTCGTAACCCTAATGAGCAATGTATTGACCCATCTTAAGGGGTAATAAATGTTGATTTTTAATAGGGGATAGGTTAGAAATATTTTCTTCTACATGTAACATCTTTCAATGATACAATTAGCATAAAAACCACATAGTATTCATTTCATTAAATAGTTAGAAGAAAAGTATCAGCTAGTAAACCATGAAAGAGTTGTAGAACAATAATTATGAAACCATGAGACAAGAGACAGAAATTAGGCCCGAGGCCAGGGAAAAACCCACAAGGGGAAAACCCAAAAATTCTTTATTATGGGGGAGAGAGGGAGAGAGTTCAAGATACATTAGTACATCAAAAACACCATCAAGATAATATCTAGATCAAAACCTAAGAATAAGAGAAATACCAAGTCAAGTCCCAAAGCCCTCCATCAGATTTTTGGCCTCCTTGTCTCCTGAAATTTGTTGGATTAGAGCTCATTGAGAGATGGATCAATGTCACAAACGAGGAGGATACCTCTTCTTTATATAGACTTCCAATAGGGTTCGAATGGTTGCTTCCTAGGGCCGAACCGACCAAAACAATATGAGGTTGACTTGAACAATTTTGGAGGTAAAAATTTAAATTTAAATTTTCATTCTTTATTTTTCTCCATCATTTTGCTAGTGAAAATTCTAACTGAAGTTGCCATTCTTCAACAATGAAATTTCTATATCATAAAATGCAAGCTCTAACCCTTTAATTATATGCGGTAATACAAGAATTAATAAAGAAGAAGTAAAAAGTGCACAAGAGGGGTGGAAAAATCAGGCCGAGTGGGTAACTCATGCCTCCACGATTGCTCCTATTATTGCTTGCTGCCTACACCTACCTACTAGTTAGCGAGAAAAGCCTTTAACCCCACAAGGTGTGGTTGGTGGCAAGGAACTCAGAGAAGGGGTTGTCACACTAATCCCGACTCTTTCTGTTGAAGCTATCTCCTAGGTTAGCTATGGGGGGTGGTCCTTAAATGGAAAACTAAGTTAAAAGATGTGAGTTTTCTAGGAGAGTTGGTAGAGTTAAATAGACTACTTCTTCAGATTTATAAGCAAAAACGTGATATGAGCAATAACTATCAATGCATAAGATAAGAATGAAACATATGAGAAACCAGTGCCTTTAGAATATTGCTTTTTGAAATGAAAATGTATTTGCTTAAATGAAGTAAAATGATTTCAAGATAAATAGATTTATGAATCAAAGCATGAGATGCAATTATACTAGATTTGGATGCAATTAATCTTGGTTACTTTTAATTTAAAATGTCAAATCTAGGTGAGAAGTCCTTCTCTTGTGCTCTTACCAAGGGGTAAAAATTGGGGTGATTGCAAGAAAGAGGGGGCGAGGGCACGGGGGTGTCATTAACGATACCCATCCCCTGAGTCTTACGAGCTATCATGTGCCTTCGTTCCTATAAGGGGACAAGCCGCCTTCATAACTGCAGGGTCACACACTTTTACCTTACTTCGTACCAAATGGAAGAACTTTGTCGCGAAAACCTTTTTCCCTATAATTTCTATCAACCAAGCTTATATTTGGAGGTAAATTTTAAATATGCAACTAATTTAGTATGCAAAGTGAAATGCCTAAATGTGGGTGAAATGCTTCCAATGAGATATGTTAATGACAATGTGCTTAAGATTTGTGCTTACCCCAATATGACATAAACTAGCAATGATGCTCCATAAAACATGTATCAACAACTCAAATGGAAATATTAAAATGGAAACTAGCTCGATGCTTTAAGATACCAACTCACAAGCTTTGAAATGAAATGATGTGATATGACAATTATTGCATGAAATCATAAGCTAATAAGTTGCTTGTGAATGGAATGAGCTAATAAAATGTTCACAATTAGATTATTCAAACTAAGTTGCAAATAAATGGACTTGTAAAGGGTTGCTCCAAAGATGTGCGCAAAAGTGAGATACAAAGTTTTCTAATAACCCAACAAGAATATAAAATTGCAACTAGATGACTTGATTAGCATGAAACCATGAAAATATTAGCTTGCCAAATGAAATGAAAGTGCTATGTGTTAGATGATCCAAAAATAAATATTATCATAGGTTATAAAGTTTGAATAAAATAATTATTAATTTAAGATATTAAATTAATAGTTATTCTAGAATATTTAATAAATATTTTAGATACTTAGATATAGAATTTTGTTATTAAAAAAATAGGACTCTAGAATAGAGTCGTTTCCTAGGCTCTAAGTTAGGAATAAAGTTAGTAGAATAGTTAGAAGGTCATTTAATATAAGTGGACACTTGTTATTTAATAAGTGATCCATAATTAGTGGAAGTTAGGACATTGAGCATATAAATAGCTTATTGCAAGAGTGTTTTTGTTGTTCAGGTGTAAACTCTTGCATAATTCCAATGTATTTGTTTTTCTGATTAATAAATTTACGTGTCTGAGGACACTTCGGCCATTACTATGTTTTTACTTAAACAAATAAAAAAATAGATTTCACAACACAAGATACAAGAAAATGGATTGGCAAGTCTGATTTCAAAATAAGAAAATGTGAGTGTTATGTGTTGAGGTTATGAGTTAACCATTCACAACTAGATTAGATTAGCAAACGAAATGATGAATGCAAGTACATTAGTTGAGCAAATTAGAGACTAGACAAAAGAAAGTTAACCACTCAAGAAGATTTCCTCTCTTTAAATGAGTAGGTGAGATACCATGGGAAAAACTTCCCAAGCTCCCTCAAGAAAAGTCAGCTCTTTATTAACTTCTTATTACAATGATGAGAGCTTCATTTATTGTGAGGAAAGGCTCCAATTTCGAGAAGGCTTTTACAATAAATATTTGACTTTTATTCATTAGAATCCCTTCTTGAGAAAATAGTGACAATATTTCGCAAAAAATCGGAAATGGAATACAAGAGAGACTCCTTGAATAATATCTTGATACTCTAGCTTCTTGAGATGATGAAATGGCCTCGCTGCTCACGACCTAGTAGAGGTAAGGGACAGACTTCAAAAGGTCACATTGTAGCAAAGAAAACATGCATCCAAAGGTTCACGACCTTGGGAAAAATCTGCTCCAAAAGGTGATGACAGTCTGCACGGCATTTCGATATGATTTACAGCCTTGAGAGCCTAAGTTCTTGCCAAGGTTAGTAATAAAATACTTCTTGAAAAAGCTGTCAAACCTTCGCAAAATGGACCCAAAAATTAGTGGAAAAAGAAGAGAAAAATGCCAAAAGTATTTACAAGTATACAAGGACTAGACCGATGGTTAGGGGGTATGATTATTATCCCTGTCTTGTCAAAAAACATGCTTTTATTAGCAAATATGATCAATGTAAGCACACTATTTAAAATAAATGAGTTGAATAGAATAGATTTGATCACAAACACAAACCCAAAGAGACCCTGCAAACACAAATCGAAAGATAAAACTTTGGGATATCACAATGTGGGTTCCTCCATGTTCATGCTCGAGAGTGGGTTGATTCCTTCGAGAATGTCCCCTCACTCTTGAGGCTTGATTCAAAGATATTTTTCTACACAACTTCAAATAAACTCATTAGATCCACATGGGTTAGAAAAATATAATGAGAAAGAAATCTTAGAGATTTATTTGAAAATCTACTAAAACATTTCCTATCTAGAATAAATCTCTAAAACCAAATATTAGTGCAAGATAGCTCTACACTAACAATTATTTTTGCAAGCATATGGAAATAATAAACACAATACTACCAATAGGAAATGAAGATCGAGATCAAGAATTATACCACAACCATAGAAGAATAACACCTCATAGTTGAACCCCAAAGTCTTGTTATTTCATTGAAAGATGAGTATACAAAGTGGCAGTACTTCCCCAAGCACAAGAGCTTGTATTCCAGATACAATATGAGAGCCCATGGCTCCATTATATAGAAAGTTGGGAGCAAATCCTAATGAAGAACCAAATTCCAAGTGGTGAGAGGAAGGAGATCACAAGGCAAATTCGAATTTGATATGTGAAGCTCCATTGCCAAGTGTAAAAATCGGATTCTGGCAAGTGGACATCATTTTCTTTTTCCCTTATGTGCCAAATTCGAATTTTATGATGGAATGACAAGTGTCTATGGGTGGTAACCCATGTGGGGACAATTTTCCACAAAAATCTCCACCAAATATTCTTCCAAATCCTCCCAAATATTCACTAACTTTACAAATTCGAATTTCCAAGTAAGAAGCTCTCATTTAATGCTAGAAATTCAATTTTATTTGAGCACATGTCCTTTCCTTGATTTTAGGAGTCCACATCACCTTGGGAATTCACTTTAACTCCTCCATAATTTTCCACCTCATTTCCACCTCATTTAGCATGTGTGGATATTTATTTTTCTCCATTTATTTAATTTCTGGCTTAATTAATTGCCAGATTTCCCACTAATCTTAGGAAAAGTGGGTTTTGAGGGTTCAAAGTGTGTCATAGTAGAAAGTTGAGGGTGAGAGTTGTAATTTTGATTACTCATACCCCATACAACTTCTATAGGCAACACTTACTACAATTCAATTACAATTTTTATTGCAATTTCCGACTTGCTGGAAATCTAAAAAATTAAAAAATCACTACCTAGACCTGGCCAAATTCCACGAAATTTTTTGTGTGATCTAGTATGGTAATATACATTGACTCCAGACACTAGGACTCACCCAAGGCCTCACCATCAAGCCATACTCTGGCTTTTGGATAAAATTGGAGGAAAAAACTCAATTAATTATTAAGTCCTGGTAGGGAGATGATATTTAACCGAGTAAAAAAAAACCTCCCAGAGTAATACTCACTTGCTGGCAAGGTCCCAGGCTACCTAAGCCCGTTACACACTCAATACTGACTCAAAACTGATCATTAATAGCATCACTTATTACAATTCCCCGTAGGGCGTGGAATCTGGGTACAAGAGAAAGATGATGAGAAGTAGAAGTAGAGCTTAAACACTCCGTTGAATTGATTATATCTAATCATATCTGATGGTACAAGTGTGTTCTGGTTCATCCTTGGGCATGGAGTCTTCTCATTATCATCAGGTGCCACTCCAGTGGTCAACATTTGGCTCCATATGGGGATGCATGCAAGATATGAAGTGATATGTAGCGACCAACCCTATATTTTACTAGATGAGTGCTAGGCTTAAATTTTTTTTTTTTTTTTTTTAAACCACAGTAACTAGGAATTTAAACCATAATCATACAAGTTTGTGTAGAAATTTTCTATTTCCCATTTCGGTTTTCAGTTTCACCTTATTTCTCCAAAATAGTTAAATGCCCTTTCCCATATCCATACATTTAACAAGCTGGAAAATAAATTTTGCTGAAAACACAAATTCTGGAAAAATTACAGAATGCTTGAAAATGCAGAAATAAATATCAGCACATACAAAAAAAACCATTCTGTACATTTAAACAGAGTGATTTTTGGTCAAGGTGACCATGGAAAAACCCTACAATAACAGGAAAACCGATGCCGAACTTTTCTTTTATTTACGAAAAATGCTTTACGAACGGTAATACAGTACAGCAAACAAAAAAAATCGTATCATTTCGTATACCACCATGGCTTAGGTGCCAAACGTGGTAGAAATTTTCGGAGAAATTACGACGTTAAATGCGCACACTCGAAAAGTGTGCCGGGGGTATTGATGCAGTTTGTACGGATTAATTGATGGGGACTCGACCTCTTTTCTCGATTTTGTTCTGCAATCTGTCTAGAAAAGCGTGCTCCTTGCTACTGCTCTAGCTCCTCGAAAACGATCTTGCCCCTCTCTAGAAGCAAACGCTGTACGGACTTTTCTGCCTTGGTATAATGTGCCAATGAAACTGCTTCCATGTGTTTTCGACCTTGGGAAGTGTGCCCTCTTGCTGTACGGACTTGCTGTGCTGCCTTTGCTGCTCTCCCTCTGCTCAGAAATTACTCTTCAGCTTCCTCTCCTCCTCTCTCAATCTGCTCATGAAAGAATGAATGATCTTTTCCTCCTTTTCCTCCTTTAACCTAACCCTAAGTGACTTTTGGGGAATCCCTAAATCCAATGGTTGAAATAGATTGAGATCTAGGGCTGAGATTAAATGCTCATTTAAATCTCACTTTCTATTTTTTAATTCACCCCACTTTAATAAAGGCCCACTTAGTCATTTATTTCCAAAGTCACTTTTCCTTTCTAATTTTACATTGACTTTATTAAAGTCACTTTAAAATTAGACTTTAGTAACTTTATCACTTAAAGTCACTTTTAAATTAGACTTGACTTTATAAAAATTATAAAGTCACTTTAGGAGAAAAAATAAATTATTTTGGACACTTTTCCCTAGGCCAAAGATCAAAGCCTTAGGGAACCACCTGTTCTCCGGTAACCAAATTTCAACACTCCCTCTTACCGAGGAAGGTGTTCCTCACCACACCCATCTTGTCTCTGAAGTAGACATGCTTGCCCCATGGTAAGGCTTTGGTAAGAATATCTGCAACCTGCTCATCAGTGGGAATATACTCAAGCTTCACAGCTCCTTTATGAACATAGTCTCTGATGAAGTGATATTTGATCCTGATATGCTTTGACCTGTCATGAAATACTGGATTCTCTGTGAGTTTAATGCAACTCTGATTATCACAGTAAATCACTGAAGGTCTCAACGGCTGACCAAATAAGCCAAACAACATCTTGCGAAACCAGATGGCCTCACAACTAGCTAGACTGGCTGCCATATACTCTGCTTCCGCTGAACTCAATGCTACTGACTGCTGCTTTCGGCTGAACCATGACACAACTGCCGAACCCAACCCAAAACAGCACCCTGAAGTGCTCTTCCTATCAGAAGCACAACCTGCCCAATCAGAATCAGTGTAACCTCCCAATCTCACTCCATCCCTCTGCCTGTAGTCCAGACCATAATCCACTGTCCCCTGCAAGTACCGCAAAATGTGTTTTGCAGCCACCTAGTGAACCTTCCTAGGCTCACACATAAACTGACTCATCGTGTTGACTGCAAAATAGATATCTGGTCTAGTGTTGACCAAATACATCAAGGAACCAATCAGCTGTCTGTACAATGTGGGATCCACCAACTCGGAATCCGAAGCATGAAGCTTCTTCCAGTTGGTGATCATTGGTGTCGACATGGGTCTACAATCCTCCATGTGGAATCTGCCAAGGATGTCCACAATATACTTCCCCTGTCCCAGGAAGAAATGCCCCTCCTCCCGCCACACCTCCAAACCCAAAAAGTAATGCATCAAGCCGATGTCCTTCATCTCAAACTCCGCCGCAAGATCTCTCTTGCAGTGCTCTATGAGTCTCTCTGCACTTGTAATGACTAAGTCATCCACATACAGCACCAGAATGAGAGGCTCCTCACCTATCACAATATAGTAAAGGTTCGGATCTGCCTCACTCTTTGTGAAACCCATCCCCTGCAAGTATGAATCTATCCTGGAGTACCAAGCTCTGGGAGCTTGCTTCAGGCCATAAAGGGCCTTCTTCAGTCTGCACACATGGGACTCCTTCCCATGCACCTCAAAGCCCTGTGGCTGCTCAATGTACACCTCCTCCCGTATGAAGCCATTGAGAAATGCGGTCTTCACATCCATCTAGTGGATCTTCTAACCCATCTCTGCTGCTATCGATATAATGGAGCGGATCGAAGTATATCGAGCCACGGGAGCGAAGGTCTCCTCATAATCAACTCCCTCTACCTGGGAGAACCCTCTAGCCACAAACCTCGCTTTGAATTTCTCAATGCTGCCATCTGCAGCATGCTCTACCTTGTAAAGCCATCTGGAAGTAACCACGGATTTGCCCTCAGGCCTCGGCACCACCTCCCAAACATCATTCTTCATGATAGAAGAATACTCCTCCTGCATGGCCTCTCTCCAGACCTGCTAGCTAGCTGCCTCCTCATAGCTAGAAGGCTGAGAGTCAAGGATGCTGGTAGCCATTTCCATATAGCTACAAAACCTCTTAGGTGGTCTGCTCTCTCTGACCGGCCTCTTAGGCTCAGCAACAGATGTGGCATCTCTCAAGGTGTCCTGAAGCCACTTGGGCTTCCTCTTCCCTGAGCACACTTCTCCCACTGGAGAATGAAACTCCTCCTCCTCATTAGGAGCTCCGAACTTCGATCGTCTGTGCTGTCCTCCCGGGCCGCACTGTAACCTCCGTAGAAGTTGAGGTCAGAACCGGGCCCATCGGGACTCCCTGCTGAACTACCAGGATCGCTTCCAGGCTGCCGCCCATAGCACCACCCTCCGACTCGCGAGCCATCGCCATCGACGCGACTTGACATCGTCATAGATGTACCGATCCTCTCGATTTCCTCGCCCATCGGATCCCGTGATCGACTCAATCGTCAGATGGTGGTCCGTCGATCTGCAAGATACTCTAACTCCCGTGACCTCCTGAAGGCCCTGTCCTCCTCGAACTTCACATCCCGCCCGACAACAACTTTCCTCTGTGCAGGAATGTAAATCCGAAAGGCCTTGGAGGTCTCACTGTAGCCCACAAAGATACCCTTCTCTGCGGTGGGCTCTAGTTTGGTCCTCTTCTCCTTGGGTATGTAGGAGTATGTAATGCACCCAAAAATACGAAGATGACCAATATCAGGCTTCTTCCCAGAAAAAGCCTCCTCCGGAGTCATGTGCCCCAAGGCACGATGCGGACTCCTGTTCTGCAAGTAAACAGCTGTGTTGCAGGCCTCTGCCCACAAAAACAATGGCAACCCCCGATCATGTAACATGGCTTTGGCAGCCCCTCCGATGGATCTGTTCTTCCTCTCCGCAACCCCGTTCTGCTGGGGGTTGTAAGGAACAGTGAGCTCCCTCCTAATGCCTGCCTCCGCACAATAGTCAACAAACTCTCCAAGGGTGTACTCTCCTCCATTGTCCGACCTCAGGGACTTGATCTTCCGACCTATCTGTGTCTTCACAAGAGCTCTGAACTCCTGAAACCGCTTGAAGACCTCACTCTTGGTCTTCAAGAAATAAATCCAGGTCCTCTTGGAGTGATCATCAATGAATAACACATAGTACTCATATCCACTCAAGGAAGCATGAGACATCCGACCGCTCACATCGGAATGAATCAAATCAAGTATCCCAGTCGCTCTGCTGTCACTGCTGGGAAAAGGGGATTTGGCAAACTTGCCCATCGCACATCCTCTGCAAGTATCAAAGTGATCAGTACTGAAATCTGGCACGCCTGTAGTGATCTCCTGCAAGGTCCTCAAGGCTCCATGATACATATGCCCCATCCCGTGGTGCCAAATCTCACACAACTCAGAACTGCTAGCTCTGCTGTCGGTGCTACTGCTCAATGCCAAAAGGGGCTGAAATGAAAACTTGTACACCTTTGCATGGCGTACACCTATCACTCTAGCTGAATCAGCTGGAGTGCCCCTGGGATACATCAGCACCTGTCCTCCCCTGAACAGTACCTCATATCCTCTATCCTCCAAAGCTGAGACGAATATGAGGTTCTTCCTCATCCCTGGCACATAAAGAACATCTGACACCTTCAAGGGAGGTTTGGACTCCCTCTGAAATGTCAATGTTCCCACACCGACTGCTCTAACAACTCCGTCATCACCGAGTACTACCTCTACATCAGTGCCACTCTCTGAAAGCTCTGAGAAGTACTCACGGACTCCTGTCATGTGACGTGAAGCCCCACTGTCCACATACCAGATACCCGAAGATGCTCCACTAATCGAGGGAAATGCATGCTCCCTCTGAACCTCTATGGCAGATGATCCCGCACTAGAGGACTCACACGCAGTGAACCCAAACTCCCGATCAAAACGATCTGCAAAGTCCTCAACCTCTGCTGAAGCTGCCATGCTCTGGTTCTTCCCCTTCTTCTTCTTCTTCTCCGGACACACAACTGCATAGTGTCCCATCTTCTGACAATTCCAACACTTCACTTTGGAATAGTCCTTCTGTGTGTTATCCTGTTTACCTTTACCTTTGCCTTTGCCCCCACCATTGCTTGTGAAAGCCTGCTTCTTCCCTTTGCCTTTCTTACGTCCTGCCAACAGTGCTACATCCTCATCCTGCTCAACTGGCTTGGCTGCCCCAAGCTGACCTTTCCTGATCTCTGTCTGAATGCAATCATCCCAAAACCTCTCCCATGTGGTAAGGGTCTCACGTGCACAAACCCCATCAGCAAAGTTTATCCATGAACTGGGGAGGCCATTCACTGCTATCCGCACCAACTCAGTGGGTGGAATGACCTCTCCAATCGTTGCCAACTCATCTCTCACATTAGTAATCTTTGTGAGATATCCAGCTGCACTATCAGTCTTACCCATCTTAATGGTTTTCAGCTTCTCCTTCAGGACCATTTTCCGGTTCTCATTGGTACTCTGGTAGAGATTGGACAATGCTGTCCACATCTCATGAGCATTTCTCTTTCCTCTCACATGAGGAATGCAATGGTCTTTGATTCCGTCTAGAATCAGTCTCTTACCCTTGTTGTTTTTTCTATTATATGCTGCCAACTGAGTAGCATTAGTAGGCACATTAACAGGCTGTTGTGTGGTATGAACTATGATATCCCAAACTTCTGCCTCCTCAAAGATACTCTGCATTCTCTCCTTCTAAACACTGTAATTGGTATGCCCATCCAATCTATCCTCCACCCTCAATCCCAATGACATCCTGCTGTCCTAAAACTGAAAAATAGCACCTCTGTAGTAAAGATAAAAATTCTGTTTGTGAAAAAATCAGCTTGCTGAAATTTTCTGAGTGAAAAATCAGCAGGCTATATTTTTCTCCTTGCTGTCCCAAACTGCACTTTCAACACTCAAATTCTGATACCATGTAAAAATTTCCTCTTTCCCACCCCGGTTTTCAGTTTCACCTTATTTCTTCAAAATAGTTAAATGCCCTTTCCCATATCCATACATTTAACAAGCTGGAAAATAAATTTTGCTGAAAACACAAATTCTGGAAAAATTACAGAATGCTGGAAAATGCAGAAATAAATATCAGCACATACAAACAGCCATTCAACACATTTAAACACAGTGATTTTTGGTCAAGGTGACCCTGGAAAAACCCCCTACAACTCTTGGGGAAAACCAGTTTGGAAGCTTCTCTTTTATTTCCGAAAAATGCTTTTACAGAGAGCAGTAATACACAGAAAATTACAGCAAACACAAAAATCACTTATCTCGACTTTCGTGCCACCCACCACCTTGAAAACCGTGCCAAACAGCCAGCAGAATTTTTTCAGAGAAGTTACAGCATTAAATGCTGCCTTTATTGCCTCAAAAATTGTGCCAGGAATGACCGTACGGACTGTACGGATTCCGTACAGTCAGGACAGCAGCCTCTTTTCTTGATTTTCGTGCCCAGAAAATCTGTCTAGAAAACCGTGCTCCTTGCTGCTGCTCTAGCTCCTCGAAAATAGTGCTGCCCTTTCTCGAAAACCGTGCAAACTGCTGTACGGACTTTCTACCTTGGTTAATGTGCCAATGAAACTCTGCTGTACGGATTTTTAGCCTTGGGAAGTGTGCCCTCTTGCTGTACGGACTTGCTGTGCTGCCTTTGCTGCTCTCCCTCTACTCAGAAATTACTCTTCAGCTCCCTCTCTTCTTCTCTCAATCTGCTCATGAAAGAATGAATGATCTTTTCCTCCTTTTTCTCCTTTAACCTAACCCTAAGTGACTTTTGGGGAATCCCTAAATCCAATGGCTGAAATAGATTGAGATCTAGGGCTGAGATTAAATGCTCATTTAAATGTCACTTTCTATTTTTTAATTCACCCCACTTTAATAAAGACCCACTTAGTCATTTATTTCCAAAGTCACTTTTCCTTTCTAATTTTACATTGACTTTATTAAAGTCACTTTAAAATTAGACTTTAGTAACTTTATCACTTAAAGTCACTTTTAAATTAAACCTCACTTTATAAAAATTATAAAGTTACTTTAGGAGAAAAATTAAATTCTTTTTGACACTTTTCCCTAGGCCAAAGATCAAAGCCTTAGGGAACCACCTGTCCTCCGATAACCAAATTTCAACAGTTTGAAACTCAGTAAAATTAAATCACTTATATCAACGTCCATAAATTTAACTTCATAACACATACATCTGTTTAACTGGTTGATTATAGGCACAATGAAATCATCATAAATAAAAACAATTTAACTAACACATGTACCGTTCACCCTTAGCCGAGAACCAAACTTGACTTGCCGCTACTTAGGCTCCTCTATTGTCGTCTACCTCCAAGCCTGAATGTTGTCGTGCCTAATCTGAATGTAATGACCCACCGGTTGACCTCCCAGCCTACTCCTTGGGTACTCTCCTTCCTCGCGGACCCCCAAGCTGCAATGGGGTTGTACAACGAAGGAATGTGCTAGCTGATAGAGGTGAGTCCCTCTTGGCTCAAGAGTCCCCTCTCTATAATACTCTACATCACCAAACTCAACTATAGCTCATAACCACTCCAAATGACATAATCTCCTCCATCCAACAATAGGGTAAACAAAAAGTCCCTTTTCCCTTCCATTTCCCTTTTTTTTATAGAAGGCTTCATAGGTGACACTTGGAATTTCATGCATAAATAATTATTTTTTTTATTACCCAAAATTTGATTATTCACCCACCCATGTGTCACACTCTCATCAAGACTCTCCAAAAATAATTTACTTAATTATTCATTTAAAAATAGTATTTCCCTTAATCCAACAAGGTTTCCTATTTCTTCTCCTAGTTGTCTTTTGATTTCCCCTTTTTACTCCTTAATTTGTGTTTATTACTGAAGTTAATTGATGATTTTTAGATTTGGTCCCCTAACTACCTCAATTTGCCCTTTTGATGAATATTCTTATGTTGGCTTTTGCCACATAGAAGTTCTCTAAATTTTTCAAATTTTAATTTTATTATCTTATTTTAATTCACCACCCTATTTTCTTAATGAAGTTTTTAATAAATCTTTATACTTAACTCTATGTCCCTCTTTCCCCCTTTTGCGTAATTAAGTCTTATGTATTTAATATTTTGTTTTAACATGGAAAGGGTAGAGTTATCATGGTAAAATATTTTATCTCTTCCTATTCCTCCCTTACCCTAAGTTTTATTCTTGATTTAATTCCTTTGGTTCTAACATCATATGTCACTTGATATGAATTAGTTGGATTTTCCTATATTGATTATATTTATTAGTTTCTTTAATGATGTCGAGTGTGTCAAGTTGGTCATGCCCTTAAAGAACTTCCATTCGAAGTTCCAAGGGTGCCATGCCTAAGAATTTATTTCTGATGCCAAGGGTGCCAAGTCGGTCGTGCCCTTCAAGAATTTCTCTTGAAATTCCAAGGGTGCCACACCACTTGCCCTTCAAGTATCCAGTGGTTACGAGGGGAAATTATATGTGCAACGACAGAGACCCCTATCATCTCGTAAGTTGCCTGCTATAGTGAGACTAATGGTGCTGGGGATCAAGGAATCCGCCTTGATGCGCGCCCCCTAGAAAATCCTCGTGAGCGAACCAAATTTGGGACTTGCCCCCATGACATCGTGATCTTCAAGGCGAAGATATTTCGACCTTTCCAGCCTAAGTCACGGCGGGAGTGCTAGCGGGTGAGATCAGGAACACTGTTCCACCCCTCCCATGTTGTTCCATCCAATTGTACAACCCCATCACCCATATGTGAGTCATTCGGCCAAGCAACTAACATGTTCCTGCAACCACTAACATATCATCAGAGTATATGTGATATATATAATAAGTTTCAAACTGAACTTAGAATTTCAAAGACAAAATATTAATTTCTATCAAACTAGATGTTATCCACTCATCATATGCGAGTGCCTCTGGTGGTTTCCTGTCATACTCAATAATCATCAGTAACAAAGTTCTCAGTGTTAGTCATTATCATAATAGAAACATCATTATGACCTAGTCATTCACATCATTGTTTATTTTGAATCAGAACTAATGTAAGTAGCTACATATGGGACACATCCATCATGTTTATCATAATCATAACATCAATGGTAAATTAACATATCCATCAAAGGCATTATCATCGTCACATCAATAGAAAACATATCTATCCATAAAATCTATCTTCATCATGATATCAATAGAGAACCTGCATATCCATTAATGCTACAATCATATCAATAAAGAACATGCATATCCATAAATGCTATCATCATCATAGTATCAATAAAGACATACATAACCATCACATCCACTAATAATAGAGTCATGTGTCCGGATCCTCAACTTGAGGTCCTCAAAGAATAGAGTGCGGGTCTTAGGGCTAAATAATGTTAAAATTCATTTCACTGTCAGTCAACTAGAGTAGGGCACTACATGATAGTGTGCAAGAACTTGGAATCTACATCCACCGACAAAAGATATATATTAGTATCCATTCAAAATAACATCAAATAAAATCAAGTACAGAAATGGAAATTTATTCTAGGAAACATAAATAGCAATTTAATCTCTCATGTGATTTCCCGGAAGATTGATTTAAATATGATATGGATCACAGAAGTCTACTCTCTCAGAAATAAATCTACTTAAACAAAATTTACAAGGGATAGGGTTAGGAATATGATACACAGGATGCCCCATGGCATCAAATGTCTTCAGTGAAATCCATCTTGAGACCCTGCCTATTCACAGGAAAATCCATAGGCTCTTTCTCTGATGTGCCTTGTCAAATTCTTGCTATCTTGGGACTATGAGTTGCCCCAATGTTAACCTGTTTGTGGCCATTAGATATACCAAACCTCTTCCTTTTCCTTTTTTGACTTTTGACACATTGAGGCTTGATCCTGCTCAAAACTGGTGGTTCATTTTTTATATCCTTTTTCTTTTTTCATTTTTTTATTTTCTTCTTGGTTAGTTGTGATGGCGATGATGATGCAATGACTGTCAATCTTACAACTCTGTCTTGAAAATGCTTTGATGGAAGATTTGAAGTACCCCCTCTTTTTGAGCTATGCCTAATATCTTCGTTTTGAATTTGTTCTGTTAAGGGGGGAAGAAAATTTGTCAACACAACATCACTTCCTGTCTAGCATGATCTATAGATAATCTCATTATTGGGTTTCCTTGGATCCTCAACATGATATCTTTTCTCTAACTCCCTATCAAGTCTGACAAAGTTATTATTTGGCATGGGGATGGTGGCATATGACATGTCCGTTTGAAGGCTACCACCTAAATCTGATGCCCATTTTCTTGATAGGAGCAATCCCCATGAATCAAGAACATCTATAACAACAATATCCATAGTCATTATTCTATCTGGGTATGCAGTTAGAAAAACTTGTAAATCTTTAATTATCCCACACACTTCAATTCTTTTAGAATCCATTGAACATATGTTGTGATAGGGCCTAGATACCCTTAAATTCAGTTGATCCATGACTTTCTTGGTCATGACATTTGATGAAGCCCCTCACTCAAACATGCAGTTGTGTAAAAGACGATTATTCACTATCAAAGAAACGTAAAATGGCAGATGATCTTTGTTCCCCACATAACAGTTCATACTTTTCAATGCAATTTCTTCATCTTCTGGTTCATTATTAGGCTTTTCTTCCCTTTGAGTAACTTCAATTGCAATTAGTAAATTGGCCCTTTGAGATGGTATCTTTAAAAGCTCTGTCACTGGAATAGAAAACTTTGCATTATTCACCCAATTGCCGAAGTCAAAATTTAATTATGAAGTAGGAGGAGAATATTTTTTGTGATTATTCCGGTCTTGAATATCCCTTCTTTGATAAGTCATCCCTTTGTGTTTTTCCATAGCAAGAATTTGTCCTGATGTAGGCTTTTCCCCAAAAATCTTAGTGACTTTGTCAAAATTTGCATTCATATTGTCAACCCCAAGATTATTAGGACTATGGTCAATCTCTTGATTTCTTCGAATGGTGTATATTTGATCTTCCATGGAGAACATATTGATTTGACCACTAGTTCCTACATGTTCATCTCCCAACATGCTACCTTCCATAATTTTCTTTACATATAGGCATATGGCTTCTTCATGGAACTCATTACATGGCCTACAAAAAGGGGGAATTTGATCTACCATCTTGGTGGATTCCAATGGATTTGGAGGCCTATAATCTTGTTGAGGGTCTTTATTCTTTTTCCATCCATTATTTGGCCTAGGTTGGAATCTTTGCACTTGCGATCTTTCCATGGCCACCAACCTATTTTGCATGGCTTGCATTTCTTTAGTGTGGTTTGCTTCCATGCTCTTGATGAGTTGAGTTAATTCCTTAATAGAATCATGTGTAGTGTCTTCCTTGGCCTTGCACTTCCTCTTCTATCACTCCATTCAAGAACACAGTCTTGACATCCATCTGGTGAATCTCCCATCCCATCCGCGCTGCAAGGGATATGTTGGATCTGATTGAAGTATACTGTGCTACTGGGGCGAAGGTTTCTTCATAGTCGATCCCTTCCTTCTGTGCGTACCCCTTAGCTACAAACCTGGCTTTAAATTTCTCTATACTGCCATCTGCAGCTTATTTAATCTTGTAGATCCATCTCGAACCTACCACCAATCTATCTTGAGGTCTAGGAACTACTTCCCAAACATCATTTGTCATGATGGAGCTATACTCCTCCACCATCACATCTACCCACACTTGATGCTGAACTGTCTCCTGAAAACTAGAAGGTTCTCCAATCTGTGCTACCAATACCTGGTACTTGTCGGGTTGCTTGCGTTGCCTCTTCTCATTTCTAGGAGCTCCAACAAACTCCTCTGCATCCCTCAGAGTTTGTTGTAGTTCTCTGCTTGTCCTTCCACTAGTGGGGGGTGGATTTACCTTCTCTCCCTCTTGCACTTCTTCAGAAAAGCTTTCCTTGGGATTCTTGTGCCTTGGAGAGGCACTAGAGCCATTTTCTGTAGGTCGTTGTGGCTGGACTAGCGGATCCTCCTCAGACTGCGTAGCTGAAGACATCTCCTAGGATTTCTTGAAGGCTCCTCCTCCATGAACTTCACATCTCGTCTTACTACTATCTTCCTACTCTCGGGAATATAGATGTGGTAAGCCTTCACATTCTCGCTATATCCCACAAGGTATCCTTTCTCTGCAGTCTGATCTAACTTCTTCCTCTTCTCATCGGGTACATGGAAATACAATATACTGCCAAATATCCTGAAGTGGCTCACCTCTGGCTTGCTGCCAGTAAACACGCTTTCAGGGGTAACCTTACGCAATGCATTGTGAGGAACTCTGTTCTGCACATACACGATTGTATTACAAGCTTCAACCCACAAAAATTTGGGCATGTCTTGATCATACATCATCACCCTTGCAGCTTCGACAATAGTCCTGTTTGTCCTCTCTGCGACTCCATTCTGCTTTGGATTATACGAAGCAGTCCATTCTCTCTTGATGCCTTCCTTTGCACAGAACCTTGTGAAGTCCTTGTCAATATACTCTCCACCATTGTTTGATCGCAAAGTCTTGATCTTCTTTCCCATAAGATTCTCCACAAGAGCTTTAAACTCCTTGAATTGCTCAAATACCTCGTCTTTGGTTTTTCAGAAAGTAGATCCATGTCTTTCTGGAATGGTCATCGATAAAGGTGAAAAAATACTTTGCACCACTGAGAGCATTCATGGACATTGGTCTGCAGATGTCTGAATGTATCAATCCCAACACACTCTTGGCCCTATTGCTGCTTCTTGGAAACGTTGGCTTGGCATACTTTCCTAATATGCACCCTTTGCAGATATCGTCTCGCTTGATGCTAAGTTCTGGAACTCTCGTGACAGTCTTCTTGAGAATTCTCAAGGCTCCATGATGTAGATGCCCCATTCTTCTATGCCATAACTCATTCAAATCTTTCTCATCGGTACTGCCTATCAGAGCCATTGGGGACTCGAGCTGTAACTTGTACAGTTTATGGCTCCTGACTCCAATTTGTGCCTTCCTTTTCCAACTTGGGTGTTTGACGTAAACTTTGTTGCCAATAAAGTATACATCGTAACCCTTGTACTGAAGTTGAGACACAGAGAGTAAATCCATCCCCAATCCTGGTACATGCAGTATGTTGGTGGCTCGAAGCTTGTTGCTAGCTTTTGTTTGAAATTTTATAGTGCCTCTTCCAACAAGGGTACATTTTACCTTGTTTCCCATAGTAATTTGAAAATTCATCTGCTCCTCCTGATAGCTCGAGAATCATTCTTGAACTCCTATCATATGAGCAGATGCTCCATTGTCAATATACCAGATCTCTGGAGAAGCCATGCTTGACACACAAGAAAATTCCTCTTCTAGTCTGGATGCCAGAACCGAAATGTCACGATCCCTCTGTTCCTCCATGCGTTCTCGAGAACTGCGTGAACCCTTCCACGCTGTCGCTGCATCAATGTCAGACCTCTGTTCCATTGTAGAATCTCCTCTTCTATTACTCGTCTTTAGCTCTGATACCATGTGAAATTTTCAAATCTGAAATACTACTGCAGTGATAGATTTATTTCGCCTACTTATTTATGATAAGTTATTTACAATTTTTTTGTGGTAAATTCTGAAATAAATACAACTGCAGTAATCACTTAATCATAAGCAGAGAATAGAACATAACACATATAATGCAATAGAAACAATCACATGTACACAATTATTTTTGGATAATTGTCCCCGGAAAAAACCAATGCGGGAAAACTGGTGCAGCAGATGAGGGTTTGTATTATTCTTCAACAATGAATGTTTTACAATGAGTAGACGAGAAAATTTCTAAAGAAAACACCTGAGATAAATTCTCCAAATTCTTTTGGAGAATTTCTGACACCCGGAAGGCACCAGAGCTTCCTTTGCGTCACTCTGCGTGATCTTCTGCGCAGTCCCTATGCTAGACTGCATCACTCTGCGTGGGGACTCAGTCCTGGCCTCTGTGGCCCTTTGCATCCTCCTCTTTCCTCTCTTTGTCATTGCTGACTTCCCCTTCCTTCTTCTGCTTCTGCAACTCTGCCCTGCAACTGTCCCTCTGAAATCGAATTCTATTCCTTCAGAATCGATTTTCTTCGGGTACTGAGTGTGTGCCCCGGCTTGCTTTCCTAATGACCCTTAAGCCTTCTCTCATAATCTTCTCGTTGATGAATCAACAACCCAGATTAGATTTCTAATCAATGGCTAAGATTAAAACATGACTTGATCTTCGTTCTCTAGAAGATTCTCACTCTATTTTATTAATACTCTTTAATTATTTAAGTTCCCTAAGTTTAGACTTAGGGTCCTCATTAAAATAATTAATTATTTTAATAAAACAGAAATTGAGTGGAATTTCCACGAACGGTTTCTGGATTCTTTGGAACACTGATATCCAAGCCTCCTCACAAAATTTGAGACTTGGAACACTTTCCAATGCTACAAAAATAAAAAATTATGAAGTGCTAAGGAAAAAATCAACAAAGTCAACCTTTATATGAGGAGTAGGAGACATCAACTCCTAGTTCTTTTAGGAGACCTCGATGGTTCATTTAGACATTGGGAGATGCATAGTAGCATGTGGAGGGTTCTAGGAGTACAGTCAAGGAGACCAAGCTTTCGAAGAATTTTTCGAACTATATGGCACTAATAACTAGCATCATTGAAGAAATAGCAGCCTAACAAGTGGGACATTGTGCCGAGACTCAAGGGAAAGCCAGTCCTAGAAGTTCCTTCCTCGCTTAGAGAGAGCGTTGATGTTTATAGCATTATATAGGAACCTCTGCATAGGTCTAGTGTCGGACATGGGGAAGTTGTCCAAAAAGGTCCCTTCTGTTTTGTAATTCACTTTAACTAAAGTTAATTATTAAAATGAAGACTTTTATTAGTGAGTTGATCAATGTCTAATAAAATGTAAAATATTTACATTAGTGATTTAGATGTAATCTCCATCATTAGTTGGGATTTAATCTCAACTGTCAATCTTATTGGGAGATTAGGGTTACGGAGACTTGGTCATCAACTCAATGTTATAAAAGAAAGGCAAAGTGAAAGGAAAAGACACACAGTGTGATTTACAAAGAGCAAGACAAAGAGAGTGATAAAGGATGTTCATGCAATGTGCAAGTCCAAAGGAGAAAAGAGAAAATGTTGTGAGTAGCAAAAGGAGATTAACCCAACTCTTACAAATTGAAGGGGCTGTACACAACAGGTGCAAAGACAACTTCAAGAGGCTGTACAACCCAATAGAAGAGATGGCTGATCGTACAAATCTTTGGGACAGATTTCGGCAGCAGGAGGGTTTTCACAACAGGTTTTGGCAGGGCCCTACAGGCTGTATGATGCACCAGAGCAACTAGGTTTTACTGTAATTTTTTTTTCTCTCAGTGAGCTATTTTCTCAGTTTGGGAGCTCTTGTAAGATTGGAGTAATTTTAATGAAAAAATGATTTTTGAAGGGAAGAAATTTCTGTGGGTATTTGGATATTGGTTTCCTATAACTTTTGCTGATCTTTATTTCCAATTAAATTTCTGGCAAATGTATTTTATTGTATGATCTGAAGAATTCAATCTAAATTATTTTTCCTCTAAGGAAATCATAAGGAATTAATTTATCTAGGTTGCTAGAGTAAACATTTTAACAAATAGATTATGTTACAATAATTATGAACCATCCTTGTGGTGCACCTAGGTTAGAATAGGTAAACCCTAACCTTAATTCCTTAGGAGAATGCATGTAGCCTTCATGGATATGCTTGTCTATAATAGAGTTCTCTCAATGAGATAAATCAATGGATGCATGCATGCATCAGTTCCTTGAAGTTTGCACCCAAGCTCTAAAACGTCCTCATGCATAACACCTAGTTTAAAATTGGACCTGTAGCTAAACTAGAACTGAAACAACACTTTCTATGTTAAAGAAAAACATGTCCCTTCCAAAGGATGCAATAGACTTCCTTCCTTGCCTTGGAGAATGTGAATCATTTCCTTGTGGAGTGAAAAATCATCATGAATTGTGAGATTGCCATGAAGAATGATGGCCATTGCCAAAGAGGTGTGCATACATAAGAGAAATGGTCTATGCAAGGAATACAAGATAGGTGCACTAAGAAAATGGTAAGATGGGTGTTTCCACCCTTACATCGTGCAATCACATTTACAAGGCTAATACAACAAGTGTTTCTTTAAGCCATCTGTCCTAATAGATCCACCTCCATGATGCTCGAATACCAACCTAGGACAAGGAATGTCCATCAAGGCAGGGAATCACCATCCACCAGGGGGCAGTTACAAAAACTATAAAACCAAGCATCATGAAGATGAAACTAAGAAGACCGGCCATGACCGTCCAGCCAGTGGGAAATAGGATACACTTTTACACTTCATCCCACATGGCCTATAGGGCCATAGATTGCACACATTTGGGCTTACAAATGGCATGGTCCTTAGCCAAAATGCTTGGGGTACCTCTGCTGAAAGAGGGGTAACAAATTACAATTGCAAAATCTGCTCAACATGTGCTGAGAATTTTACAATCACACTGGTTATGACTCTCTTACAGATGGTTATTGGTGGTTTTGTACCAAAATGAGCAACACTGATGGCATGCTAACATCATAGGAGTTAAACAAGGATGTCCACTCTCATATTCAATCTTTGGGCTTTATTTTGATGAGTTAGAGGATCTCATTTCAAAATCTGGGGGCAATACAGGTAGCTGTTCTCTCTATGGGATTTCCATGGCCTTTATATTGTTGTAGATAACGTTGTCCTTTATACTATTTGCAAATGACATTGCCCTTCTATATTACATTAAATTGTAGGCCTCCAGAAACAGATGGACAATCTAAGCTCATTTGTGATAACCATGTTCTTCATGTCAACCTTGCTAGGGCTAATGGTTATGGCCTTGAACACATGTAAGAAAGGGGCATCTGATACTATTCTCTACTGTTCTCAATAGGTCCGTTTGGTCATTTGTGACGTTTCTATTTCTTATTTCTTATTTTTAATTTTGGACATAGTTTCCACTTATCTAATTATTTGCTTTTTGTCCTTGATTGCTATGCAAGAACCATTGCATATGCTTGGAAAGAAAGAAATTTAATCATATGCTTGATTTATTGATTTGGTTTTCTAAAATCATGTTCGAGCCTAACATTGCTATCCATTTTCCAGGAAATTCCTAGTTTATCAAGTCTAGGTAAGAGATCCACTAGGATTTTTTCTAGGATAGAGGAATCTAGATGTGCATAGCTTGAGACCTTGTTCGTACACTAAATTTCTGTTTGCAATAGCCATGTAAGAGAACAATTTATCTGTCCTATACTTTTAGTTCAACTGGTTCGCTTTTTGTCATTTGTTACAATATTGGAATTGTTAATCTTTTCAGTATCCTGTTCCAATGAGCAAGGCAACACAAGGGAGGACAGATCTGATTATAGGAACATGGCTCAAAACTCAACCTCGTGAGAAGGTACACATTTTTTATATTTGTAGCTAACTATGCTCAACCTTATACATAAAATATTGATAGTAGCTGATTTTATGCTATTCCCATGCTTCTTTTATTCACTATGTTGTATATGCCTTTTCGGTAATAAGGTTTGAAACATAATATAACTCTTGTAAAGAAAATAAGTTTCTAATAAGCAGACTCAATGTTATATTTACCATTTGGCTTCCATAACATAACCAGTATGTGCAAGTTTCAAAACAGAAACCCTACTGCAGTATTCTTAATCTACTTCGCCTACTTGTTTGATTAATTAACAAGTTATTAATCTGAAGTATTCAAAAAAACATTAAAGAAAATACAAATTGCAGCCTACACATTTACAGATCATTTACTGAACAACACGCACATGCAACAACATTACACAGATTTTTCGGACAAATGTCCCCGGAAAAATTCAATGTGGGAAAACTGGTGCAACAACTCTAGAGGGTTTTATTATTATGCAGAAGAATACAGTTAGTTATATGGGACCAAAAACAGTCTGCCCTATAGAGAAATTACACGGCAGTTGTACCTTTCACTCGGAGACCGAAAATATCACTAATCCAACCCTCTCCGGGGAATTACGAATTCAATCCCTTTCTGGCCCATTGGAACCCTCAACCCTGCCTCTGTGTCAGCCCCTACTGGCCAGCGTACCCACTGCGCCATCCTGACTGGTGTTGCGCTGCCTTGGCTAGGCCTGCGTCACCCTGGGTGGTGCTGCGCTGCGCTGGCTGGGCCTGCGTCACCCTGGTTGGGCTTACGCAGCCTCTGCGTTGCGCTAGCTGGGTCTACGTCACCCTAGCTGGGCTTACGCAGCCTTTGCGCAGTCTTTTGTGTGGTCCTGGCTGGACTGCGTCCCTCTGGCTGGCCTCTGCACTGCCTGGTACAAGCTACCTCTCTGCTGTTGTATTCTCGGCCTTGGATCAGATCATCCCTTGCTGATCTCTTCCCCTCACTTCACTACAAACTCACTTCGAATTCCTCAGCAAACCCCGCCCCAAAATTCGACTTAGCTTAAGTGCTCTGCAATGTGTGTGTGTGTTCTCCAACTAACCCCAAGCCCTTTATACTTTTCTTGTTGGCAAACCAGCAACCGTGATCTAATCTCTTATCAACGATTGAGATTTAAAGAAAGCTTGATCCACGTCACTTAGAACATTTCATCACATGTGGAATTCAATTCACTTTAATTCTTCAATTTCCCTAAGTTAGACTTAGGGTCCCCATTAAAAAAATTAATTATTTGAATAACTATTACACAGGATGAAATTTCTCCAAACGCTTTCTGGGTCATGGAGATCTCGTGTGTCTTAGCTCCTCCACAAAGTTTTGGAGCTAGAGCACACTCGATGCTACCCCAAAATCTCAACACTCCCTCTTAGCGAGGTATGTGCTCTAGCAATACATCCACACTGAAGTATTGCCTGATCTCGACATCGATCTCTTCGCTGCTGATGCTTGGCCTGCTGCTTTTTGTACTGCTGCCTATGTTACTACCACATCTTTACTGCAGCTCCCTCTCAAATTGCTGCATCATGTTGCCCATAACACTGCCACTACTAACTGCTGCACTGCAACTCAGTTGATGAGAAGTAAGCAACTGAAGGACCATCACCCAAACACAGACACACAAGTTAGTTGGGCTGCATCTCATCACTAAAGCACCCTCTGCTGCTGCGCTATGCTATCTCTTTGAAGCTCTGCGTTGTTTGCTGCATTGCACTGTGTAAGCACTGCTGAAATCCTCTCAGCCTCTGCGCTGCCGCTTCGACGCTGCTGCTGCCTCTCCTCTGCGCTGCTCCAAACCTCAGCGTCTGAGCTCTGCCTCTGCTTCACTTTGAATTTCTACACCCATTGCTCCAGTCATCCCACTACTGTCTTAAGGCTCCGGTAGCATGTATGTGATCCATGAGTTTGGGCACCTCAAGGATCCCGCCATACCATCTGTAGCTACTCTACAGATCAATATCGACCCACTTCCTTGGTTCATGAGCACTCATGGCTACGTCATCGTCACTGCCATCGTCCCCTTTTGTTGCTGCTGCCTTGGAATCAGAAGATTCCTTGTCCTTTCTCTTAGGACAAGAGTTGGCGAAGTGTCCAAGTTCGCCACATTTAAAACACCGAACTTTTGATATGTCCTTCTTCTTCTTCCCTTGCTTCCTTTGTCCCTTAGATGCAAGGGTTGCATCCTCCTCTTCGTCTTTCTTTACTTTGACTCCACCGCTGTGCTTTGCCTCTTGGTAATTCTCCTAATTTCCTCCTGACGGAGGATTGCCCACATGTTCACCCAGGATGGTAACATTGCTCTACCCAGGATGCTTTGGACGAACTTTTCCCATTCATCAGTGACTGCATTCAGGGCAGTCCTCACCAAGAGCCCTCCATCCAGAGTTGTCCCCGTGGAAATCAGTTGGTCTCAGATAGTCTGAAGTCTAAAGAGGAAGGGATCGATCTCCTCACCCTTCTGCATCTGGAAAAACCGCATTTTATTCTCCAGAAGCATTTTCCTTTGGACGGAGCTTCCCTGGTACATCGTGTTCAATGTTGATTGCTTTGCGCTGTCTCTCTGAAGCTCTGTGCTGTCTGCTGCAATGCACTGCGTAAGCACTGCCTCTGCGCAACTGAAATCCCATCAGCCTCTACACTGCTGCGTCTCCTCTGCGCCGCTTCAGTCTTCAACATTCAAACACTGCCTTGTGCCTTTCCATGATCTTCTGCATCCACTGACTCCAATCATCCTGCTACTGTCTTAAGGCTCGCGTAGCTCGTATGTGATCCAAGAGTTTTGGCACCTCAAGGATTCCGCCATCCACCATCAGTAGCTCAATCTACAGATCTATGTCGCCCCACCTCTTCTCTCGAGGTACATGAGCACTCATAGCCACATCATCATTGCTGCCATCATCTCCTTTCACTGTTGTTGCCTTGGAATCCGAATCTTCCTTGCCCTTCTTCTTAGGACAAGTATTGGCGAAGTGTCCCAATTCGCCACATTTGAAGCACCAGACCTTGGATAAGTCCTTCTTCTTCTTCCCTTGCTGCCTCTGTCCCTTAGATGCTAGGGTTGCATCTTCATCCTCTGCTGCTGAATTCCCTCTTGGTTATCCTCCTGATCTCCTCCTGTAAATTTTTGTAGATGTTCTATGCTTGATGCAACTTTACTTTTATTCCCAATATCAAACAACAATCACATAAACAAGAAAGTAAAATGCTGATAGAACATACCAATAGATCGACAGAAGACAAGCCAAAAATACACTTAACTTGATAGCAAAATATGTGTTGTGGTGCGTTATGGCGGTCAATAGGATGCTTCAACCAACAAAGTCTCTATACGGTCAGCCAACTAGAATGTGTCACACAACCCTCTCGGACAACTCTATAACAGTCAACCCAAAGTCAACAAAAGTCGACGTTGTCTAGTCAACGATCAATGCAAAACAACAACAACAAAAGTCAACACAATCGGGTTAAAGTCAACGTCCAGCCTCGATTTCTGTGCCAAAAAATGCAGACTGCAAGAATCAGAATTTATGGAGAGTTTTAGGTCAAGTTGACCATGTGTTGACCAAAGTCAATGCTGGTCAAATCTACGTTGAAACCCTAGGTCAAAACCAAAAAATCTTTTGCTGCAATTTCCCACGTGTGAGAGAAGAGGACCCTCCAAGATGATGATCAAACCAATCAGATGATGAGAGAGAATGTGTGATGGTGATGGTGAAAATGACCTCCAATGTTGACCTATATATATCCATCAGTGAGGGTGTGTGACACATCTGTTGGGGCTTCAAGCCTACATTATAAATTTGGAAATATTGCGAATATCTGGCATTTTCATCTTATTGTTTCATGGTTGTGTTTTTCAATTGAATATCATTGTGATCAATCGTGTTTTAATAAGCAGTAGTTAAGCGTCATTTACTTGTTTATAATCACATAATGGGATTTTGTTTGACTCCATAAGGCACTGGTCTTAATCGTGAAATCTAATTTAGATCTGTGGAATCTCGTTCATTTTATCAAGTATTTGATGTTTTAGCTGTGTCTCCCGGATTTGTCATCCTCATTCATAATAGGGTCTACCTCCCTTAGCTTGCTTGGAGACAACTTAAATAGAGAGATTGGGGATAAGAGTGACAACCCTCGATCTGAGCCGTTGTTGCGGTGCCTTGACAATCTGTGCGACAACACATCTATCTGTATCTCATCAATGTGTTGGCCAAAAGATGAATGCTCCACCATATCCAACAGCTCCTGCTGTCTACTAGCCCCCTGCATATCAATCCCATCAACCTCCAACATTTCTAGAGGATATGGATCTACAACTGCCGTCATTGTACTCAGTGTCAATGCATCTGACTGCTCCTCCTCAATGGCTGATCCCACGGTTAGCCGCATATCCATCACCGACTCGATGTGAGCCTCCATCTGGCTCTCCCCCAAAGGACTATCATGCATGATGTGCATAGCATCCTCCTCTACTGACTCGGGCTCCATCACATATAGCTCTGACTGGATCGTCACAGGTGTCTCATCGCCTAGAGCATCTCCCATAGAGTCCCCTGACTGCTCACCCTGTATACTGGAATGCAGCTCTGGTCTACTGTCTCCATCCCTGCGTGACTGCTCTCGCTCCCCAGAAGCGACCTCAACTGATCCTATGGACTCATATGAAGAAGAGTCCTCACCCTAGCATACAGGGGGAAGGCCCTCCTGTTCTTCCTCTGCCACCTCATCTGCATTGAATAGGCCATCCACCCTCTCGATGAAGTGTCGATACAATGTCTGGAGTCTAGACGCATGCTGGAATGCTACCTCTGCTGAAACCAGTATCCTCTGCTCATGCATGATCTCAACATGCCCTGAGGGAAGAATGATGCATGTCTCCCTCATGACCTGCTCCCCGGGTGTAGGCTCAGCGATGACCGATGTGCCACCCCTGTAGAGGATCATCTCATCCCTCGACCTGTGGCTGTCAAGTAGTAAAACAACCCAGTGCCACTGCTGAGAGGTCTCTCGCCTAGTGTGCTGAGTGTCATCCAAATATCTTGGGTGAGCCTCGCATACCTCGCTGCTTATGCCCAAAGTGCCAAAGGACAACAACAAAATCGACTGTGCCAGTGAGTGATGTAGAAGAGGGTCACGTGAGTCCCCCCTGATACCATCAAGTATCGCTCATATGTCTCCTCATCGATCCTGGGTGAACTACCCCCAAAGGTAAGCCTGGTGTCCCTATCTGTGAGTCTTTCTGGATGCAACACTCTAAAACCCTGCTGTGCAGCACCGTATGCCCTCGCATTCCACTGATCATCCATGTACTCCTCGACATGCCACTGCACATTGAGGCATACCTCTGTATATTGCTGGATACCCCAAGCTACTATTGCACCACCCTGTACCGTCTCATGCCATGACTGTGTCCAGGCATCGGTCACTCCTCGCATGCTTTCAATGGGATGTAGGACACTCCTACTCCACAATGCAATCCCACACACTACGGTACAACACCATGCAACTCCGTGTCCACCGGAAGTCCACTGCTCAATGCTAGAGGCTCCCACACATCCCTGGATGTGGTGTCCTAGAGCTGTGCCTCTACATGTTGGACTCCCTCCAATCGGTATCATCATCTCCACCGTCGCATCAATATACCCACCGACAAATGGATCATCACTCCAAATCCTCCTCGAGGGGTCCGAGAAGTGAATCTCCCTATGTGTCAGTAGTGTTACCACCATTGCTTGGCTCCGTTGCGTCCTCTGTGCCCCACACAAAGGTGAAGAATCCTTGGCCCCATACAAGGCGCCATCTGGTGGCTTGCCAATGCCACCTCCTCCGACAGGCTCCTGCCAAGGTATGTTGACCACCCCGTGATCCCATGTATAAGTGTCATACCAAGACAACCTAGGAAGTCTTCCCATACACTGGTTGGCCACTGGAGCTAACCAAAACTCCCCTAGCAAATGTGCATGCTCAACTGCTAGGCCAACTGTACCCTCCAAGACATAGTTAATCGACCTGCCTGGAAAATGATAGGTGATCCCACCTAGATCCCAATGCCAATCTGGGGTTCCTGTACTCCCAACACCTGGAAACTCCTGCTGAACTATACTTGGGTCCACCACCATCTCCATAACCCACTCCACCGGGTACCAACTCAAAATCTCTCGCCATCCAACCTCAACATGTGGATGCTGTACCCTGTGCAACTTTGGTTGTCTCATACCGCTATCCAAGTCAACGTATGAGATCTGACTAGGTGGCTTCGTCTCTCTCTCTCCAATGGGAAGAGGTAATCCAACAACGCTGCTAGTCCCGTCCATGTATGCTTGAAGGGGAATGATCTGACGCTCCAACGTGCCCTTTGATTGTACCATCAGGGAATCTAGTCGTTCCCCAATGTGGGTCAACTTGGCCGCTGACTTGGCACAAGCCACTCTCATGCCCTCCAGCTCCTTGTCCTGCAACAAAATGGCTTCCCGTACTGACGTGGCCTTCCCTTCCAAAACTAGAAGGTCTGCCCGAAGCCAATGATACCGCTGTCTGCGACCATCATCCAATACCTTCGTATCTCCTAGTGCCTCATTGAAGGTGGAGACATCTCCTGACACCTCACCAATCTGTCGTGTGCTGCTACCACCCGAAAACTCGGACACGGCTCCGGTCGTCACCTCAATGGATGGCTCTACTGGGGTAGGCTCTACCTTCTCCACTACGATATCAACCGACACGGTCAAGGAGGTCTCCAATGAGGGTGAGTCCTGTGTCACAATAGGTGTATCCTCAAACTCCCTGCAATCCTGTGTGCCCTCATCCTCCAAGTGCGAGGTAACCATTTTGATGGTTTCCCCCTCCGATACTCGGTCAAGCTGGAAAGAGGTATCCAACTTCTCCACCCAAGCTTTTTTCGAATGCTTGGATGACCTGTCAAATGTCGGTAAATGGAATCTGCCCACTGTGCGCTGTAAGCCCCTGTCATGTGAGTGCATGTTCCCTCTGTGAAAGTTGCGGGGTTTGCTATCCCGCTGGAGATGAACAAAATCTCTGAATGGAAGGGCATCCCTGAACTCCTGCCCATATGCCTGATACTCAGCGAAATAATCACCCATGTGGCCAGGCTCTGGCTCCTACTGTGCTCCTGCCCCTGTGTCCGCACTCAGAAAAGTGGGCATGGTAGAATGTGTGGGTGTATGTGATGCCATATGCTGAGTGGCATCATGCTCCGGCAAATGGTGGGATGTGCTTGAACCTTCGCCAATCTGGAAACCCCTTGGGGTTTCACGCTGTATAGCCTCCACAGCAGTGAATCTCTATCCCATCACCTCAATCTACCTCGACAGATCCTGTACTAATTTGAGGAGCATCTCCCCAAATCTCTTTGCACCATCATCACCTGCCATCAGCTCCTCCTGCTGTGTGTCTACAGGCTCCTCATGAAATGGCACTGCTGCTCCAAAACTATACTGCGGCTTGTCTTCGGCCTCTGATTTACCCACTGAAAATTACTCAGAAAATTCTAGGAACTTGGGAAGGTGATCCTTGCAGAAAAGCCTCAAAAGGGTTTCTTCTAATTCCAAACTTCAAAATTTGACCCTTTGTATTTTGGCCCTTTTTCCAATTTCGTTTTTGGTACTGCAACTGCTAATGCTCTCCAAAATTCTAGCAAACCTCTGTATGATCTCTTTCCTGATGTCATAGACCACAGGTTGAGCCAGAACTATGCTCCGATACCACTGTAATATCCCGAAAGGGAAATAGACAACAATACAAGCATACGATAATACAGAAAATGCTAGAAATAGAACATAAAGCAAATACTCATAAAAATACTGGAGATGCTAAGCCATTTTATTAATCTGAGAAATATGATGAAATACAATAGATGATCAGAATGATAGCACCTATTCTTGCTCAAGGCAAGTGAAGAACTCTCTCAGAAAAGACAGGAAATGGCTACTCTAAGAAACTCGTCCCAGCTGCTGGTAAACTGCTGGAAACTGCCGCTGCTGGAATGAACTGGAAGCTAGGGGCTGCTCCCCTTGCCGGAATGAGCTGAAACTCTGCAAATCACCTGTACTCGCCAACCCGACAAACCCAGAAACCATATCAAAAATGGTCAGCCTCCGAAAATCACCAAAGAAACCCTCCTCAAGGAATTACGCTGCCACTGCAAGGCTCAGCGTAGATGCCATATAAAAATAGCTGGAACAGTGCCACAAACTCCTCAGGAACCCTCCTACTGGCAAAGACTGATCCTCTACTCCGGATATCAACTGAAACTCCTGCAGAAACTCCGAACCGGAACACCTCCAAGAAGAACTGCGTCCTCTCTCCTAGGGACTGCGCAGTCACAAGAAGAGCCCAGCTCCTTAGCAAACAACCAACCAAACCTCCTGCTAAAGACTGAAGAAATAACCTTACCCGAGCAGGCACTCGAAGTCCCCCGGGGCTAAGGGCGAGATCTCCGACCGGAGACACTCAACGCACTAAACAGTGCTGCAGACAGGCTAAACAGCCAGCGTGCTCAAGATGTAATATCCCCAAAGGGAAATAACCAGTAATACACAGAAATATGCCAGACAAAATACAATGCTGGAGCCAGATCATGGAACAAGTACACATAGAATGCCAGAAAACTAAGCCATTTTATTAATCTGAGAATACATATAGAGGAGTACAAGATAATCAGAATGAGTGCACCTATCCTTGCCCTAGGCAAGTGGAGACCCTCTCAGAACAAATAATGGCTGCAAATAAGGACAGCGTCCCAGCTGGCTGAAGAATCTGCTATGAAGAACTGCTGCTGCAATGCACTGGAACTATAAGCTGGAAACTAGAAGGATGGCTGATCTCAAACCTCCAGACAAACCCCAGAAAATGTGAAACTGATGCTCCACCACCAATCAAACCCTCACCAATAAAAACGTTGTCTCTGCTAGTGACAGCGCAGAAGACAGATGAAACGCTGGCCACAAATCCTCCGGATGAGATGATCAGCTCCTCAAGGCTGGAAACACTGAAAAACGCTGCCAAACCCCACACACAAGACTCTGCTCATCAGATCAGCGTCCTCCCTGACTGGATCTGCGTCCTCTCTGCCCAGATCTGCTGGATCTGAGTCCTCCCTATCCAGATCTGCGTCCTATCACTCCAGATCTGCGTCCTCCAAGACTAGATCTGCTGCTATCTCTCCAGATCTGCGTCCTCCAAGGCTGGATCTGCCAATATCTCCTCAGATCTGCGTCCTCCAAGGCTGGATCTGCTGCTATCTCTCCAGATCTGCGCAGTCTCAAGAAGGGGTATCTCCTCTGCCAAATCTCCACCAGATACTACTGCAATTTACCACTGAAACTGAAGGATGATGCTCAGAAAATAACCTTACCAGGGCAGGCACTCGAAGTCCCCCGAGGCTAAGGGTGAGATCTCCGAACGGAGACACTCGGTTGCACTAAACAGTGCTGCAGACCGACTAAACAACCGGCGTGCTGAAGCAGACAGAAGTCTAGCTCTCAATATCAATATCAAATCATGCATGCCAAATGAAGTGGAAACCCCTCCTTTTATAGTGCTAAACTCCCTCCAAAACCTTAACTGCGTCCTTCACCCTCCTTGGCCTGCGCAGTTACCCTGGGGTCAGCGTGAGGCCTCCCCTCATACACGTGTGGACCCCCAAGGCCACCCCTTTAAGTTACAACGTCAATCAACTAGGAAAGCACTTTATTTTATAAAGTGAGATGACCCCTCTTATTTCTCACTTTATTTATTATTTTTAGCTAAAGCGACAAAATTAAACAAAAATGAAATATTCCAATTAGCAATGCTAATTAGGAATATTACACAAGAAGACAAATGTCTAGCTCAAATATCATCAACAACAAGAATAATCAAATGAGAAGGCTCTCCCACCTTTTATAACGCTGGCCTCTCTCCAAAACCCTAACGTGGTCTCCCTCTCCTCCACGTGCTCCTCCTCACTCTGCGCAGAAGCTCCTAGAGGCTACGTGGGCCCCTCCTCTACGTGGTGTTGGACCCCCATGGCTCCCCATAAGTTATAACGTTGTGCTACTAGGGAGATACTTTATTTTACTTAAGTGAGTTAGACCCCTCTTCTCACTTTTTATTTATTAATAAACTATAGTCGGCAAAACTATACAAAAATCGAATATTCCAATTAGCTGTTGCTAATTAGGAATATTACACACGCCCTCCCTATCGTTGAAAAGTTGCTTCAAGACATGGATTTGAGACAAGGGAAGGCTTGGCCCTACGATCCGAGGGGCGTCATCTCTAACAGAAGGAGAAGGAACAAATCAACCCCATATGTGCATGAAACGAGACCTTTCAGAGAATGGCAGGCTAATCTTGAAAACTGGCCTATGCTTTCGCAGATGGAGACCGATTCATCTGTGACAGGGGAAAAGGCAGACGCAACTTCAACAGGAGAAGCTGGGAAAGGGCAAACGAAGGAGGCAAGTACATCTGGAGCATGTTCTCCCCCACTAAAAGGCAGAAAACAGTGACCAGTGAAGCGGAAGTTATTGGGTAAGAACAGTTGCTCGAACAGGAAATACCATATGGGAGACCCGACAAGAGCAAAACAGGGATCAAGGTGTTATGGGATAGTGTTACATCTTCTGATTTCTCAGAGGTCTCACAAGCTATTACAGTCGGCAGTTCCCAGGTCACAACCGAAAGGAGTTTGAAGGCTAGAGCAATCAGAGATAAGTACTGGGCTGAGCTGGAAGGATTTGTTGAGAAATACCACACCAGAATTTCAGTCGCAATGAACCTGGACATTGAACATTTAGTAATGGCCATGGCCGATTCTGTCCTGGACCCAGATGCCGGTACTACCAGCTACAGAGCATTAGAGTTTGCAGTCGACATGTCAAAAGTGTCGGCAATTGATAAATGCAACATATTTCAGGTTTTCGATGATATGCTAAAGGATGAAGTGATGCGGCTTTCGATCACTTTGAAGAAGTTGCAGAACAAGCATGCCCAAGTGATGGAGAATTTCAGAAAGGAAAAGGTAAATTCCCGCGCCCTCACGAATGAAATACGCTCTCTCAAGGATGTGATTAAAGGAAAAGAGATAGGTGAAGCCAACCCACAGCGTCACCTCATCGAGCAATTGCAGAAGGAAGTTGCATCCTTGAAAGGTAAAATTAATATACCGGCCTCTCATCATGTACAAACAGCCGAGTTAGCCCGCGCTGAAAAAGACAGAGCAGACTTAGCTGATTCTCTTGCAAAAGAGAAAGAGGAAAAAGAAAATATCGCAGAAGAGATGGCTGTTCTTCAAGGCAGACAAAATGCATTACAGACAACTTGGGATACACATGTGTGCACCACCACCAGTCCCACCAGAGACTAGTTCGCTGTCTGAACAGCTGACTACAACATTGGCCACAAATGATGCATTGGAGAAACAGGTCTCTATAGCGAGACAAAGAATCAGTGAGCTGGAAGCTCTTTTGGTTGAGAACTCCAAGAGAATTGATGCCATGCGGAAGGAAATCGAGCAACGAAAGAAGGAGAAAGCAGAGCAGGAGAAAACCATCAGCGAACTCAATATTCGCTTGAAGGGTAATATCACCCTCATGGAGGCCAAATGATTAATCTGGGCAGAGATCATTAAGGAGGTAAAAGGGCATTGGGCATTTTTAAACGTCATTGAGGAGGTAAAGTCATCCATGCTTTACCTCGGAAGAAAGCTTCATGAAGGGAATATTGATGCATCCAACAGAGTTCAGAACGCAAAGAGTTATATCTCTTTCTTGAAAGGGCTGAGACCTGAAGACGTGGCGAAACAGGGTATAACGAGCAGGTTCAAGGAAGCCGCGGAATGTCAAAAAATCATTAAGGAGTCTGCTCGCAGTATAGCTTCAAGTACCTTGGAGAACATGGCGATCCATTTAGAACGGTTTGAAATGATCTGGGCCGAGATCACAGCTACCGGGCTTCCATCATGCTGGGGTCTTACCCCCGCTATATTATAGCCATTACCAGCTTATGAGGCACGTCTCCGGGAGGAGATGAACCGAACTGATGTACTTTCAGACAAATCCACTTAGCTGAAACCCGAGACTATAGTTTCACCTCTTCGCAAGGAATTTTCCCTCCTGCACCTGGTAAAGCACAAAATTCCTGCTGATGCAAATTTTGATGATCTCACTGAAGCCTATATCAGAGTGGAAGGTTTTGTGTCAATGCCTAAACCTGCAGCAGACAGTCAGCAAAGGTGCACCAAATATGCCAGCCTGTTAGCCACCTCATCAACAAATGTCCCGCCACCTGTGTCAGCAACCGCATCAACTCTGTCGCACCAGTGAACATGGTTAACTCATGATTCGGCCTTAGTGCCTTTACTTTTATTTTACTTTGTTACTTTCAAATTTCGAGTGGAATTCACATTTCACTCCTGCATTTTACTTCTTGTTAAAGACAGTTTTAAATATTTTGTTTTGAAACGGCCGTGAGCCTAACTGTAAATGATGAGAAGCTCCATCCCTCATCATGAATTTTGGTTACTTTTGATTAAGACTTCAAACTAATTATTAGCACGCGAGGGAGATATTTTTCCCAAAAATATCTTCCCGCTCATGTTTTTGAAGGTTCTATATAAGCAGCAACCCAATAGGAAAAAGGGTTCCAGATTTTCAAAAGAATATGCTGTGAAAGAATTATGTATGCATCTTGTTGAAATTTTGATAATAAATGCGAAGAGCCCGTTGGGTCTCAGTGATGAGGAGTTTCATCTTTAATGAGGATTCTGGTCTTTATGCTTTACAGTCTGTAACTCTCCCTTATGTGTTATAGCTTAGTTGTTCATTTTGTTTACATCCATTTCTCTTGTATCATGTTCTGGAATGCGAGTAGCTCATTGGTCTTGGAATGAATTTATCATAGATGATACTTATGCTAAAACCTGTCTAGCACTTTAAATATGGCTCAGGCATGATATGCTGTTTCATTTTTCACTTCAACCGTACTTCTTCTATATTAGCTGTTATGGAATGTTATCTTTAAAAGCTATTGTCGTGTGTGGATTCTTATTATCATAAGCCCATTACATGTTGATATTTGTTTCTGGATTTCATCTTGGTGACAGCTAGTATTCTCTCTATATTTCATACTTAGTAAACACCCTTTGATTATTCATCTCTGTGAAGTATTTTAGAATCCAGCCCTCTTTACAGCAAGCTGCCTTTGAATTGTCTGATACGTTTCTATTAGGAATTCGCACTTTGCCTCTGCAGTATTGCTTTCTTTGTGTTGAAGTTTTGAGTATTCTGGTTCTATCCAAATTAAACTTTCCTGTTTACATGAGATAGCACGAGAGCCTTTTTCTGATAACTTTCCATGTTATATCATATGCTCCTTACTATATAAGATGTCCTAGGCACTGGTCTTTCACAACTCAAGGCTGTCTCTAGGAATGACAATAAGGAACATGAATTTCGCCAAGGGCTTTGTGAGAATATCTGCGACCTGCTCATCAGTTCCTATATGATCAAGCCTTACGACGCCTCACTGTACCATATCCTAGATAAAATGGTACTAGACATCAACATGCTTGGATTGATCGTGGAACACGGGATTCTCTGACAAACGAATCCTCCTCTGGTTATCACGAAGGATAACGGTGGCATCTAGCACATGCTTGAACAACTCACTGAAGAGCTTTCGCAACCAAGTGGCTTCACAACAGGCCATACATGCTGCAATGTATTCGACCTCAGCGGTGCTCAAAGCTACTGACTTCTGCTTCCTACTCGAAGTAGACCCAAGTGTGAAGCAGCATCCAGATGTGCTCTTACAATTCACCACACTGCCAGCCCAATCAACATCAATATATCCACGGAGTCTCAAACTCCCGACAGTGTATCTCAGCCCATGGTCTATTGTGCCCCAGAGATATCTCAAGAGTTTCTAGGCACCAACCCAGTGAATGTTATGAGGATCAACTATGTGTTGACTCAAAGTGTTCACTGCACAACATATGTTTGGACGGATGTTCCCTAAGAACATTAGGGCCCCTATGAGTTGACGATACTTAGTAGGATTTGCTAGCATGGGCCCAGCAGCGCTGCCACTCAACTCTTAAAGTTGAGCTCCATCGGTGTCGACACGGACTTATAGTCCACCATTCCAAATCTTTGCAGTAGCTTCAGAATATATTTTTCTTGAGAAAGGAAAATCTCGCTAGGTCTCTGCCAGACCTCTAGGCCTAGGAAGTAATGCATCAGTCCTAGGTCCTTCATCTTGAACTCAGAAGCAAGCTCCCTCTTACAATGATGAATGAGAGGGTCAACACCTGTCAGGAAGAGATCATCCACGTAGAGCACCAGAATGAGGGGCTTTTCTCTATCAACCTTGAAGTAAAGGTTCGGATCAACATTACTACGAGTGAAGCCCAGCTTCATCAAGTAGCTATCTATCCTCTCTTACCCAGCCCTGGGGGCTTGCTTCAACCCATATAGGGCTTTCTTCAACCTGCATACATGTGTGTCTCTGTCCTGGACTTCAAACCCTAGAGGTTACGCCACATACGCCTCTTCCTTTGTCGAACCATGCAGAAAAAGCAGTCTTCACATCCATTTGATGAAGACTCCATCCTTGCGTGGCAACAAGGTCAATAATAGATCACATGTGCAAATATATCGTCATAATCTATTCCTTCCTTTTGAGAGAAGCCTCGGATCTTGCCTTTAACTTTTCAACACTACCATCGGATCCATGCTTGATCTTATAGTGACAACAACTTTGTCCTCTGGTCTCGGGATCACATCCTAGACATCATTTTTCACAATGGACTCGTATTCTTTGTTCATAGCATCCCTTGATGCTTTATGACTTCTTCAAATGATCCAACCTCATATTGTACGGTTGTACTCATTCCCATGGTATCTATTCGGCTTCTTGATTTCAAGGAATGACCCCCCCCTTAGGGCTATATGTTGTCATACATCTGTCATGCATCTTGACAGGGATCATATACTATCATATCACCGATTTCAGTGTTGCCATACACATCACTATCATATTCATCATTGCCATACAGAATTGAAGATACCAAACTTCATGGTTATATATATATATATTTGCATATGCCTATGAAGATACCACAGATCCAGTTCATATAGACTCTGCCATATACAGTGAGGTCATATATACTTTGACATATGTCACTGTTCTATGGCTCATCGACCAACCATTGATATTATCCTTAGATTTCCTTAATCAACATTCAAAAGATAGACAAACTTTCCATGTAAGAATCAATTGTACATACTGTTGTCACACGGATTGTCTAGGCACCGCGACAACGGCTCAGATCCGGGGCTGTCACCCTGATCCCCAATCTCTCTATTTAAGCTGTCTCCTTGCAAGCTAAAGGAGGTAGACCCTATTATAAATGAAGAAGAAAAATCTAGGAGACAGCTAAAACACCAAATACTTGATAAAATTAACGAGATTTCACGGATTGATTATATTAAAACCAGTGCCTTATGGAGTCAAACAGGATCCCGTTATGCAATTAAAGATAAGTATTGGATGTATAACTGCTGCTAAATGATCACAATGATATTCAATAGAAAGTGCCACAATCATTCATTAAGATACTTGAGCCAATCAACAAAGCTTATCATGAAACGATCATTAAGATAAAAATGCCAGAGGTTTGAAGTATTTCCGAAATTATGATGTTTCAATTATAACCCAGTTCGAAAATTAAAATACTCCACAGTCAAACTTCATATAGAAAAATTTAGGCTCATTTGACTATAGGACTTGAAATTTTTTTTAGAATTTTGAAATTTTTATATATATATTTTTTATTATTTTATATTTATTTTTTTGATGAAAATTTAAAATTTAAAGTCCTAAGTTTAAAACTACAAGCTAAAACTAAACAAATCTAAACTAAACTTAAACTAAATTAAAATTAAAACAATTAAATAAAAAACATTAAAAACTAAACTAAAACTCAAAATCTAAAAAAAAAAAAACTAAACTAAATCGAAAATAAAATAAACAACCGACCAAACTGAAACTTAACAATATTAAACTACAATCTAAACATTAAAACAAACTTGAATCTAACACTATGACACAAAATCTAAATCGAAAATCAAATCCGCACAACAAAATTCTTTAACACATATGTGAAACTTGAATTTTTTATGTATGCGTTTGCACTTTCGTTTTGTTTGCTTGTCGATAGACAGAGGAACGACTGCGTGAGGGCAGGCTTGGACGCGGGTTTCGATTTTCTTTTGTAAATGTTTTATGTTGCAGGTGAACGACGGGAGCAGAGATGCCGACGGAGCAGAGGATGGCAAGGGAATAGGGAAATCTGGATAGCGTGGAGGCTTGGCTGCGGAAGAGCGATGAGGGACATGAAGATTCGATGGATTAGAAATCAACGCAGAGGATATGAGGGAAGGCGGATAGAATACACGATGGATGAGGGTTTGATTAGTTTCGTTTGCAGGCAGCGGAGGAGAAGTGCAAGACGACAAGGGTTGATGGAGTTCATACAAAGAAAGGAATGAGGGCACGAATATGAGAGAAATCAATGGCAAAGAGAAGACAGATTGATTCAGATAAGAGACAACGTTGAGGACAGAGAAGTTGGGCAATGAAAGGACGCTAGAAACAGATCAACTTCAGTAAAACCCAGTACATTCAAATTTATCTTTTTGAATTAAAAGAATTCTCCCTGCAAACTCAGATTTATTATGCTCCTTAAATCAAATATCGCCTAGATTTTGCCCACAGTAGCAGTTTGAGGCCAGATCTGGCCCTTGGAGGCTGGATCTGCCTCAGATCTTAAATTTTTTTTTGATTTAAACCCACAACCTGCAAGAAACCAATCAGAGCCTGAAGATATACACACCAAGAAAATGATTAAACCCTTACGATCTTTAAAATTACAAATTTACAAATCTGAGGCCCTCATGGCCAGATTTGAATCCATTTTAGCACAGTTTTTTAGAGATTTAAAATTTTAGGGAGAGGCACAAGCCCTAGAAAATTTTGCAAAACCACCAATTTCGTAAGATAGATTTGGAGTTTAACAAATAATGAGCTTTTCAGATTTATGTTATATGAGAGTCGGCTGGTCCAACCGAAGACTTCCCTAGACGCTCAATAAAAAAAAAAAATTTCCCTGCACGCTTAGATCTGAACCTTAGATCGATAGAGATTTAAGAAATAACATGAGATCCTTAAAAAAAAATCAAAATGTCATTTTATGAATCCAGAAAACTACACAAGATACCTGTATGCAGATTAATCCATGAAGGCCATCAACCATAAAAATTCTAAAAAAAGTAGTAGAGTTTATAGACAAGTCACTACATAGATCTGAGAAGGAATATCAAAATTTGTAACCCCAAAGTCTTTATGCTTTATTCATCAAAGAAAATTCACAAGAGCTTCCAAGACAAGTGCACGATTTTAAGATCGGATGACTCAAGACTGACAAAGACCTCTAAATTTATAGGACAAAATCTCCAACGGCTAGTTCAGTTGATCCACATCAAAATAATCTCGACCGTCGATCAGATTTGATCTTCTTTTAATCTGGACAGTTGAAATTATAATTTTGAGGAAAAAACGAATTTATGATTTAAATCCATTTTAATTAACTCAAAAATACTATTTTTGAGTTAATTACCCCAAAATTTTGATTTTGACTTAACCACCTAGGCCCAAGGGTCCAAAATTTCTTAAAATTCTCAAAATTCCCTTGACCTGGGGCTTTTAAAAAATAATTTTTTAAGGACCAACAAATTTTGCTTTTAAATAATTTTATCCTAACTTAGGACCCTAAATTAATTAAATTTCTGGCTTTTGATTTTTTTAATTAATTGACCAGAAAATTTAATTAATTGACTGAGAGGGGATTTTAATTATTTTTCCAACTCTCTTTACATAAGATAATACATTTAGACACATGAAGGGGGAATACCCATTCGTATAGACCCTCAAATAAATACCCAATTCTACGACTCAAAACATGATCTAGTAGACCAAATAGCTCAAACTACTTTTACAAGGACTTGATAGAAAACACTAGGACTCACTTAGCATGTTGATGACAAAATCCACCCTAGTTTTGGGTTGAGGCTAGAGGGAAAAACTTTGCCGATCACTTACGTGAATCAATGACACAAAAAACCTCCTAGGATAGAAATCATCAACAACATACTAGGCTTACTTAGGTTGTTACATACATTGACGGTCTTACTTAGATCATTTACATCATAACATGTAGAATGGGTTTACATCATTTATAAAAACTGTCATTTGTCGATGACATCTGGATGACATGAACCTCGAACATGATAAGTCCCATTTGAAAAAATGGGAGTGTACTGTTGTGGGGTCGTTGACAAAGTGTGGTTAACGTCTGGCTCTACTTGGGGACACGTTGCTTCATTGAAAGAATGTGAGAATCCAAAATCTGCATCCAAGCAACACACAAAATTACATAAGTAGTGTCCATCCAAATATCATCATATAACATTAAGCACATGAAAAATAGAAGCTCTTCTTTTATTTATTATTCTATTTAACATGAAAAGTAAATCTACTCTAATTGCAAAATGGAATGTTGAAATAACAAGGAGTAGGGTTAGAAATACAATATAGAGGATGCCCAAATGGCATCAGATGTCATCTTTGAAGAACAACTTGAGCAATTGGCCATTCGCAGGTAGCTGCAGTGGTTCGCCTTCCAATTTGCTCAAGTGGAATGAGTTTGGTCTAGCAATGCCTCTGATAATATAAGGTCCCAGCCACAAACTGTCAAATTTCTTGTGTTTTCTAGGCTTTTCATTTTTTTTGTCCCAAAGTAATACCATGTCTCCAACCTGCAAAGATCTAGATCGAGATGATTTATCAAAGCTTTTCTTAATGTTAGATTGATTCTTACACATATTATCTAAAGCTTTCCCATGAGTTTCATCCAACTCCACAATCTGATCAATTCTATTTTGAACAACATCTTTATCAGTGGAAAAATGCTGAAGGAGCTGGTAAGCTGGCAATTTAAGGTGAACAGGAAAAGTTACATCCAAGCCATAAACTAATTCAAAAGGACTTTTACATTTAGTAATTCTATCTGCCCACAAAGCATACTTGATTTTGCTGTCCCAAGATCGCTTATTATCTCCTACTATCTTCTTGATAATGGTTATAAGATTTTTATTACTTGATTCAGCTAAGCCATTACCCTGAGGATAGTAATTAGAAGAATGAGATAAAGTAATGCCATACTTAAAACAAAAAGATGAAAATTCAAGAGAACTAAAAGCCTTGGCATTATCAGTAGTGATCTTGGCAGGGACACCAAATCTAGTAATGATTTGATTTTCAATAAATTCCATAATGACCCTTTCATTGGCATTCTTAACAGGAATGGCTTCAACCCATTTTGTAAAATAATCAGTCGCAATTAAGATCCAGGAGTAGCCATTGCTAGAATTTTCATGGAATTTCCCGATGAAATCCGGACCCCAATGTTGAAAAGGTGCTTCAACAACCACAGGTTGTAGGGGCAGGGCAGCTAGCTTCTGCTTCCTAGTGAATAGTTGACAGGCTTGGCAACTTCTAACAAATTTATGCACATCTGAAAAATTCGAAGGCCAAAAATAACCAGCTCTTAGAATTTTGTGGGCGGTAGTTCTAGCAGCATAATGACCACCACAAAAACCTGAATGAAACTCAGAAATCAACTTTTTAGACTCAACTTCATCAACACACCTAAGTATTATCCCCTCAGGATTTCTCCATCCAAGGCCATCCTTCATGAGGCAATACTTAGTGGCTTTTAATCTAAGAGCCCTTCTTCTATGAGCAACCAAATGGTCAAGACATGTAAGACTTAACAAATAATAAATAATGTCCCTATACCATTCATGCTCTCCTAACCTTTGCAGCTCAGGTGAAGATGCATCATTAAGACAGATCAAACCAAGCGCTTTTTCATTACCTTCGGTCAACATCTCAGCCAAGCCTTGACCTTTGACCAACTTAGTGGGTCTAATTTCTAGATCATACTCTTGAATTTTAGTAACCCACCTAGCACGAGTCCCTAAGCAATCAGTTTGAGTTAAGATATCTTTAATCGCGGAATGCGGGACAAAAGCAATGATTTTAGAATAACCCACATAAGTCCTAAAATGCTTAAGAGACTTGACCAAAGCATAGGCTTGCTTTTCCGTAGTAGTATACTTTAATTCAGAATTTTGAAGCGCTCTACTCATGAAAGAAATAGGCTGTTCGTGACTTTCCTTATTCTTTTGTAACAAGACACCAGCAATAGTATCTTCAGAAGCGAAAGAGAAAATCATAATATCCTTTGAGTAATCATGACTCGCCAAAACAAGAGCTTGAGAAATAGCACCCTTAATCCCTTGAAAAGCCTTTTTACCATCTTCTTTCCATAAAAATTTTACATCTTTTTTAAGAAGACTTTGAATAGGCTTAGCTATTTCTGTGTAATTTGGAATAAATCTTCTAAGAAAATTATTTTTTCCTAGAAAAGACTGAAGGGATTTAAGATTATGAGGTAGAGGAATCTTTTGGATTGCCTCAACTCTTTCAGGAACAATCTTGATCCCATCTTTGGAGATGACGTGACCAAGTAATTTCCCTTCAGTGACCCCAAAAACAGATTTAGCCGAATTCAAGGAAATCCCAAATTCTCTACATTTATCAAAGACCTACCTAAGATAACCTATGTGAGTAATACCATCTTTAGAAAAAGTTGTAAGATCATCCTGATAAATTTCAATAATTTTTCCAATTAAACCTTTAAAAGCGTAATCCATAGCTCTTTGAAAAGTAGCCCCAGCATTAGTCAAACCAAAAGGCATTCTAATGTATTCAAAAGTACCCCATGGTGTGGTGAATGTAGTTTTGTGACGATCTTCTTTCTTAACCCAAACTTGATTGTATCCAGAAAAACCATCTAGCAATGACATCATTCCTGAAACTGTTACTCTTTGCAACATAGTCTCCATGTTGGGCAAAGGGTAATTATCCTTTTTACATGCTAGATTAAGGTTTCTAAAATCAACACAAAGTCTAATGGTACCATTCTTCTTCCTAACTGTAATATACCATTTCGGGGATATCTCTAAAACACGGCAAACTCCAACCAGAGATGGACTGGGAGGGCGTTTACCAGATATGCCACCTCTGAAAGAGGATGAAATCTGGAGGCTACCTGGCCCTTTCCAGACTCTGTCTAAGAGTATGAGACAAACACACCAAGTGGTATAGAACTAGAATGCCCGAAAATATATATATATATATATATATATATATATATATATAACAGTGCAGCAAACATACAATAGCTTAGAAAGAATGTACGGTAACTTATCTAGAAATATAGAGAGAGAATGCTAAGCCATTTTATTAAACTAAGAAATATAATGAAGTACAATAGGTGATCAGAGTGATGGCACCTAGTCTTGCTCAAGGCAAGTGAAGAAATACTCTCAGAATATCAAAGAATATTTGCTCTTTGTTGCGTCAGTGTTCTTGGAAAAGCTAGTGTAGGCACTGCGCACGAAATGAACTGATGACTTGGGGCTGATCCCCTCGCCTGAATGAGCTGAAAATCTGGAATCCGCCTCTACTCACCAATCTCGGCAAAACCCAGAAATCATATCAGAAATGGTTGACCCCCGAAAAACACCCCCTTGGGGAATTACGCTGGCCTCCAAGGCTCTGCGCAGAGGCTGAATAGAAACAACTGTAATACGTCCTCAAACTCTCCCAAAATCCTCCAACAGGCAAGGGATGGCCCCTTGCTCAATCTCCAAGCTCAAAACCTCCGCAAGAACTCAAACCGGAGCTCCTCTAGAATGGACTGCGTCCCCCCTCTCAAGACTGCGCAGTCTTCGAATGCCCAGCTCCGCAACAAAACCCAAACATTAATCCTCCCACATGACGACGATGAAACTACCTTGCCCGAGCAGGCACTCGAAGTCCCCCGGCGCTAAGGGCGAGATCTCCGATCGGAGACACTCAACGCACTAAACAGTGCTGCAGACAGGCTAAACAACCAGCGTACTCAAGAAGTCGAAACGACCAGTTCAATATCATAGTCATCCAATAATCAAAATGAGGAGGCTCTCCTCTCTCTTATAGCGTTGGCCTCTCTCAAACCCTAAGGCCCACCTCCTCCAACGTAGCCTCCCTTTGCCATGTGCTCAACCCAACCAGCACAGTCCCTCCATGTGTCTACGTGGGTCCCCTCTCTACGTGGTCTCTTGGCACCCCCTCAGCTCACTTAAGTTACAACGTTGTGTCTACTAGGGCGTGCACTTTATTTTTAGAGTGAGTTATGTCCCCCTCTACTCACTTTTATTTATGATTTAATTCTATAAGGCAAAATTGATCAAAATTAATATTTCCAATTAGCTGCTGCTAATTGGGAATATTACAGTCCTCCCTGCCAAAAATTGTTTGTCCTCAAGCAATGCCTGAACAAGCCTCCCCTCTAGCTGATGCTCCCCCACCGACACTGCAAAATGTGCCTGGGTCCCAGATGCGCCACTGAATCTTCCTTGTCCTCTGCATCACCCTGATATTAAGGGACCTCTCAATGCCGGGATCCCAAACTGATCTCTCACGGTACCAGCCAACCAATAATCCTCCCGGATCCCGTCGCCACCATGGCGAATAATCGCCCAAGTCCCACGGCTCGGACTGCGCACTGCCTTTGGCTATGACTGATGCTCTAAGAGGCGAAGACCATGACCCCTGTTGCGCTGTATCTGTGACTGTGTAAGCTGTCCCATCAACTTTGTACCAACTCATCACCTCCCTCCAATCCAAGTCCTGACTCAATCCCACGCTGATCCTGCTATGCTGAAATCGAGATGGAGTGCTGAAGAAACGACGACCTGTGCCCCCCTACCAGCTGGAATCTGTAACATCTGTTATGTCCAAGGCCCCCTGCTTCGCTATGCTCCCTACGAAGAATATCGTACCATCAAGAGGGTACCAACTCATGATCTCCCGCCAATCCATCCTGGAAGAAGAATCCGATGTAGCAACAACAACTGCATATGGAACACGCCTGGAGTGTTGCCGCCAGCCCGTAATCAACTCCCACTGCTCTGCCCTGTCTGCCAATGAAAGTTGCCTATAGAAGGAAGCCCCTCTCTCTATAATGGGCCAAAGTGGGAAAGATATGTTGCAAGCTCCATCGATGTACTCTTGGAGAGTGCTACCCACTAAAACACTGCAGCTCTGCTGACTGCATGTACATCTATCTGCGCCTCATCCCTGTGTCGACCCACAGATGGATGCTCTACCATATCCAACAGCTCCTCCCACTCCTGATCAGGAATGTCATGCTCCCGCTGTGTACTGGCCCCCTGCAGAACAATCCCATCAACCTCCAACACCTCCAGAGGATATGGATCTGCAACTGCTGTCACCATACTCGATGTCAGTGCATTTGATTGCCCCACCTCAATGGCTGATCCCAATGTTAGCCGCATATCCCTCATCGGCTCAATGTGGGCACCCATCTGGCTCTCCCCCAAAGGAATATCGTGCCTGATGTGAATAATGTCCTCCTCTGTCGTCTCAGGCTCCATCACCTACTGCTCTAGCTGAATCGTCACAAGTGACTCTTCACCCAGAGTATCTCCTGCAGAGTCTTGTGACTGCTCACCCTGGACACTGGAATGCAGCTCCGGTCCACTGTCACCATCTCTGCATGACTGCTCTCGCTCCCCAGAAGCGTCCTCAACTGATCCTATGGACTCATATGAAAAAGAGTCCTCACCCTGGCATACAGAAGGAATGCCTTCCTGTTCTACCTCCGCCACCTCATCTGCATTGAATATGCCATCCACCCTCTCGATAAAGTGTCGATACAATGTCTGGAGCCCAGACACACACTGGGATGCTACCTCTGCTGTACCCAGTATCCTCTGCTCATGCATGATCTTGACATGCCCTGAGGGAAAAGTGACGCATGTCTCCCTCATGACCCGCTCCCCAAGCGTAGGCTCAGCGATGACTGATGTGCACACCCCTGCAGAGGATCATCTCATCCCCTAACCTGTGGCTGTCAACTAGCGCCTCGACCCAGTGCCACTGCTGAGAAGTCTCTCCTCTAATGTGCTGAGTGTCATTCAAATATCTTGGGTGAGCCTCGCATACCCCGCTGCTCATGTCCAAGGTGCCAAAGGACAACGACAAAATCGACTGTACCCGTGAGTGATGTAGAAGAGGGTCAGGTGCGCGAGTCCCCATAGATACCGTCAAGTATCGCTCATCTGTCTCCCCGTCGATCCTGGGTGAAATACCCCCAAAGGTAAGCCCGGTGTCCCTGTCCGTGAGTCTCCCTGGATGCAATGCTCTAAGACCCTGCCGTGCAACACCATATGCCCTCGCATACCATTGATCATCCCTGTACTCCTCGACATGCCACTGCACACTGAGGCATACCCCTGTATACTGATGGGTACCCCATGCTACTGTTGTACCACCCTATATCGTCTCATGCCCTGACTGTGTCCAGGCATCGGTCACTCCTCGCGTGCTCTCAATGTGATGTAGGACACTCCTACTCCACAATGCAGTCCCACACACTACGGTACCCCACCATGCAACTCCATGTCCACCGGTAGTCCACTACTCAATGCTAGAGGCTCCCACACATCCCTGGATGTGATGACCTAGCGCTGTGCCTCTACATGTCGGACTACCCCTAATCGGTATCATCGTCTCCACCGTCGCATCACTATACCCGCTGACGAATGGATCATCACTCCAAACCCTCCTCGAGGGGTCCAAGAAGTGAATCTCCCTATGTGTCAGTAGTGTTATCACCACTGCTCGGCTCCGCTGCATCCTCTATGCCCCACACAAAGGTGAAGAATCCTTGGCCCCATACAAGGTGCCATCTGGTGGCCTGCCAATGCCACCTCCTCTGACAAGCTCCTGCCAAGGTATGTTGACCACCCCGTGATCCCGTGTATAAGTGTCATACCAAGACAACCTAGGGAGTCTTCCCATAAACTGGTTGGCCACTGGAGCTAACTGAAACTCCCCTAGCGAATGCTCATGCTCTACTGCTAGGCCAACTGTACCCTCCAAGACATAGTCAACCGACCTGCCTGGGAAATGATAGGTGATCCCGCCTAGATCCCAATGCCAGTCTGGGGTTCCTGTATTCCCAGCACCTGGGAACTCCTGTTGAACTACACCCGGGTCCACCACTATCTCCATAACCCACTCCACCAGGTACCAACTCAAAATCTCTCGCCATCCAACCTCAACATGTGGATGCTGCACCCTGTGCAACCCTGATCGTCTCATCCTGCTAACCAAGTCAACGTATGAGATCTGACTAGGTGACTTCGTCTCTCTCTCTCCAATGGGGAGAGGTGTCCGAACGACGCTACTAGTCCTGTCCATGCATGCCTGAAGGGGAATGATCTGACACTCCAACGTGCCCTCTGGTTGTACCATCAGGGAATCCAGTCGTTCCCCAATGCGGGCCAACTTGGTCGCCGACTTGGCACAAGCCACTCTCATGCCCTCCAGCTCCTTATATAGCAACAAAATGGCCTCCCGTACTGACGTGGCCTTCCCTTTCAAAATTAGAAGGTCTGCCTGAAGCCGATGATACCACTGTCTGCGACCATCATCCAATACCTCTGTATATCCTAGTGCCTCATCGAAGGTGGATACATCTCCTGACACCTCACCCATCTGTCGTGTGCTGCTACCACCCGAAGATTCAGACACGACTCCGGTCATCACCTCAATGGATGGCTCTACTGGGGTAGGCTCTACCTTCTCCACTACGATATCAACCGACACGGTCAAGGAGGTCTCAAATGAGGGTGAGTCCTGTGTCACACTAGGTGTATCCTCGAACTCCCTGCAATCCTGTGTGCCCTCATCCTCCAAGTGCGAGGTAACCATTTTGATGGTTTCCCCCTCCGATACTCGGTCAAGCGGGAAAGAGGTATCCAACTTCACCCAAGCTTTTTCCGAACGCTTGGATGACCCGTCAAATGTCGGTAAATGGAATCTGTCCACTGTGTGCTGCAAGCCCTCGTCATGTGAGTGTCTGTTCCCTCTATGAAAGTTGCGGGGTCTACTATCCCGCTGGAGCTGAAAAAAATCTCTGAATGGAAGGGCATCCCTGAACTCCTGCCCATATGCTTGATACTCGGCGAAATAATCACCCATGTGGCCAGGCTCTGGCTCCTGCCCCTGTGTCTGCACCCAGAAAAGTGGGCATAGTGGAACGTGTGGGTGTATGTGATGCCATATGCTGAGTGGCATCATGCTCCGGCAAATGGTGGGATGTGTCTGATCCCTCGCCAATTTGGAAACCCCTTGGGGTTTCACGCTGTCTAGCCTCCGCAGCGGTGAATCTCTGCCCCATCACCTCAATCTGCCTCGACAGATCCTGTACTGATTTGAGGAGCATCTCCCCAAATCTCTTCGCATCATCATCACACCTTGCGCCAAACCACTCACACTTTGTGTCTACGAGCTCCTCGTTACTGCTGCGTCTATCATAGGCTCCTCATGTTACGTAATACACCACGGGCTCCGTATTCTGCATCCACCACTAGAACGCGGTCCCCCTCTCCGTGGGGTGCTCCCCAACTTTAGGCTCAATATCTGTAGATTTTTGTAGATGTTCTATGCTTGGAAACGCTTTACTTTTCTTACAGCAATCACACAAATAGTTAAGTAAAATGCTGATAGAACATATAAGTGGATCTTATAGAAGACAAACCAGAAACAGAAAAATGTGATGGTGCGTTACGGCGGTCAATAGGATGCTTCAACCGGCAAAGTCTCCTTGATCAGCCAACCCAGAATGCGTCACAACAATCCTCCAATCAGCAACCGAGTCAACCCAAGTCAACTCCAGAAAAGTCAACGCTGGGCAGCAAGCTAAAAGTCAACGCAACAACATTTTGGTCAACCCTTTGACCTCAATTTCTGTGCCAATGTGTACGGCCTCTTAAAATCGAACTCTCCAACAATTTTCATCCCTTTCGGACCATGCGTTGACCAAAGTCAACGCTAGTCAAACTTCCAGCAAAACCCTAGCTGCAGAAATTCGTCCTTCCTCTCAGCCGTACAAATTCGTCCTTCTTCTTCTTCACACGTGTGGGCTGAACTTGTCCTCCAAGGAGCTCGTACTAAATCAGATGAGAGAAGAAGATGTCTGTTGAGTTGTTGTGAGATGCTCTCCAACTTTCGCTGTATTTATATCCATCATTGGGGTGTGTGACACATCTGTTGGGGGTGTGAAACCTTAAGGCCGACCTGCACATATAATTTATTATAAATAATAAATTCAAAATAAATGTTACGCTCATCGGATTAAGATATATTTTATATGGATTTTACATCTCTCCGAAAGAGGAATCCAACAAAAATATTAGCCTCTTAATCTGAGCATCACAACATGGAGTTTGGACCTAGTTGTCCAAATTTAACAATATCTTTGTACTTCCTACCTCGCAGATGTAGGGCTTCTCCCCCGGTGTCATAGACTACTAGCTCCACAGGCTGAGCCAGATCTATGCTCTGATACCACTATAATATCCCGTTTCGGGGATATCTCTAAAACATAGCAAACTCCAACCAAAGATGGACTGGGAGTGCGTTCACCAGATATGCCGCCTCTGAAAAGAGGACGAAATCTGGAGGCTGCCTGGCCCTTTCCAGACTCTGTCTAAGAGTATAAGATAAACACACCAAGTGGTATAGAACTTGAATGCCCAAAAATACATAAAGATAACAGTGCAGCAGACATACAATAGCATAGATAGAATGTACGACAAATCATCCAGAAATATAAAGAGAGAATGCTAAGCCATTTTATTATACTGAGAAATATAATGAAGTACAATAGGTGATCAGAGTGATGGCACCTAGACTTGCTCAAGGCAAGTGAAGAAATACTCTCAGAATATCCAAGAAATGGCTGCTCTCTGAACTATGTCCCCGCTGCTAGAAAACTGCCGTGTAGCTGCTACTGCTGAAATGAACTGATGACTTGGGGCTGATCCCCTCGCCGGAATGAGCTGAAAATCTTGAATCCACCTCTACTCATCAACCACAGCAAAACCCAGAAATCATATCTGAAATGGCTGACCCTTGAAAATCACCCCCTTGGGGAATGACGTTGTCGTCCAAGGCTCTGCGCAGAGGCTGAATAGAAACCATTGAAATGCAGCCTCAAACTCCACCAAAATCCTCCCTCAGACAAAGGCTGATCCTTTGCTCAATCTCCAAGCTCAAAACCCCTGCAAGAAGCTCAATCCGGAGCTCCCCTAGGATGGACTGCGTCCTCCCTCTAAGACTGCACTGTCTCTGAAAGCCCAGCTCCACAAGAAAACCCAAACATCAATCCTCCCACAAAATGATGATGTAACTACCTTGCCCGAGCAGGCACTCGAAGTCCCCCGAGGCAAGGGTGAGATCTCCGATCGGAGACACTCGATGCACTAAACAGTGCTGCAGACAGGCTAAACAGCCAACTTGCTCAAGAAGTCAAAATGACTAGCTCAAATGCATAAACTCGAATGATCAAAATGAGGAGGCTCTCCTCTCTCTTATAGCATTGGCCTCTGTCAAACCCTAAGGCCCACCTCCTCCAACGTAGCCTCCCTTTGCCACGTGCTCAACCCAACTAGCACAATCCCTCCATGTGTCTACGTGGGTCCCCTCTCTACGTGATCTTTTGGCCCCCTTGGCTCACTTAAGTTACAACGTTGTGTCTACTAGGGAGTGCACTTTATTTTTAGAGTGAGTTATGTCCCCCTCTACTCACCTTTATTTATAATTTAATTATATAAGGCAAAATTGATCAAAATTAATATTTCCAATTAGCCGCTGCTAATTGGGAATATTACACTAACAATCACCAAGTTGGAACACCATGTTGAATGTCTAGTTTGAGCAATAATTCCAGCTGCGAGCATTTTCGAAAGCTCTTTCTGAACCAAAGGGGCTAACTTAGGATTTATTTGCCTAAGCTTTTGACGAAAAGGTTTAGCATTCTCATCTTTCAAAGGGATAGTGTGTTGCATGACATCTTCCCTATATCCTTTTAACTCATCATATGAAAATGCTAAAACATCCCTGTACTCATGAAGTAAATTAATCAACTGTTTCCTTTCTTCTTCATTAGTACCTTTACCGATTTTAACAACCTTAGGGTCCTCGGAAGTACCAAGATTTACTTCAATGAAATCACCTGGATCCTTTCTATTCTCCTCTTTCAACTTTGTGGCATCATGCCGATCAAAGTGTTGTTCTAAAGCAACAATATTCCAAGGAGTAGGATTCACAATATCACCATGATCCTCAGATCCATCCTCCTTAGAACTTATCCAAAAATCTTCAAACTCATCTAAATTATTAAGAAAACGAATAGCCTGCTTTTCATCATCAAAAACTTGCCAATGTTTTGAATTATCTGGGACTGACGGTTTGAAAATAATTTCCATTTTTATCTTTTCCTTAATAAATTCATCAGATAATTGTAAGTTAGAAACGGCCACAGCGAGCTCATCCGCTAAGGCATTCTTTTCTCTTGGAACAGCTTCAAGGTTAATGGCATCAAAGTGTTCCATAACATCCCATACAACATTTCGATAATTCCGCAACCTCTGATTCTTACATGTGAATTTGTTCTTAACTTGCATGATAACCAGATCAGAGTCTCCCTTGATACTAAGCAACTTAATTCTCAAAGCCTTTGCCATTTCAAAACCCAACAACAAAGCCTCATACTCAGCCACATTATTGGTTGCATCAAACTCAAGTCTATGGGCAAACTTTAAAACACTACCAAGGGGAGATTTCAAAACCTAGATGCTGCACCATCAAAATGCATGTACCACACCTGATCCTTTAAGTCCTCAAATTTCTCATCAACCTTGTCATCTAAGGGAACTGTGAAATTAGACATAATAGCATAATTCCCCATGTCAGGTTGTTCCTTAATTATTTCATTATGAGGTCTTTTAGGATCTTCTACATGGAATCTTCTTTTAGGTTCTCTATTAAGCTTCACAAATCCTTCACCTCTAGGAAAAGGAATCATAGCATAAGACCAGTTCATCTGAATACTTCCTCCTAGATCAGAAGCCCACTTTCTTGATAACAACATACCCCAAGCATCTGGAACATCAACTACAACTATGTCCATAACAATCATGATATCGGGGTAAACCGATAAATGAACTTGTAAATCCTTGATCAACCCATGAGCTTCAATTTTCTTAGAATCCATGGCACATATGTTGTAGTAAGGTCTAGAAACTCTTAAATTAAGCTGTTCCATGACCCTCTTAGTCATAACACAAGCTGAAGCACCAGAATCCAGCATACAATTATTCAATTTATAACCGTTAACCATCAAAGTAACAAAAAATGGCTGATGATCTTTGTTATCTGATTCCATTTTTTGCAAATATATAGGGGCATCTTGATAAGACACTTCAGGAATTTCATTTTGAGTAACATTAGCATGTGAATTGTATTCGTTCCTAGGGTACGTGCGACATTCTACAGCTTTATGACCAAATTTTCCACATGAATAACACTAGCCATAAAAAATATGTTGGTACCTAGATGGAAATATTCGTTGAGGAATTGTCTTCCAAGGTTGTTCTTGCGAATCTTGTCCAATGAAGTCTACATGCATGTCAAATCTCATAGGTTCATTTTATTTTTTTGTATAAGGTTCTGCTTCTTCTTCTTTGTAACCGTTGCCAGTTTTGTCGTTGTAAGATCATTGATTGTTGATGAGTTCTTCTAATTCCCTTGAGCTGTTGGCATATTTTTGGATATTTTTTCCTTTCTTCACTTCCTCACACAACGAGACTACTTTGGCTTCTAATTCTTCCCTTTCTTGGTTGCTTTCTTCCAACTTATTTTAAAGTGACTCTTTAATGCATTTGTGTTCTTCAACTTTAATTTTGAGCCCTTGAACTTGTTCTTTAAGAGTATTGGAACGGATCTTCTCCGCCTTGAGATCTTTTATAAGCTTGATTGCTTCCTCATAAAATTCGTCTATGGCCCATCCTTATTCTTCATTGTTTGATACCTCTTGCTTATTGTTCTTGGGTTTGTTGTGCTTGGCCATAAACAATACTCTCTCATTGGCTTCTTCTTCACTATCATTGTCTTCATCGGATGATGAGCTATCTTCTTTATAGAGAAAGTTCCTTTTGGATCCTTGCTTGTTGAATTTATTAAAGCCTTTCTTTCTTTTTGAGTTTCCATTACTTTTGTTTGGACATTTTTCTACAAAATTCCCAACCTCATTATAGCTGAAACATATCAATGGAAGTCTACCTCTTAATTTTCCCTTACCAATTTGTAGTTTTCTCGTGAAGTAAGCATATTATTCATGTGAAAGACCTTCTTCATCATCTCCCCTTTTCTTCATACTTGCGGGTGCATGTCTTTTCAATTGAGGTTGTTTATCCCTATTGGTTTTCTTAGACGCAACAAACGCAATTTCTAGATGCGAAGTACCCTCTTCTTCATCAAGTCTCATTTCATATGCTATGAGAACTCCATGTAATTCCTCTTTGCTAGGTTTGTCCATATTTGCACTATATTCTAAGATCGATACCTTTGGGTTGAATCTTCATGGTAACGTTCTAAGAATATTCCATATAATAGTCTTCTCGTCAACTGGCTCTCCCAATCCTTCCAAAGTATTGGTTATTTCATCAACATATTGAAATTATGTAGCAATGTTGCAATATTCTTTCATTCCGAGTTGCTCAAATTTGTCTCTATAGATTTGAAGTTTTGCTTCTTTGACATTTGAGTCACCTACATATATATTCTCAAGCTTGTCCCATACATTTTTGGCGGTTTTACAACCAAACACCTTATGATAAGAAGATTCAATAAGTCCACTGATAATAATATTCTTTTCTTTTGCATCATTTACCAAATTCTTCTTACCTTGTTCATCCGTGGTTGATGTAAATCCATTTTGAACAGTGTCCCATACTTCGTATCCTTGCGCCAAGAGATAGACTTCCATTCTCCCTTTCCAGAGTGCATAATTATTTTCATTGAATAGAGGTACACCATTCTTGGTACGCTCCATGACCTCCTTCCAACTATTAAACTGCTATTGAAGGAACCAAGCTTTGATACCAATTGTTGGAAATACTGAGAGGGGGGGGGGGTGAATCAATATTCCTTTCAATTAGAGCATTAGTTAATCTTCGATTATTATCGGTGTTTGTACGTATTAGCGACAAACAAGAGGAACACAAATGCACACAGTTTTTAAGGTGTAAACCCACTCCGGGACAAAAACCACCTAATGCTTTTCTAATAATTCTTTAATATTCAACTCCAATTGAAAATAAAGCTCCAACTTCCTAGAATCTAGAAAAGCATTCTTCTCCGGATTCCACTAGATGGATGCTCCAACGCCCGATATTCTTTAGTATTTAATTGAACAGATGCCCCAACACCCGATGAGCTTCAACTCACCCTAGCACCACCCTAGCACCCTATAGAAGAATAGAATAATGATGGACTCCCATACCAAGGAAAATGGTCCACTTTACAATGATATAGAATGATGCAAAAGAAGAAGATATAATAGACCATAACCCAAACTTTGACACAACCACCTAATGATGATTCTAGACCTCCCAACACTGCCTCTTCAACCCTTGGCAGATAAACACTAGTACAATTTGTACAATAATGTATTTAAAATGACTAAGTACAATGATACCTTTACAATGATTGTATGCAGTGATGCCCACTTGAAGACTTCATATGATGAACTTCTTACTGCTGTTATGCACCTTGGTTGTTGCTCTTGTCATGCTACCCTCTGCTGCACCTTGTTTTGCTTTTATGCCGTAGAAATTATGGTCCTTTGCAATCCTTGACAACACATGATCTAGTGTTTTCTTGCCTTCTAGGAGCTCGATATTGAATCTGGTGTATCTCTATTATTTCAGATCCTCAATATCTAATTTTTGGTCCTGTAGTAGTCCTCTGAGTCTTCTTTCCAATGCCACAGGTCTAACCCAATTTGGATTCTTCAAGAGAGATTTATACCCAATTTCTCACACTGCCCTAATTATGGATTGTTTCAGCAGAGCGCACTTGTACGGCGTGCCACGTGTCACTATTTATTCATTTGCTTCTAAAATTTATAGAGCTAAAATTAAAGACTGTTCACTATCTGTCACTTTTTACGGAATTCCAATCCAATACTCAGAGAGAGATTTATGACGAATTTACCAAGATCACTTCTTTGAGATGAATTTCAGAAGCCTGCAAAAACCCTTACTTCCACAGATCATATCTCCAAACATATTGTGCAACTTGATCTGAAATTTTTACTGCAGCTTCCTCAGGATTTCGGCTTTGCCTCATAAACATTTCAGCTTCTGAGCCTTCGTAGAAAAAAAGTTAGAGCGAAAATTCCACGATGACCTGTTTCAGATGGCCGAATCCCTTGCCTAAGGAGGAAATGAAGATCACAATATATATGAATGCTTAAGTTGAGAGGGGCTTCAACAAGTGAACGTGGGAGGGATTCTAGGAGCATAAAAAATGTTAATTATGACTTTTCAATGACCCATGCCCCAACCCCATGGGGTTTTAGCCCACTAACTGGGGGTACAAACTTCAAACATGAATATCTCTCAAACCGTGAAGAATTACATGGCGTGCCATATATCAACGGAAACATCTCGACAAGTCGAAACCATCAAAAGCATTATTGACCCAGAATATAGTAATTTTGTAGGTCAAAATTTCCATGCAATATAGGGTTAGCCCCTGGTGCTGCTTGGGTTGACATCAATGACAACCGTTGATCAACACGGATGTGATCCTAGAGATGATCTGCTCAAGGATCCCGCCCCTACTCTGTAGCTCCTCTACAAATCCATGTCGCCCCACTTTCGTGGTACATGGCGCTCATGGCTACGTCGTCTTTTGACCCATCGTCCGCCACAATAGCCTTGGAAGTAGAAGCTTCCTTGTCCGTCTTTTTCTGAGGACAATTGTTGGCGAAATGTCTTAGTTTGCCGCACTGGAAACACTTGATCTTGGATAGATCACACTTCTTCTTCTCTTGCTGCCTCTTTGATGCCAAGGTTGCATCTTCTTCCTCTTCCTTCTTCACCTTACTTGACCCCGTGCTGTACTGCCTCTTGGTGAATCGACGAAGTTCTTCTTGACGAAGGATTGCCCACATACTGTCTCAGTTGGGAAGGCCCGCTCTACCCAAGATACTTTGGACAAAAGTTTCCCAGTCCTCTGTGACTGTATTGAGTGCAGTCCTTACCATCACATCATCCTCCACCTTAGCTCCCATGGCAGACAACTGATCTTTGATCGCCTATAATTTGAAAAGAAAGGGCTCTATTTCTTCTCCCTTGGTCATCATGAATGACCGCAGTTGATTCTCTAGAAGCATTCTTCTCTGGACGAACTTTCCATCATATAGGGAAGTTAAGGCTTTCCACATCTCATGAGCCGCTTTCTTTTGGGCTATGTGTGGAACTATATGATGCTTAACCCCATCCATTATGAAGCGTTTGACATGTGCCGCATCCTCATCGTGCTTCGCCAAGAGAACAACATCGGTTGGCGTGGCTAGGACTTTTTCTGCATGGTCACTTAGACCGTATGCCTCCATGACTACCAGGATTCTGGCTTTCCAGACTGCAAAGTTGGATAGGACGTCCAACCTATCCTAATCACATAGTCCATGAAGTGCCATCTGCTTAGATCGACTTGTCGGAACAGACCTTCCTCTCCCCGCTTCTCTACTGAAGCTCGGATCTAGGGCCCTTGGTGAAAAAACACCCTCTGCTCCCTCTGATAACTGACCTCCTCTCTTGAAAGTCTGCCAAATCAACAACGAAACAACTCTCTTCGATCCTCTGATTGATCAACAAATTTCTTTGGCTAGGAACCCTCTGAGAATTTGATCTCCTCCCACCCTTTGTCACTTGGTGCTCAGGCTAAATTTTGAATCTTCAGAAATTCAACCCCACCACGAACTTCTGAAGTTTTGCAGCACTGTTTCCGGCACTTTTGAATGAGCACGGCTTCAAATCCGCGTCACCCTAGCTGGCCTCTGCGTGAGCAGACAATCCCAGTGCTGTCTCTACGTTGCCTCTACGCAGTAAGTATGTGGGCCTACGTGGAGACTTCGTAGGACTGCGTTAATCTAGCCTTTGCTTGGCTTTGCTCCCCCTGTTGCTGCGTTATCCCTTCAAATTTGGCTTTTTGCGGTTGCTGTTGCTCTCTTGGCTGCTTTTTGCAGCAAGGATTCTTCAGTATTTTGCTGGCGACCTTGCTACCTTGCTAGATCTGCAATCCCTTTGATACCATGTGAAAATTTCTGAATATTACTTTATGCAGAAACCCTATTGTTAAATCTGGTTATACTTCTACTACTTAATCAAGTTATTAATGCTGAAAATTCAGATTAACATCGAAGTAAACACATAACAAACTTTCACCAATTCAAATCTAAGTAAAAGATACATGCACACAGACAAAGTGACACACAATATTTTCTGGACAACTGTCCCCGGAAAAACCCAATGTGGGAAAACCGATCTTCTGGCTGTTGGAGGGTTTATATTATTAAGTAGCTTCTGAATACAACAAATCTGGGCACCTTACTGGTTAACCCTACAGCGAAAAAATAGATTTGCAGCTAACCTGCTGTTCTGGAGACTAAAAACTTGACTCATCCACACCCTCAAAAGGGATTTACAAGACTCAGCCAATTTCTACCTTTAAAAACCCCAGCGCTGGCCTTGAAGCCCCTGCGTTAGCCCTGCTAGCCTCTGCCTGCGTCTGCACTAGCCTAGAGAGGTTTGCGTAACCCCAGATTGGGTGACACAGTCCCTACGCTGCCCTAGAAGTCCTCTGCGTAACCTTGAAGGGCCTCCTGCTGCTCAGCGCTGCCCTTTCTGGGCCTGCGTAGCGACTGAAGCTCTCCGCGTTGTGTAGCTGCTGCTGTTGCCTTTGCTCCTCTACGTTGCTCTTGGTTGCTGCCTCTCTGCCTCTTGGTGATTCTTGGCACTGGGATCAGATCATCCCCTTTGCCAATACTACCTCTCTTCGCAGCTGAGACACTTTTGATAAATTCTTAGCAAACCTCGCCCTAGAATTTCAGCTTAGTCTCAGTGCTCTGCCTCCGTGTGTGTTCTCCAACTGACCCCAAGCCTTTCCTTTATAATTTCTCGTTGGGAAACCAACGACCATGATCTAATCTTGAATCGATGGCTAAGTTTAAAAGAAAGCTTGATCCATGTGACTTGAGTCATTTCCATCACGTGTTTTAGTTAATTACCTTTAATATTTTAATTTTCCTAAGCTAGACTTAGGGTCCTTAATTAAAAATATTAATTATTTAATTATCTCCCAAACTGGATGGAATTTCCCAAATCCCTTTCTGGGTCTTGGAGATCTCATGTACTCTAGTCCCTCCACAAATTTCGAGAGCTAGAGCACATCCGATGCTACCCCAACACTCAAAAACTCAACATAATATCTCCAAGCTCCAAAGGGGGTTGGCCAAATACCTTATTAGGTGTTTTCTACCTTTAGAGGGGATAGTATGTCCAAGGTACATCCCTCAAATGGTGGTGGCATGTGATAAAGAGGTGAAATGGAATAGGAAATGAGAAGGGCGATCTTGGGCTACATATCGGGGCACAACGACAGCTAGAAAAAGGGAAGCCCACACCTAGGTATATAATGTGTAGGAAGGAGGGAGCAATCGTGGTACATGAGGTGCCCCGACCATGATTTTTCCACCCTTCTTTATATGCCTTTTTCCTTTTATGATTTTTCTTTGATTCACTGCTCAGGGCTCAAAGGATAAGAGCATGATATGTAAGAGATAACAGTGAGCACCCCCTTTTTGGTAGGGCGGTTCATTTCCCTCCAGGGGTTGGGACAATCATGGGTTCCTGGATGATAAAGGAGGCTCATCTAGGGCCTATGGAACTAGGGTGATGGCCATGGATATGGGGCATAGCTCATGCATTGGATTTTTCCCACGTGCTAGTTATGTTTGTCCCGACCATCTTTTGCATCTTGTCATACATTTTCCTGTTGAATGTGGCCATTTATGCTTTTATATTTCTTTTTAGCTGCTTCAACCTCCAAGGCATCATTCCAAGCCCGACCCAAGATGGGGGCAAGGGAATGGGTTGGCTAACCCTATGTGGACCGAGTGAGGAAATGTGGACCCAGGTGGGAAAGATGTTGAATGGGTTTAAAATAAGTGGAAGGGGAGTGATATATATCAATAAGGGAGCGGGGCCATGCAACCAAAATTGGAGTTTCCCATGTAGTGGCACCCTAAACCCAAATGGTCAGTAAAAGAGATCCCACGGGGCTAAGATCCAAGGGTAACATCCAAAAGAGGTCTAGGGGATAGAAGCACAGACCTAGTCCACTCTTTCGCCGAATCCTCCCCATTAATCCATGCCCAAAAGTGTCCATGATAAGTAACTCAATACTCAATTACCAAATGACAAGACATACCTTTAGGTTCTGGAGGCTCATCTTCAAATATACGATCAATATGGATGGGTGAGGGACCACATGGTTGGCTCAGGTGGCAGAGAAATGGCACAACGAGGTAGTTGAGGGCTGCAAGGTGTTGTTGGCTGTCGTCTGAGGACCATCATGGAGAAAAAATTTCTCCTAGGGATATCACCCACGAAGTTGTGGGTAACACCATCCACAAAAGTAACCCTATCTCTTTTATCTTCTAAACAAGAAGCAAAGACAATATTCTTTTGCAAACTTGGTACATAAAGGACATTGCTGAGATGTACGTAGTTACTAGATTCCATCTCTATGGATGCCTTTCAAACTCCTTTGACTGCATAGCTGTTATTGTCTCCTAATTCAACCCTTTGAGATAACTTCTTCTTTGTCATGCTTGAAATATTCCAACGCTCTCTGGTCATGTGTCTTGATGCTCCACTATTTACCAGCCACATGTCATCATCATCTGCAAAGGAACTTGTCAAAGCGAAATAGTAGAAGAAATCTTTTTCTCCTATGGGATTCTTCGGCTTTTCATCTTCTTCAACTTTTGTTGTGAAAGCATGGGGTTTCCCTTTTCTTTTCTTGTTAGCCATGTTAGGACAATCTGTCTTGAAATTTCTATATTCTTGACAACCATAGCATTGTATCTTAGATAAGTCTTTCTTCCTCTTAGATGAAGAAGACCCTTTTCCTGACTTCTTATGTTGAGGTCCAAACTTCTTCTTTACCTTGTTCTTGAAGCAAGCTGCAAGGGCTTGAACTTCTTTATCTTGACGATCTCTAGTCACCATTCTTGCTTCTTCTTGAGCACATGATGTCCATAATTGCTCAAATGAAGGAGCTTCTTTCCAATTGTTTATGCCTGCTACAAATGCATCCCATGATCTAAGAAGACCATTGAGTGCTGTAGTCACAAGTTCTTGATAAAAAATGGTTTCTCCAATAGCTAAAATTTGATCTCTGATTTGTGAAATCCTTACAAAGTATGAAGCCACAGTATTGTCATTAGTCATCCTTGTATTTCAGAGCTCATTCTTCAAACTCATGGATTGACCAACATTCTTGATAGTGTAGAGATTTATTAGGGCATCATATATCTTCTTGGAGGTGTCATGCTTCTCAATGTAGGGGATGAGATGGTCTATAATGGAGTCTACTATTCGACTCATTGTTGGGATATTACCTTCCTAGAACTTTTCCTTTCCAGCTACTTCAGATGGTTCAATAGTCTTTCCTGTCACAATATCCAATAGTTTGTTCTTGGCAAGAATAAGATCTATTTTGACCTTCCAGGCTCTGAAGTTTGATGCTCCCTCTAGCTTGTTTTCGGATTTCATGGAGGAAGCCATATGAGCCAATATACAAGAAGGACTTTAGTAAGATGTTCTCTCTAGGGTTTATGCAAAAGTGATCTCAATACACCTTCCTTTCATCACCAAAGCTTTGATACCATGTTGATTTTCTAGTGCAATTAGGGTTAGCACAATATTTCTGAAATTATGATAATTACTTTTGATGTAGATCATATTTTAACTTATTTCAACATATCATTCAACAATTATTCTTCAACAATTTAATAGTAGAACAATAGAGATCACAATACACAAAAGAGAGGCAAGATTTACCCTAAGAAAACCCACTATAGGGAAAAACCCAACAACCTTTTCAATAGAGAATTTCTTTTTGTTCAATAAGAGACACACCTAGACCTTTGGTCAAACCTGGTCTTCTCCTCCAAGTCAAGTTACCCAAACTGATCCTGCACTTCGTTCTGCCAGTTTGGTTCTGAAATTTTGGCCTCCTAGCAACTGTCCAGTAGCTCAGAATTTGGCCCCTTGAAGCTGCCCACTATCCTAGAAAATTTTGGCCCTCCTGAAGCTGTTGCCCCAAAAAGATGCGAATCATAGAGAGAGACTTATATCCAAACATGCAAGTTGATGAGAGAGGAGATAGAGAAACTCAACCTTCTTTCTTTGTCCTTCTTCGTCCTTCTTGACCTCCTTCGCTTGCCCAAAAGCTGTCTTGAGAGAAGAATGCAAATCTGCCAAATGAGGAGCTCGGGCTGCCTTTATATAGTAGTTTGTCTAGGGTGAATAAACACATCTCTTGGCTAGGGCTGACTTGACTTGGAGGGAAGCCGACTTGTCACTTTTTGGAGCCACAAATTACATTTCTAAATTCAAATTTACATCTTTTAAAATTCGCAATGGGACTTTGACTCAAGATAATTTTCTTTGACTGAAGCATTTATAAATATGCTTTACAATGATAAATACAATTACATCAAGTGACCAAAAGTACATTATGAAGACCGACCATAGTTACAAATTCAACAGTTATATGCCTAGGGGGAGTTTGTTATCTTTTGTTTTGGTAGTTCAACATATGAGAATAAGAGATTTTATCTATGCATGCTTACCACTTACATTGAATCATATGCTGGTTTATAGGTAATCTTGGCAACAAAGGTGTGTGGTTATTCAACACAGTCTGGATACTTGCGTGAAAATGCAGATATACTACGCGTTGATGCTGCTAACATTAAAGAAAGTGTGGAAAAAAGCTTAAAGCGTCTTGGGACAGATTACATTGATTTGCTACAAATCCATTGGTTTGTCACCCTATCAAATGAACTATTATCCTTTTCTTTCAAAGATTGCTGTCAATGTCTACTATGCATTTTGTTTGCAAAGATAAATGAATAATAATTCACACTTTTTTAATCAACCACACATGTGATCTAAATGATTTTTTTTTCCTTTTCTGCTTTTTTACACATTTACCATGGCTAGATCATTGCATAAGTTCCAAAAACTAGCATCGCAGAGTCTATCACTAGTGAAAATGTGAGACATTCTGTACGATTGTACGCTATCATTCTCTTACCAACAACGCTTACATAATACTTTAGAAAGAATAAAAGTGAATTTTGTCCCATTTCTTCATAAATTGTGCTTTAATATGTTGTAAAAAGGATTTTTATTTAATATGAGTGAGCATGTAGCATTTTTGTGCTACCTCTTCAACTTGGATTTAAGTGTATAAAATCCCAATCCATAGATGCAACCTTGAGGTAAAACCTTGGAAAAGTACTGCTGTAACCTTAGCGTAATTCTTCTCTCACTTTTGGTCAGCTCTCTTAAGGCCAAGGGGGGTATACCCAGACGTTGAATGAAAAATAAATGAAGTCCAAATTTGATGTATTAAAATCAGAGCCTTAGACTTAGAAGTACATTTGATTAATGATTATAAATTAAATATGATATTCAGATTTACAGTTGGAAATGTGAATACATGAACTAAATCTAAGTATAGATAAGGCTTATAAGTTATAAAGTAAGAGGATTTAGTATGTAGATGATGTGTTAATGTGATGCCTAGTACAAGTAAATTCCAGTAATAAGTGAACTGAAGCATACACTAATCAGATTCAATAAAAGATGAACATTCAGGAGCGCCTTGAATGTATTCATTAAATCTGTTTTTTATGGTGTAATTGAAGGTAACTTCAAGATTGGTGAAAACCACTTGTTAAACCTATTAAAAGATGAGAAATTAATTGCCAGTAGATGACTTGTATATCTGATTTATTGTGCAGAAATTTAATTTTCAGATTTTCATAATCTGACAAATAACCTAAAGTGAATGAGAAAGAAGATGAAGAACAACTTACATTGATCATGTAATATTCCAAAACAGGGAAAACAGGAATGTTGAACATAAATCTGGAAATTGTAGTAAATATCAATACATCAAAACAAGAGCAGATCATTGAGCCATTTTATTATAGATAATAGCAGAAATGAAGTACAATATCTTGAGGAAAAAGACACTCAAGCTCGGAAAAACAAGCCTGAAATGACCCAATACACCAAGACATGAAAAACTGCTGCTATATAAAATGCTAGAAGGCTATGACTGTGCAGTCCTGTTGGGAATGACTGCAGATGGAAACTAAGAATACATGGATCTGATGATAGGGTGCTCAGAAAATGCTGGGATCAAAGATCTAGGCTTTCTAGCACATTTCCAAGATAACCCAGGAGGGGTTTCTTGAAATACTCAAGATGGAAAATGCAGCCCTAGGGCTGAATAACGCACTGCAACTGAGTAACTGCCGGGAGGTGGCTGCTCTAATGTGAAAATAACTGATACTCCTCCCCATTGATCTTCCGGATGAAGGGCTGCTCCCCTCACTAGAAAACAAGCTCAAGAACTTGGGTTCTCAACCCTCCACTGCAATTGCCCTCCTGAATTGCGCAATTTTGAAGGAGACTAAAGATTGCCCTGATGCCGTATGATGGAATGAAGCTCAAAGAAACCTCTCCTTAGTGGACACTCGAAGTCCCCCGAGGATGAGGGTGGGATTTCCGCTCGGAAACACCCTTGTGCTAAACAACACAACAGAGTCCGCTACACAGCTGAAGTGTGCAGAGAGTCATAAAAGACCAGACATAAACAATATTAAGAATGCTTTCTATGGCTGCCATCCTCTTATATGCTTGTGAGCCCTCACCCCCTTGGCCCCACACAATAATGATGCTACTCTCATGGCCACTAACCTCCATTATGACTGCGTTGTCCTCCATTGTCTCCACTACCTCCATAACTGCGTTATTGATTTGGTCAAATTGACCCCATCCACATGCATTGACCCACATTCACACCAAGAAGTGGTTTATTCATCTTGACTCCATCTAGATGCATTGATCCACATTCACATTAAGAAGTGGTTTTATTCCTGCTAAAGGGATTTATGGGTCCCTCTACCCTCTTATTCATCTATTTATTAAGGAAGACAAAATTTAATATTCTAATTAGCTAAAAGCTAAATTAGGAATATTATAGTCCCCCCGCCAAAACGTTGCTTGTCCTCAAGCAACTACAAAGATTTGGGCCACCCTGTTGACTCGATGCAACTGAGACGAATGCCTGGATCCCATACAAACCCCTCAGTGTGGCTATGCCCCTGTGTCAGGCTACCTGGAACAGACCCCTCAATGTCGGGATCTCAATTGGATCTCTCACCATACCTATCATCAATCAACCCCCCCGGATCCCAATGCCGCCATGGCCAATCATCGCCCTGAAGTCCCTTAGCTCAGACTATGCACTGCATATGACTATAGCTACTGCCGCATGAGGTGGAGACTGTAATATTCCCTTTTTTGGTGTCACCTATGACAGGGCTAGGATGGACTTCCAGAGTTAGAAGTAGACCGGTCACAGGTACAGGTTGGTGTCATCAGTGGGCCCAAGGGCTTTTTGGAGGAGTTTTGAGGAGTTTCTATGTGGTCGGGTGGAATCTGCTTGATATATTCCATCATTCGAGCAGTTTGGCTTTCGTTCAGGTGCATTCTGATAATTTTCAGAAATTTGAGTTATTTCTGGGCTTAACTCAGCTGATTACGCTCAAGATGGCATTTCGGGAGGAATACATGATGGAACACCTTAGTGTAATAGCTCATTGGAACTGGGACGAGGATACCTACATGGTGGGATGGTTAGACACGGGTTTCAGTGACCGAAAGAGGCGTGGTAGCTGATTTACCCTTTTCTGCATTAAAAAGGAATATTTTAATAAGAGGGAAAAGTGCTCCATTAATAAAATAATAATAAAATAATGCTCTAGAAGGCTCCAAGAGATCTATAAAAGAAAGGGAGGAGGCCATTGAGGGATATCTTTGGATCATATCATTCTCTTGTATAAGAGGATTGAGACGTGGTTCTCTACTTCAGTAGTAGCCCCAGGACGAAAACCCTTGGGTGATTTGTGAGTGTTGGACGAAAACCCAACTCTCCTTGAGGAGACTTCATTCAGAAGTTTCGCAGAGCTTCAGGGATATTGGAGTGAGGATCATTTAGATCTTCAACAGGTGCTTCAGTGGATTCAGTGGTAGCTGTTGCCGGAGGGAGAGTGCAGCAGTTCAATTTTGGGGGCCATCGCCATGTAGCAGTGCAACAGTTCAGTTTTGGAGGCTGTCGCCGTGTAGCAATGCAGCAGATTGTATTGTTGGCCAGTTTTCCATCTCAACCCTTTCTGGGTCAGATCTATATGTAAACTCCTTTATTATTTATAATAAAAGCTGAGATTATTCCTATTCTATGTGGTATTGGATTGCAATATTTTATGTGTTTTTATTTTACATGCCAATCTTCTGTTAAATGCATGGTGATTTTATGGCATAATTTCCGGTCTAAGTAAATTTATGCAAATTTAGTAAAATATCCCACTTGGGGATATTATAGAGATCGCCAACATGCATCAATGCTCCATGGCCCCTACTGTGTCGAAGATCTGACTGTGTAAGATTCCCCTACAACTGTGTACCGACTCATCACCTCTTTCCCCTGACTCAATCCATAACTGATCCTGCTCTCCCGAAGTCGGGATGGAATGCTAAATAGTAGTCGATATGTGCCCTATTGCCAACTATAAACCGTAGTACCTGTCATGTCTACGGGTCCCTGCTCTGCTACGCACCTCACTAAGAAGATCGTACCATCAATAGGATAGCAACTCATGATCTCCCGCTAGTCTATCCTGGTTGAAGAATCCAATGTGGTGATATCTGCATATGGAACATGTCTAGAGCATAGAAGCAAACATCGCGATTTTATCGCGATTTTTTCAACTCAACGATTTTATCGGCGATTTTTTCCCGATTTTTTGAAAAAATCGCCGATCGCCAAAAAATCGTGGGCCCATCAAACAACAACCCTATAAGTTCAAAAATCGATTTTTTTTTGTCATTTTTGCAGCCCTCTCATTTTCCTGACACACCCTGTTGGCAGTTAATGGTAATGTTAAATTCTTAAATAAAAGTGATATTTTCTTTATTTTTCATTTTCATCCTTTTACCTAAATTTTTAACATTACCATGAAATGACTCAGGATGTTTAAGAGTGGTTTCGACCTCATTGGATTTCATATGGAGAAACTAGAATTTTAGATTTCACTCAAAATTCAGCAGACTTAATGGTTTTCAGGGTTTCATGGTTTGGGGATTTGCATTGTTTCCATTTGATTCTATTATGTGTAAGGGTATGAGATTGGCATTTGATCAAGAGTATGAAGTCCTTTAAGAACCTTGTGTTGGTGGCATTGATTGTTGAACTTTGTTGATGTTGATGGTATTGATTGTTGAACTCCCCTACTGTGGCCTGAACATGAATGTACCCTTCACTCAAAGGAAAACAACTGGTTAGGCATGTTAATCTTTTTCTACCGCATTTTAAGGTTGAGGAGATGAACCCTTCACTCAAACCAAAATCATTGGTTAGGCATGTTAAAATTTTTCAATTTCTATCATGTTATAAGGTTGAGCAATCCAAGTCTGAAGACTTTGAGCTAGATGATGTTTATGTATCTCTTGTTGATGATCCCATTTCTAGTAGCGATGAATCGATGATGAGTTTCATGAGGAGGAGGAGGAGGAGCAACAACAGGAGGAGGAGGTGACACCACCTACCCCTGCTACCGGTAGAGGACGTGGTCTGCCTACTTTAGCTCCTGGTGCTTCAGGATCTGGAGCACAACAGAGTCTATTGCCAGACCCGCCAGCTTCTTTGTCTAGAGGGAAAGCTGTTACATTTTCTTGCAAGAGGGGTAGAGGAAATCAGTAGTATAGGTTATTTGGTGCATTCCTTTGTATATAACATTATGACTCATGATATGAGATATATTATTATATTTTCTGTTGATATTTTGAGGTTGAGTTGAGACTCAGGACTTAGTATTCAGGACATGATTCACTATTATGTGTGATGTAGCACTAAACATGATATTACACGTCTTATATATTAGTTTTTTTTTCATATTTATGTGTCAAAGCATTTATTTTATGTTGTGGGTGCTTTAGATATTAAAAAAATTGAAAAAAAATGAATATTTTTGTATGTGCAGAGTTTTTCCCGATTTTCCCGATTTTTTCCCCTCGCCGATTTAATCCCGATCGCGATTTTTGCTTCTTTGGTCTAGAGTGTAGTCACCCACTCACACTCAACTGATACTGCTCTGTCTCGCCTGTCAACAAGAACTGCCTCGGATATATCGATAACACTCTCGTAGCCCTGTCTCTGCTAAACGTGGTGTCTCCAAATGCTCAACACTATCCTCATCAATCCTAGGTGAGTTGTATCCCACCAGGGTACACCTAATGCCCCTGTCCATAAGTCCCCTTGGAGGTAATGCTCCAAGTGCTTGCTGCGCCGTATCATGGGTCACTGCATACCACCAAGTGTCTCCGCACTCCTCATCATGCCATTGTATGTTGCAACCTGCCCTTGTACACCACGGATACTGCCAGTTACGGCTACACCATCATGTACTGTCATGTATCCTGCATGGGCCAAAAGATCAGAGCGGCCCGACTCCTCACATGCGAATGAAAATGAAATCACTGCTCCTATCCTCCATAGCTCAAGTGTACCATATACCCATGAGAGAGTATCGTCTCTACATACTTCCCTATCTGGTGGCCTGCCGATGCCACCTCCTCCGAGCAGCTCCTGCCAAAGTAGGCTAATCACCCTATGACTCCATGCACGATCGTGATGCTGAGATAGCTCTTGAAAATGGTGTACCCTCCTCTCGAACCATCCTATCACTAGGGATATCTGGGGCTTTGATAGAGATCTGAAAATGTGTGTGCGCCCAAACATCAGACCCATCGCACAATGAATACCATCAACTACTGACTCTATCGGGTGATGGTAAATCCCACTGGATCCCAATAGTAATCCTGCCCTCGTGTCCCTTTGGTAATCCATGGACTTTGCTGAAATGTGGTCATGGATGTATCTAGCTGCCTAGCCTGCTCCATGGGGTACCAGCTAAGTACCTCTCGTCACTCAACCTCGAGAAAAGAATCAAATGCAAGAATCCCCACACATAGAATAGTCCCTCCATTGTGCGGGTGCTGCACCCTGTCGATGTATGCCTGAAGGGGTATGCTCTGACACTCCAATGTGCCCTCTAACTGCACCATTAGGGAGTCCAACTGTTCCCCAATGTGGATCAACTTTGCCGCTGACCCGGCACAAACCACTCTCATGCCCTCCAACTCCTCATTCTGTCGTAGGATAGCCTCTCATACTGATGTGGCCTTCACCTACAAAGCTAGAAGGTCGACCCAAAATTGATGGCACTGCTATGTGCGACCATCGTCCAATACCTCTATATCTCCTAGCGCCTCCTCAAGGGCTAGCCCAAAGAATCGCTGCACACCCTCCTCCATAGATACTCCAATATGCAAGGCTCGCTCACTAGTCAGTTCCATGTGATTGTCATTCTACAATTCTGCCATAAACCTAGAGGCCTCTGTAACTATTGGCTCCTCAACAATGGTGGAGTCGTCTCCCGACACCTCATCAACCTGTGATGCACTGCTATCATCAGAGAACTCGGTCACAACCCCAGATACCCCATCAATGGATACCTCAACAATGGGTGGTGTCTCGTCAATGAGTGTATGCTCAGCTTTCTCCTTCTAAGTCTTTGCCGTACTTTTTGATGACCCATCAAAAGTAGGTAGAAAAAGTCTACCCACGGTACGCTGCAGGTCATTGCCCTGCGTGTAGCCTCTTCCTTTGTTGTAGCTGCGAGGTCTTCAGTTTTCTTTAATCTAGCAAAATTCCTGGAAAGTTAGATGTTCTTTGAATCTTTGAGACTGAGATTCATTTTCCAGAAAATAATCACTGAGAGCCTCCTGCTCTTGTGGTCCTCGAGCCTCATTTCCTATTGCTAGGAAGGTAGGCATAGTGGGGTGCTGTGAAGCTTGCTACACTGCCGGTTGCTCATACCAATGATGTGAAGTATCGAAACTTTCTCCATTTTGCAACCCTCTGGGGATTTCCTTTTGTCTCTCCACTCTCATCTCCTTGATCTCTCCAGTGAGATCCTGCATAGTTCTGAGGAGGAGATTGCCAAACTCCTTCCCATAACCTTCTTTTGCCATTGGAGACTCCCTTTATCCTCCTCCACTAGAACACAGTTTTCTTTGCCGGATGTGAACTCTGAAACAAGATGAATCTGGTATTGCAATTGGAAGAATTTGAAAAACGGCCACCACAACAAATCAAAGAAAAGCGTCTTTAGAGAACCTTCTGTTTTTCTCAATCCAAACCGAATTTGGAGAAATTGCTTGTAGGTAAATATAAGTGGTCTGTTCTGCACAAAACCCATGTCTTAGATTTTCGAGATTTTCCTTAATTTGCCTGAAACAGCTAACACAAAAATGGCACTTTTTATCCCAACGAATTTCTGCGTTTTCTGTTCTTGTATCTCTTAGAGAACCTTCCGTTTTTCTCTATCCAGACCGAATTTGGAAAACTACCTCTCCGCAAACATAACTGGTCCGTTCTGCACAAAACCCATGTCTTGGATTTTCGAGATTCATCTTCATTTGCCCGAAACATCTAACGCAAAAACGTCACTCTTTTTTTTCCAGCGGATTTTTGCATTCTCTGTTTTTGTATCTCCTTGTCCGGTCTGTAATGTACTCTCTATCTTTGGATGTCATAAACCGATTGTTCCACAGGCTGAGCCAAGTCTATGAGCTCTGATACCACTGTAATATTCCAAAACAGGGAAACAAGAATATTGAACATAAATCTGCAAATTGCAGTAAATATCAATACATCAAAACATGAATAGATCATTGAGCCATTTTATTGTAGATAATAGCAGAAATGAAGTACAATATCTCGAGGAAAAAGACACTCAAGCTAGGAAAAACAAGCCTGCAATGACCCAATACACCAAGACATGAAAAACTATCGCAATATAAAATGTCGGAAGGCTATGACTACGCAATCCTGTTGGGAATGACTGTAGCTGGAAACTAAGAATACATGGATCTGATGATAGGGTGCTCAGAAAATGTTGGGATCAAAGATCTAGGCTTTCTAGAAAAATTCCAAGATAACCCAAGAGGGGTTTCTTGAAATACTCAAGATGGAAAATGCAACCCTAGTGATGAATAATGCACTGCAACTGAGTAATTGTTGGGAGGTGGATTTTCGAGATTCATCTTCATTTTCCCGAAACATCTAACGCAAAACCGTCACTTTTTTTTCCAACGGATTTCTGTGTTCTCTGTTTTTGTATCTCCTTGTCTGGTCCGTAATGTACTCTCTATCTTTGGATCTCATAGATCGATTGATCCACAGGTTGAGCCAAGTCTATGAGCTCTGATACCACTGTAATATTCCAAAACAGGGAAACAAGAATATTGAACATAAATATAGGAATTGCAGTAAATATCAATACATCAAAACATGAATAGATCATTGAGCCATTTTATTATAGATAATAGCAGAAATGAAGTACAATATCTCGAGGAAAAAGACACTCAAGCTAGGAAAAACAAGCCTGAAATGACCTAATACACCAAGACATGAAAAACTGCTGCTATATAAAATGTCAGAAGGCTATGACTGCGCAATCCTGTTGGGAATGACTGCAGCTGGAAACTAAGAATACATAGATTTGATGATGGATGCTCAGAAAATGCCGGGATCAAAGATCTAGGCTTTCTAGCACAATTCCAAGATAACCTATGAGGGGTTTCTTGAAATACTCAAGATGGAAAATGCAGCCCTAGTGATGAATAATGCACTACCACTGAATTACTGCTGGGAGGTGGCTGATCTGATGTGAAAATAGTTGATACTCCTCCCCACTGATCTTCCAGATGAAGGGATGCTCTCCTCACTGGAAAACAAGCTCAAGAACTTGGGTTCTCAACCCTCCACTACAACTGCCCTCCTGAATTGCGCAATTCCTGAAGGAGACTGTGCTGCTGAAGGTGACTGAAGATTGGTCTGATGCCGGATGATGGAATGAAGCTCAAAGGAACCTCTCCTGAGTGGGCACTCAAAGTGCCCCGAGGATGAGGGTGGGATTTCCGCTCGGAAACACCTTTGTGCTGTAATATTCCCAAATGGGAAAATCAGCAATACATGCACATAAAACACATTTTTCAGAAATCTATGCTATAATAATCAATAATAGCTCATGGATCCTTTAGATCAGACATTATTACAACTAAATCCAAGAGGAGATCATAAACAAATCATGATAGGTGAGGTAAACAAGCCTTCCATACCCAGAATAGTTTAAAAACAATGCAACCCCAAAACTACTGCAACATAGAATTACTGCATTAAGTCACAACGCAGTCTAATGAGGGTTTATACTCGGAAATTAGAGAGACAAATAGATCTGCTCATATATTAATCAATATTGCTAAAAAACTGAGATCTAGTCTCCCTTATACAAATCCAAGAGAACCCGGGAAGGGTTTCTGGAAATACACCCAATACAAATGGTGATCTACAGCCCAAAGACTGAAGAGTCACTGCAAAATGAAGCACATGAAGATAGGAGGCTGAAATAATATAGATTTGATGCAGATCCACTCAAAGGTCTCCTCTAATGAAAGGATGAACCCTTCAATCATAGGAAAACACTCTAAAAGAGCCACAAGATCCCTCACTGAAGCTGCCCTCCAAAATAATGCAATTCTAGACTGAAATTACATTGCAAGTGATGGAAATAGATTGGCCTGATGCCAAAGATCTGAAATGTGCTCAAGAACCCTCCAAACTGATCTCCCAAGAGAAGGAATCTTTCCTCCTATGAAAAACTAGCTCAGAAATTGGGTTTTTCAACCCTCCACTGCAACACCCTGCAACACAACACAATATTCTGCAGAAATTGCGTTGTAGCTGAAGACTGAAGCTTGGCCAGAATGCCGGATAGGTGGAATGATAGATCAAGACTCTCCCAAGAGGCCTCTCAAGGAAAGAGATGGAATCCCTAAACAGGAATACCTTGTGCTAAACAACACCAGCAATTTTAGCTAAATAGCTGAAGAGAGCAAAAGTCTAAACAAACATATCAAAATATAATTCATAATCTAACCCTATATGGATGCCATCTTCTTCCTTATAAACAATGTGAGCCTTCTCACCTTGGGTCCCACTCATTAGGGTTTCCACCATCACACAACGATCTCCCTCCAAAACTGCGTTGTCCCATCATTAATGCCACTCCTCCATAACAACGCTGTTTGATTTGGTCAAAGTTGACCTCTTCAGCCTGCTCCAGCCCCTTTTCACACCTAAGGGTCTTCAATCCAGCTTTTATATAACTATCTAAGCTAATCCACATTCATACTGGCTGTCTCAATTGATGGTTCACTCTCTCCATTCCATCTTTGTTGAATTGGTCAAACTTGACCTTGTCTTCATGCATTAGCCCTTGTTCACACATGAGGGTGTTTATCCGACTATGAATATGATCCCTTTTCACATTAAGACTCAAGAGGGATTTTATTGCTGCTAAAAGGATCTTACCCATTTATTCATCTAACTCTAGGTTAAGAGCAAAATTAATATTCCAATTAGCTGCATGCTAATTTAGGAATATTATAGTCCTCCCCTCCCAAATGTTGCTTGTTCTCAAGCAACTGCAAGGATAGAACTAAAGAGCCTCCTCTCCTCCTCCTGTAGCATCCTCATATGATAAATTCCTCCAAGGAACAAGATGCTGTCTCATCAATACATCTCCAATTTGCCCATCCCAAGTATGCAAGTTAGCTTTTGGTGACCATCCCAAATAGCTATCGTCATGTAGAAGTAAAACACCCATGGAGGCAACAATGTGCTGTCTAGAGGCCTTCTTGAGGCATGAGATCTGATAAATGTTGGGATCTATCATCCCCATGTGAATCTCCCATTCCCAAGCTATCATCCATACAAAATGAGCCACCCTCCAAAATGGTAACTCATGAAAAATCTCCTCCACCTTTGGCTCTTGTAATGTAGGTGGGCTGAATAATTGAACATGGTAGAAAAAATAGCCTACCCCACGCTGTCTCCCTCTCCACTTATGATAAGTGTAGAGTAGCTGATGATTTTGGGCTGAAACAGTGTTGCTCTCAAGAGGCAAGAAGAAGACTGGATCTTAAAAGATCCTCTCCATAGAATCATGAATCATGTTGGCCCAATCCATCCCATACAAAGTGAATGGTACATCATCACTATATGGTATCCAAATCAGAAAAATGCTGAAGGTTATGTGCAGGTTTGGATGGTCCCAATGGTTTTTCCAGTGGATACAACGCAGTCTTTCCAACTGCTGTTTTAGAACATCATGTGGCAAGTTGTCCTCCAACAAGTTGCTAGCTGTGCATGTTTGCTCATCTACTATGAGGTAGTAAATAGCATTATATATCAGTTGAGCATAATAAGAATAACAACACACTTGCCCAAGGTCATGCAAACAAGGATCATCTCCATCACAAATGTTGGTCCTAGAATGACCATGAAACCCAGAAATAATCTTGCCCTCTTGTGGAGCAATGCACTATACATGGATGGTGAGATAATGCAAATACTCAATGAAATGATCAATAAGTACAGAAATACATTTCTTACCATGCATAGTGAGTAGACTGAAAGTGAAGTCCATGGATGAGTCCTCCCATGAGAATCTCCTCATAAAAGTCTACAAAATGAAGGGATGCATACTCCCCTTGGAACACTCCAACAATAGAAACATACTCCCAAGTGACAGCGCTGTTGGCCTTAGTGATAAGGATCTTGTCACTCCATGACTCCCTTCTTTGACATGCCACATGCCAAAGTCATCCACCATCATGCTGCTATGTGGGGAGATCTCCTTATGTGGAAGTACCTCCTTATCCTCGAATCTTGAAGGGTAGCCTCTTTGCACTTTGATTGTGCCATCCGTTTCTCCTGAAATATCATGCCAAGTATGGGAAAAAATCTGCCCATACTCTCCCAAGAGTAGCCAAAGCAACAATAACTCTTGCTGGCCCCTCACACCTCCATCATACAAATCATGAGGTGAAGATATGATGATTGACATGAAGAATGTCATATCAACACAATGCACCCAAACTCCTCGCTGCCATATGATGCAAGTGTCCTGCCAAGTTCCCTCCAGCAACATACCCTTTGGAGAAGGATATGCCACATGATGGCCAAACTCTTTCAAGAGTAGCCAACGCAGCCATGCCTCCTGCTGCCCTGTGTCATAAATATGCAAGTGGCTCACCAACCTCTTGCTCACCATCCACACCCATTCATCCACATGTGGGTGTCTCCCACCATGCTCCATCTTGATACTCCTCCAATTAAGAATACCATCCTCCCAAATCAGATTTCTACCTTTGCATTTCATGGGATGTTGAAATGAAACCTCTTGGAGATCTCCTAGAGAAGACCCCACACCAATGACCATATTGAATCCATTAGGATCCAAGTATGCTGAAGGCAAAACCTCCTCATAGACCTGTACAATGCTCATCCCTATAGATCCATCACAATGATTAAAGACAAAGTGTCTCTCATTGAACATCTGCTCATCCAATGTCACACAAGTGCAATGGTCATCAGAATGCTCTAATAATAGTTGGGCCCCCAACTCCTCACTGCTGCTCAATGACAACGCTGTTGATCTCCTCAATGGTGTATTTGCTGTCTCATGTTCAAGCTCAATGCTGAACATAGAGTTATGCATTGGATTGTTTAGGACAAAACTCATCCTATCCTCGACAAGTCCACACCCCAACCCCAAGTGTTGTGTGCAGCTCAATAATGACACATTAGGATGATTGTTTATCCCTTCCTTGAAAAACTCAAGGCTGCACAACGCAGTGTAAGCCTGCTGCTCCAAATCAGAAATATGTTTTCACCCTTGGTCATGCAAAGGTCCACAACCCTCCATAAGATTTGCTGAAATAACAGAAAGTGGAAATTCATGCATACCTTGGTGAAGCTTGGGAACATCTTGTATGGCTACAAGGGTTCCTCCCTCCAATGTGTTGGCTCCCCCAACTGTTGAGGATGATGGTTGCTCCTCCATAGTTGTGTCAGCGCTGGTACAAGTCTCCTAAAGTGGTGGTGAAGGCTCCCCCTCCTCTGATTTCTTCTTGTCAAATATTTTGATCACCCTTTGAGTGAAATTGTAATATTCCTTTTTTTGGTGTCACCTATGACAGGGCTAGGAGGGACTTCCAGAGTTAGGAGTAGACCGGTCACAGGTACAGGTTGGTGTCATCAGCAAGCTCAGGGGCTTTTTGGAGGAGTTTTGAGGAGTTTCTATGTGGCCGGGTGGCATTCGCTTGATATATTCCATCATCCGAGCAGTTTGGCTTTCGTTCCGGTGCATTCCGACAACTTTTGGAAATTTGAGTTATTTATGGGCTTAACTAAGCTAATTACGCTCACGGTGGCATTCCGGGAGGAATACATGACAGAACACCTTAATGTAATAGCTCATTGGAACCGAGACAAGGATACCTCCATGATGGGACAGTTGTACATGAGTTTCAGTGACCGGAGGAGACGTGGTAGCAGATTTACTCTTTTCTGCATTAAAAAGGAATATTATAATAAGAGGAAAAAGTGCTCCATGAATAAAATAATAATAAAATAATGCTCTAGAAGGCTCCAAGAGATCTATAAAAGAAATGGAGGAGGCCATTGAGGGATATATTTGGATCATATCATTTTATTGTATGAGAGGTGCGAGATGTGGTTCTCTACTTTAGCTGTAGCCCCAGGACGGAAACCCTCGGGTGATTTGTGAGTGTTGGACGAAACCCCAACTCTCTTGAGGAGACTTCACTCAGAAGTTTCGTAGAGCTTCAGGGATTGGTGTGAGGATCATTCAGATCTTCAACTTGTGCTTCATCATCTTCAGTGGGTTTAGTGACAGCTGTTGCCGGAGGGAGAGTGCAGCAGTTTAGTTTTGAGGCCAGCGCAGTGCAGCAACTCATCTTGGTGGCCAGTTCTCTGTCTCAGCTCTTTCTTTGGGTCAGATGTATTTGTAACCCCAGTTATTATCTATAATAAAATGCTGAGATTCTTCCTATTTGATGTGTTGATAGATTGCAGTGCTTATGTGTTTATTTTACATGGCAATCTTCTGTTGAGTAAATAGTGATTTTACAGCATATTGTGGAGTTTAGTTATTTTTATGCATTTTTAATTAAAATATCCCATTTGGGATATTACAGTGGTATCAGAGCATCAGTCTTGGCTCAGCCTGCGGGTTTCAGCTTCCAGTTGTAGTGATTATTGCAGTAAAGGTTGGAAGGTTTGCCAGGAAGCCAAAAACACAATTTTTGCAGTAAAATGAGAATGTATTAAAAAGGGACTGTTGATCAAATTATCGAAAGGGGCAGCGTCATACTTTTGTCAAGGAATCGAGATTTCAAGCGGTTGCGTATTACTTAAAAATCGCTCCTTGGACGTAGAGTGAGGAAGTACCACCCAACAACTAGATCAATGTAGCAACACATTTGGCAGACTTGTTTCCTGTCCAAAGCTTGAGAAGTTGCCAAAAATCGATTTTCAATAAGCAGCTAAGTCATCGTGGAAATTCAACGGAGAGTAATTGTTTAAGGGAGAAAATCAAAATTATTCTGAGTACCCAATTGCCTTGTTTCTTTTTATGAAAGCGTGAAGGCATATAGGGTATTGGTGTGGGCCATCGAATTTTTTTTTTGAAAGCGTGAAGGCATAGAGTATCGGTGTGGCCCATGGAATGTTTTTTTTTTATGATGAAATGGATTAATTTTCCATTTAGGAGGCCAAATTAAATTTTAAAATGTTCAAATTCTGCCTGGCCGACTTCCTTAATTGCGGATGGCGGCGTATTAGCGTTTCTTCTCCTGAATCTAGGGCAAACTCATTCAGTCATTCATGAAGTCGAGTCACTGTGCCAAGAAAGAACCGGAAATTTAATTCCTGACCGAGCCACCAAAGTGCAGAGGTCGTGTTCACTAATTGAAGTCGAATACCTTGTTGTGGGCAAACCCAATAATATATCGGAAAGAGAACAAATTTCATTTCCGTTGGTGAAGATCAAGTTTCCTCCATGTACATGCCGAATTCTTGCTTGCTGACTAAGTAAACGCGCTCGAGCAGAATCCAGTCATATTAGTCAAAGTTCTGGGCATACAAGATGGAGTCTATACCTTTACAGGGTCGAAATATTTAACTGGTTGACGCTGTTGAAGGTGTTGACTATTTTAGTCATATTTCCACGCGGCAGCTATCATTGTAATGGGCCAGTGCTTCACTTCTTCAAATTGCATTCCCTCTCTGTGAATAGGAGCTCAATCCAACAATTAAATATGCATGAAGTCCTTAATCTGCTCGAACACGCCCTAATTAATTTACAGTCAGTTCTTGGAGTAGCTCGAACTGTCGTTGTATGTCTACAGTTGGCCATTCAACTCTGATTGCACGCAGGTGTCATAGCATATTAGGCAGAATTGTGGAGTGGCTCATCGAAATCGCCAAGTTTATGGTGCGAGTTGCCTAGAGGGTTGATCGCCATCAAATTGAAGCGTTGTGTACGCCTGTAAAAGCACAATAATAATCGAAGCAAGCCTAATACCCACAAAGACCGAAGAATTTTATAATCATGTGCTAGAGCTGGGTGCAGACACTATTAAATCCCGAAACTCAAAGAAATCCCTATTTAATCAACTGAACGTAGAACAAATTTTGGGCACTTCATTGGACATGGAAAGATTATCTTACACCAGTTGAGTCAACACATCAGTACTAGGTTCCCTTTTCTAGTTTTTTATTTTTATTTTTTTCCAAGTTGCTGGTAGTTTCCCGGTGTTTTATGACTCATCTCAAATTCGTGCCACAAGTTCCTGACATTGCCTTTGTAGTGTTGTTGCCATTTTCACACATTGTCATCAGTCAAGGTGTTGTTTGAGCTAACAACATTGTGTATGTGCTAGTGAGGTCTGAATTTTGGAATCCATTGTATCGCTGCGTGTCCAAAGTTTGGTTTATATTACTCAAGAGTTTAATGAGCAATGTAACGGCAGATTAGTATTGATGCCAAGTCACTATGAGTGAATCTATTCTAGAGTTGTTAACATAAGCCTCATATATGTTGTTGTGAGAGAGCCAACAAAGCTGTGAGTCATGAAGTTTTTAAAGCACCTATTTAACCAATACAACAGCTCAGAAATGCAACACTGAGTTGAAGCAACTCAAAATTGCACCTGACACTGTGCAAGCAACCTGTTTTCTAAAACATTGGAAAATATATAGCAAACTCAGAAAATAATGTTCTCATGCAAACACTCCGTGATGGAGGAATTTCTAAACAAATAGAGAAGATTGAACACAGAAATTAACCATGGCACACACCCAGAAACTAAGCAGAACAATAGACCTCTTTCAAGAGGGATTTGTGCCATCCTTCAAAAAGGACATCCAAAAGGTTTGTAGGAAGAATTGGGGATTGGTCACAAAATTTTTGCACTTGGACAACCTGTTTTCTAAAGCACTGGAAAATATATAGCAAACTCAGAAAATAATGTTCTCATGCAAATACTCCGTGATGGAGGAATTTCTAAACAAATAGAGAAGATTGAACATAGAAATTAACCATGGCACACACCCAGAAACTAAGCAGAACAACAGACCTCTTTCAAGAGGGATTTGTGCCATCCTTCAAAAAGGACAGCCAAAAGGTTTGCAGGAAGAATTGGGGATTGGTCACAGAATTTTTGCACTTGGGACAGATTTGAAACACATGAAGATGACATGGAGAGTTTTGTCCAAACTAGATGAGCTTAATGAACTTCTGTCCAAAATAAGCCAAGAAGAAGGGCAGAAACTGATTTGGGCTCTAAAACCAGCCATGCTTGCTCTTATACAACCCAAATTCTTGGAGGAACCGTGTGAGGGGGTTAGACTTCCAGTTGCATTATGCTTCAGTAACATCATGAAGTTGACCGCACCTATAGCTCCATACAGTGATGATGTTATGAGGAGGATCATGAGATTGATAGTAGGGACCTTTCAGGATTTGGACAACAGTGTAGGCTCTCCCTTTGGGAAGAAGCTTGAGATTTTATGGAGTATGGCCACATTCGAGACGTATGTCATCATGTTTGACCTTGAGTGTGATGACTTGATTCTGCAGATGTTCCAATACTTCTTCAGCATTAGGAGACATCATTCTGACACCGTCATAGCACATATGCAGTCCATCCTGTAATCATGTATGAGAGACCATAAGACCATTGGCCGAGAGTTGCAGACCCGATTGTTGAGCATTTGAGGAGAGAGCTGTTGGTCTCACCCACTGCTTATGAGCTAGCCCAAGGGCTAGTTGATCAGAACATTGAGCTTTTCAGGAGACAGTTGACCAGGGAGGAGCTGCTCCAGTCTGGTGGATCTAGCAGCAGAAATGAGCTGAGGAGGAAGGGACTTTGCTTCATTTGCAAAGAACCTTGGGGCCCTGATCACTCATGCTTGAGTGATGCAGATGGTGCGACAGAGGCAGAACAGAAGGGCATTCCTTCTGTATGCCAGGATGAGGACTCTTCTTTAGGTGAGTCCATGGGATCAGATGCGGATGCTTCTAGGGAGCGAGAGCAGTGATGCAGAGTTGATGCAGTAGGTCGGAGCTGCATTCCAGTATGCAGGGTGAGCAGTCAAGGGACTCTACGGGAGATACTCTGGGTGATGAGTCACTTGTGATGATTCAGCCAAAGCAGCATATGATGGAGCCTGAGTCAGTAGAGGAGGATACTATGCACATCATGCATGATAGTCCTTTGGGGGAGAGTCAGATGGAGACTCACATTGAGTCTATTATGGATATACGGCTAACCTTGGAGCCAATTGAGGAGGAGCAGTCAGATGCACAGACACTGAGCACGGTGACAGTAGTTGCGGATCCATATCCTCTAGAGATGTTGGAGGTTGATGGGATAGTTCTGCAAGGGGCTAGGGGACAGCAGGAGCATTATATTCCCAATGAGACGGATGAGTTGTTGGGGATGGTGGAGCATCCATCTTTGGGCCGACACATTGATGAGGTGCAGATAGATGTACATGGAGTTAGCAGAGTTGCGGTACTTTTAGCGAGTAGCACTCTCCAGGAGTACATCGATGGGGCTTGCAGCATTTCTTGCCCACTTTGGTCCATTATAGAGAGAGGGGCTTTCTTCTACAGGTAGCGTTCGTTGGCAGACAGGGCAAAGCAGTGTGAGTTGATTACGGGCTGGCGACAACACTCCAGGCGTGTTCCGTATATAGTTGTTGCTACATTGGATTCTTCTTCCAGGATGAATTGGCGGGAGATCATGAGTTGGTACCCTCTTGATGGTACGATTTTCTACGTAGGGAGCACAACAGAGTAGGGGCCCTTAAACATAGCAGATGTTACAGATTCAAGCTGGCAGTGGGGCCCAGGTCATCATTTCTTCAGCACTCCATCCCGATTTCAAGAGAGCAGGATCAACATGGGATTGAGTCAGGACTTGGATTGGAGAGAGGTGATGAGTTGGTATGCAGTTAGTGGGACAGCTTATATAGTTAGAGGTACAACACAACAGGAGCTAGGGAGCATTGATGCTTGTTGGCGGGCTTCACTTCATGGGGCATCAGCTATAGCCAGAGGCAGTGTGCAGCCCTAGCTGTTGGACTTAGGCGATGATTGGCCATGGTGGCGTTGGCATCCGGGAGGATTGTTTGTTGATTGTTACAGTGAGAGATCAGTTTGGGATCCCGGCATTGAGGGGTCTATTCCGAGTGGTTTGACACAGGTGCATAGCAGCACCCAGAGGTTTGTATGGGATCCGGGCATTGGGTCTGAGATGCAGCGGGCCAACAGAGTGGCCCACATATTTCGATTGCTTGAGGGCAAGCAATCTTGGGGCGGAAGGTTTGTAATATTCCTTTTTTGGGTGTCACCTATGACAGGGCTAGGAGGGACTTCCAGAGTTAGGCGTAGACTGGTCACAGGTATAGGTTGGTGTCATCAGCGGGCCCAGGGGCTTTTTGAAGGAGTTTCTACGTGGTCGGGTGGCATTTGCTTGATATATTCCATCATCCGATCAGTTTGGCTTTCGTTCCGGTGCATTCCAACAACTTTCAGAAATTTGAGTTATTTATGTGCTTAACTCAGCTAATTACGCTCATGGTGGCATTCCGGGAGGAATACATGACAAAACACCTTAGTGTAATAGCTCATTGGAACCGGGACGAGGATACCTCCATGATGGGACAGTTGGACATGAGTTTCAGTGACCAGAGGAGACATGGTAGCCGATTTACTTTTTTCTGCATTAAAAAGGAATATTATAATAAGAGGAAAAAGTGCTCCATGAATAAAATAATAATAAAATAATGCTCTAGAAGGCTCCAAGAGATCTATAAAAGAAAGGGAGGAGGCCATTGAGGGATATCTTTGGATCATATCATTTTATTGTATGAGAGGTGTGAGACGAGTTTCTCTACTTCAGCCATAGCCCCAGGACGGAAACCCTCGGGTGATTTGTGAGTGTTGGATGAAACCCCAACTCTCTTGAGGAGACTTCACTCAGAAGTTTCGTAGAGCTTCAGGGATTGGTGTGAGGATCATTCATATCTTCAACTTGTGCTTCATCATCTTCAGTGGGTTTAGTGACAGCTGTTGCCGGAGGGAGAGTGCGACAGTTTAGTTTTGAGGCCAATGCAGTGCAGCAACTCATCTTGGTGGCCAGTTCTCCATCTCAGCTCTTTCTTTGGGTCAGATGTATTTGTAACCCCAGTTGTTATCTATAATAAAATGCTGAGATTCTTCCTATTTGATGTGTTGATAGATTGCAGTGCTTATGTGTTTATTTTACATGGCAATCTTCTGTTGAGTAAATAGTGATTTTATGGCATATTGTGGAGTTTAGTTATTTTTATGCATTTTTAATTAAAATATCCCATCCGGGATATTATAGAAATCTGCAAAAGCAGTCACTCTTGCATGACTCAAATGGCTGAACCACCAAGTTTTTACTTTACCCTCAAGGTGCAACGCTGCAATCTCAACAACCTCTCTTTCTACCACTAGATGAAGTAGGAAGAATGCATCTAGCTTCATCACCCAAGCCCTTGCTGTACATGTGGATGATCCATCAAAAGTAGACAATAGAAATCTATTTCCCCTCATTCTTCTATCGCTGCAAGGCCTCCTTTCTTCTTCAAGCTGAATAAACTTTGGAAGAGTTAGAGTCTCCTTGAAAGCTCTAGGTTGAGACTTATATTCTGCAAGGTATCCACTCAGGATCTCATGTTCCAAGTGCCCTCCATCTCCATGCCTCTTGTCTTTTTCCTCAAAAGGAAAGGGAAAAGCGTAATGCTTTGGAGCTTTCTGCAACATTGGTTCCTCTTTTTGAGAATAGGAAGTACATGGACCTTCCTCTTCTTGAAACCCTCTAGAGGTTTCATTGCATCTCTTCTCTTTCATCTGCTTAACCTCCTTGGAGAGGTTCTCCATAGATCTGAAAAGTGATGAGACCAAGCTCATTCCTTCTACCATTTTAGATCTCTTCTCCTTCTCTTCTTCTTCTTATAGCATAATGGCTGAAAACTCACAGGCTGAGCTAAGATTATGCTTTGATACCATTGTAATATTTCCAAATGGGAAAATAAAAAATACATGCACATAAAAAGCATTTTTTAGAAATCTATTCTATAATAATCAATAACAGCTCATGGATCCTTTAGATCAAACTTTATTACAACCAAATCCAAGAGGAGATCAGAAACAAATCATGATAGGTGAGGTAAACAAGTCTCCCATACCTAGAATAGCTTAAAAACAATGCAACCCCAAAATTACAGCAACACAGAATTACTGAATAAAGTGGCAGTGCAATCTAATGAGGGTTTATACTCATAAATTAGGGAGACAAATAGATCTGCTCATATATTAATCAATATTGCTCAAAAACTGAGATCTAGTCTCCTTTATACAAATCCAAGAGAACCCGGGAAGGGTTTCTGGAAATACACCCAATACAAATGGTGATCTACAGCCCAAAGATTGAAGAGTCACTGCAAACTGAAGCACATGAAGATAGGAGGCTGAAATAATATAGATCTGATGCAGATCCACTCAAAGGTCTCCTCCAATGAAAGGTTGAACCCTTCAATCACAGGAAAACACTCTAAAAGAGCCACAAGATCTCTCACTAAAGCCACCCTCCAAAATAACGCAAATCCAGACTGAAATTATGCTGTAAGTGATGTAAATAGATTGGCCTGATGCCAAAGATCTGAAATGTGCTCAAGAATCCTCCAAACCGATCTCCCAAGAGAAGGAATCCTTCCTCCTATGAAAATCTAGCTCAGAAAGTGATGGGCTATTATTCTAGTATACAGGGTATATCTGCATTTATAGGAGCTTCAATTCTCGTGTTTATTTTCATCTTTGGTTTAGTGCATACGTGGCGAAAAGGAACATTGGAATGTTCCTTAGTTTCCGAGTGGGGGAGGGGAGTACAAAATGGCATAAAGCCAATGATGAATCCTTTGGAGTTACCTTTACTTGATCAAACAATTTTGAATCCAGGTATTTCAACTACCCCATTGGTCTAGCTCAGAAAGTGGGTTTCTCAACCCTCCACTGCAACACCCTGCAACACAACACAAGATTTTGCAGAAACTGCGCTGTAGCTGAAGACTAAAGCTTGGCTAGAATGCCAGATAGGTGGAATGATAGATCAAGACTCTCCCAAGAGGCCTCTCAAGAAAAGAGAGGGAATCCCTAAACAGGAATACCTTGTGCTAAACAGCACCAACAATCTTAGCTAAACAGCTGAAGAGAGCAAAAGTCTAAACCGACATATCAAAATATAACTCATAAGCTAACCCCATATGGCTGCCATCCTCTTCTTTATAAACAATGTAAGCCTTCTCACCTTGGGTCCCACTCATTAAGGTTTCCACCATCATTAATGCCACTCCTCCATAACAGCGATGTTTGATTTGGTCAAAGTTGACCTCTTTAGCCTGCTCCAGCCCCTTTTCACACCTAAGGGTCTTGAATCCCGCTTTTATATAACTATCTAAGCTAATCCACATTCATACTGGCTGTCTCAATTGATGGTTCACTCCCTCCATTCCATCTCTGTTGACTTGGTCAAACTTGACCTTGTCTTCATGCATTAGCCCTTGTTCACACATGAGGGTGTTTATCCGGCTATGAATATGATCCCTTTTCACATTAAGAGGGATTTTGTTGCTGCTAAAAGGATTTATGGGCCTCCTTACCCATTTATTCATCTAACTATAGGTTAAGAGCAAAATTAATATTCCAATTAGTTGTATGCTAATTTAGGAATATTACATGTGCTAAACAGCACAATAGACTCCACTAAACAGTTGAAGCGTGCAGAAAGTCATAAAAGATTAGACATAAACAATATTCAGAATGATTTCTATGGTTTCCATCCCCTTCCTTATATGCTTGTGAGCCCTCACCTCCTTGGTCCCACACAATAATGATGCTACTCTCATGGCCACTAACCTCCATTATGACTATGTTGTCCTCCATTGTCTCCAATACCTCCATAACTGTGCTATTGATTTGGTCAAATTGACCCCATCCACATGCATTGACCCACATTCACACCAATAAGTGGTTTATTCATCTTGACCCCATCTAGATGCATTGATCCACATTCACATTAAGAAGTGGTTTTATTCCTACTAAAGGGATTTATGGGTCCCTCTGCCCTCTTATTCATCTATTAATTAAGGAAGACAAAATTTAATATTCTAATTTGCTAAAAGCTAAATTAGAAATATTACAGATCACAATTATATTTTAAGAATAAACTAAAGTAAAATTGCAAAATTGTGATCACATAACTTATGTCTAATATGAAAGATTTAAATTTGTGCAAACTAATTAGACCTAATCTGATTTATGATATTCAGAAATTAGTTTCCAGATTTCATGTAACAAAGAAAAAGAAATAATTTTTTATATTTAAGTGGTGGTTGAAAGGAGAGATAAGTGAATAGTAAAACCTAGGGCAAATAGAGTTGTTACCCTCTTTCAGCAGGGGTACCCCAAAATTTTTGGACAATGCCCTTTGTAAGCCCAAATGTGTGCAATTTATGGCCCTGGAAGACTATGTGGGATGAAGTGTACAAGTGTATCCTAGTTCCCCTAGGTGGATGCTCATGTCTGGTTCTTTTAGTTCATCTTCATGGTTCTTGGTTTCATGGCTTTTTTGATTGCCTCCTAGTGGGTGGCAACTCCCTGCCTTGATGGACATGCATATGTCTTAGGTTGGTATGCTAGCATCATGGAGGTGGATCTATTTGGAGCCATAGCTTAAGGGAACACTTATTGTTCTAGCCCTATAAAGGTGATCGCACTATGTAAGGTGGAAACACCCATCTTATTGTTGTACTAGCACACCTATTTTTGTTCCCCAAATGGACCATTTCTCATTTGTATGCACATCTCTTTGGTCATGACCACCATTCTTCATTGTAGTCTCGCAATTCATGATGCATTTGCACTCTCCGAGGTAATGTCCCACATCCTCCAAGGTGGAAAGAAGGTCCATTGCATTGTCAAAGTCAAGCAAAATCATCTCCAAAGTTAAAGCATTTCAAACGCCATTCTCAAAATGCCATTTCAAGCATTATTTCTCGATTTTAAGGGGTTTGAATTCTCTTAGGCCAACCATGAGGGGTAAAAGAGGCATTGTGTCACATCTTATGAGCAAGGGAAAGGTCGCTTCAAGTGAAAGTGTTAATTTTGGACAACTAGGTTCAAACTCCATGTTGTGATGCTCAGATGAAGATGCCAATATTTTTATTGGATTCCTCTTTCAGAGAGGTGCAAGATCGATCTAAAGATCATCTTGATCCGATGAGCAGAACATTTATTTTGAATTTATTCAAAATATTTGCAGGTTTGCCTGAAGGTTTGAAGCCCTAGATAATGTGTCACACACCCTTATTGATGGATATATATTGGTCAACGTTGGAGGACATTTTCACTGATCTCATCTTCTCACATTTTCTCTCCTCATCTGATTGGTTCGATCACCTTGGAGGCTCTTCTCTCCACATGTGGGAAATTGTAGCAAGGAGACATTTTTGTTTTCGGCCTAGTGTTTACCGCAACATTTCACCAGCGTTGACTTTAGTTAATGCATGGTCATATTGACCTGAAACTCTCCCAAAATTTCGATTTTTTGAATCCGCATTTTTTGGCACAATTCCCGAGGCTGGACGTTGACTGTGACTTGGTTGCATTGACCTTGCTGCTACTGCTGTTTGCGTTGACTGTTGATTGACAACGTTGACTTTTGTTGACTTTTGGGGTTGACTGTTTTGGCTGTCCTAGAGGGTTGTGTGACACTTCTGGTTGGTTGACCATATTGAAACTTTGCTGGTTGAAGCATCCCGTTGACCGTCGTAATGCACCAACACACTTATATATTTCTAGCTTGTCTTTTGTCGATCTACTGGTATGTCTATCTGCATTTTACTTTCTTGTTTATGTGATTGTTGACTGATATTAGGATAAAATGTAAAGTTGCATCCAACATAGAACATCTACAAAAATTTACATGGTATCAGAGGTGAGGTGAAGACAAAGCCCTAGTTTGTAGCAATCACCGAAGAAGAGGATGGGTTCCTCAAACTATAATGGCTTCAAAGTTGATAAGAGAAATTGACTGAGAAGGAAGACTTCCATGCCTGGAAGATGACATTGGATCTTATGTTGGAACACCAAGATGTCATGGACTATGTGATGGGTAAATCCAAGAGCCTCCATCCACTGCAACTGCTGCTGCCAAATCAAAGTATAAGAAGGGGGAAATCAAAGCAAAGTTGATGATCAGGGACTCAATTCATAAGAGTCTGGTTGCCTACATCTCTAGGCTGGGCACATCCAAGGAGATGTATGATAAGTTGGTGAACATGTTCAAGGCCAACAATGCGAATCGAGTCCTATTCTTCAAGAACCAATTGAAGAATTTGAAGAAAGGCAGGGATGAGTCTGTTCAAGCATATTTTCTAAAGCTGACCGAAATAAAAAATAATCTTCTAGTTATTGGGGAGACAATAGCTGATCGAGAGATGGTTCTCACTGCACTTGGAGGTCTCTCATTTGAATGGCATGTATTCAACACCTTAGTCACCGGGTTCGGCGAACCTGAAGGAAAAAGTTCGAAGTTCAGCGAATTTAATCGGCATCCGAACAAATTCGATTATGTTCGGCGAACACAAAGCCGAACTTCATGCCGAACAAAATCCCGAACACGAACCTGAAAAAATTCGATTAAATCTGTGTTTTTTTTATTAAATTCGGCAAAAAATTCGAGTTTAGGGTTGGCATTTGGTAAATTGGTAATAGGTTTGCCGGCAGCCGCATTGTTGCTCGAATTGCTCACAAAAAACTTACTCTCGGCTTCTAGTCTCCAGACTCCACAGCGCACAGCCGCCACAGCGGACAGGTTACAGGCTTAGAGTTAGCTCCACGGGCTCACAGTTATCATTCACAATGACGTTGGTCTCTTCTAGCAAACCACAAACCTAATCCAATTTGTCAAACGGTCACACTGTCTTTATGACTTGTCCACAACGCCACAGGCTCACATTGCTGGCCCGGGCTCACAGTCCTCACACGTAACGAACAACGCAATTGAATAATAAGCGCTATTTTGGCCGGAAGAAGCGCTAACGAATTCACCTCGTTGGGCTCTGAGATGGAAACCCTCAACTGTAATGCTAAAAAACATCGTCGAAGTTGATGACGAGATCAACATAAATCCTGTGAATGAGAAATTTGAATACGTCGCATCTTGATGGACGTCATCGAAATCTGAATGGATTATTAAAGCCTGAATTGTTAGTTACTTAGTAGGCCAACAAACAAATGGACTCTGAAGGCATGTTCTATTGGTCAACGATGTAAAGTACATGGTAGTTTAGGTAAAAAAATAGTTACTTCAACGAAGTCTTCCTACTCTTGAAAACCCTCTCTAAGAGTTAGTAAGAATAACAACGTAGTGGAAAACATTGAATATTAATTCTGGTGTGAGCTCGTCTCATTGCATCATCTAGAAATGCATACCAAACGCGGGTTTATTGTGGATCAACGTACTTTCAAGTCCGCTTAGCAACTTGCGTGCTTTTGGAACAGTGTTAGGGACCTTGCGCAGAACAACAACAAAGTTTTATTGGAATTTTATTGGAATTTTGGCACTCACTTTCATGGTTTATATGTGGAAAATTGAAATGATGTAAATGTTTGAGCCATAATCCTATCATCTTATTTATGTGCATCATATTTATCTTTCAACATGCTTAAAATTGTTATATATATATATATATTTTCAAATTTCTATATGTCGAATTTTATGCCGAACTTTATCGCAAAAATTTTCGGTGCCAAACTTTATTCGAATTTCAACATTGCCGAACTCAAACACGAACCTGGTGACTAAGTTCAACACTACCATTCTCAATAACAATGTCATACTTGACTTTGACGAAGTACTATCGAGATGCGTACAAGAAGAGACTAGGATGAAGGAATATGAAAATGAAGGAAATGTTGGCTTCATTGCTCGTGCTAAGAAGAACTTTGGTGGTCCAAAGAACAAAGGAAGAGCAGGGGCCCAAGGAAAGAAAGGCAAATGTTACACTTGTCACAAGTCAAGTCACTATGCTAGAGAATGCCCCTTCAAGAAGGATTCTCCTGATGATGTTGACAACAACAACAACCAGAGGAATGGCAATCAAAGAAACAACAGGTTCAAGGGGAAGAGAAGGCTCCCTCCGGCGGAAATGGGCAACCTTTCAAAAGGTCGAGGGATTCCAGGTATGAGGAATCAAATGTTGTTGATGATATAAGAAATGAATTTTTACTTGTATTTGCCCTCTCTGCTGCATCTCCACTCAGCACTATGGATGTCTGGTTGAAATATAGTGGTGCCTCAAGGCACATCACTGGGTTCAAGGGAGCACTTTCTAATAATGCCACATATCCCGTGAAAGGGACAGGGACTGTGACCCTCCACTTATCTCAAGGTCAAGTCCTCCGTTTACAAGATGTACTATATGTACCTAATTTGAAGAAGAACCTTGTGTCTATTTTGGCCATGGAAGACAAAGGTTTCAATGTGGCATTCGTTGATGGGAAGGTACGTATCTGGACGAAGAGTTTCAAAGAAGCTATCACGATTGGGTTTTGAGTAGATACACTCTACCGGGTTGGAGGAAGTCCATTGGAAGTGATGACATGTGATATTATCCGATAGACTGAACTATGGCATCGGAGGTTTGGACACCTTCTTTATAAAGTCCTTCTCGAAGCAAGGAAGGTGGTGATGGGGATGCCCAAGTTTAAAAATGATCATGAAGGTGTATGTCAAGGCTGTGCCGAAGGAAAGCGTACAAGGGGACCTTTCCCCTCAAGTGTCACAAAGACATTTGATGTCTTGCAACTAATACATTCTGATCTGTCTGGTATGCTGCCCGTGACATCCTTGGGAGGATGTTCTTATTATATGACGTTCATAGATAACTTCTCTCGCAAAACATGGATATACTTCTTAAAGAAGAAGGATGAGGCTTTCATGTGGTTCCGTACCTTCAAAGCCTTGGTGGAAAATCTAACAGGGAAGAAGATCAAGATACTGAGGACCGATAATAACATTGAATATGAGACGAATGAGTTCAAGAACTTTTGCAGAGAAGCTGACATCAAGAGGGAGACTACAACTATCTATACTCTTGAGTAGAATGGCATTGCTGAAAGAAAGAATAGGACCATTGTGGAAGCTGCCGATGCCATGCTATGTGACCAAGGTCTACTGGAGTTTTTGTGGGGAGAAGCTGCAAACACTGTTGTGTACATACAAAACTGATGCCCCCATTCCGCCTTGGACTCCAAAACTCCCGCAGAGGTTTTCATTGGTAAGAAACCCGACGTCTCTCATTTTAGATTTTTTGGATGTCCCGTCTATTTTTATGTACCAAAGGAGAAGAGGAGCACGTTGGATGCTTCTGGAAAGAAGGGAATGTTTGTGGGCTACAATGAAACTTCGAAGGCCTATAGAGTCTATGTACCTGGTCAAAGGGAAGTAGAGATATGCGACGATGTTACCTTTGACGAAGATGCTTCCCTGAGGAAGGTAATCAATCTTCCGAGATCTGAAGAAAATCATGAAGCAGGGCCTGGAAATCAAGAAGAACCAAAGGATGAGACAATGCCTGATGTTGAAGGACCGATGGACCCTATTGATCCACCTCCTTCAATAAGGAAAAGACCATCATGGCTTAGGGACACTCTCGAGGATGCCGAGAGACATATGGCCCCAAGGGGGACATTCCGTGAAAGCAAGAAGTCGAATAGATACCAAGGGTATCTAGCAGCCATGAGTACTATTGTACAATTTGAGCCTGGATCTTTTGTAGAAGTCATAAAGCATCAAGTCTGGAAGGATGTTATGCACGAAGAATATGAGTCCATTATGAAGAATGATGTTTGGGATGTGGTTCCGAGACCAGAGGACAAAGCAATTGTCACCTCGAAATGGCTCTATAAGATCAAGCATGGATCTGATGGAAGTGTTGAAAAATTCAAGGCAAGATTCGTTGCCTGTGGCTTCTCTCAAAAATGAAGGCGTAGGCATGATATACCACCATCTGATCTATCATAGCCCTTGCTGCTACGCAAGAACGGAATCTTCATCAGATGTATGTGAAGACCGCATTTCTGCATGGTGCAATAGAGGAAGAGGTGTATGTGGAGCAACCTTTGGGTTTGAAGTCTAGGATCGGGATAACCATGTCTGCAGGTTGAAGAAAGCCCTCTATGGGCTAAAGCAAGTACCCAGAGCTTGGTACGAGAGGATAGATAACTACCTGATGAAGTTGGGCTTCACTCGTAGTAATGCTGATTCGAACCTTTACTTCAAGGTTGATAGAGAAAAGCCTTTCATTCTGGTGCTGTAGGTGGACGACCTCTTCCTGACGGGTGCTGACCTTCTCATTCATTAGTGCAAGAGGGAGCTCGCTGCTGAGTTCAAGATGAGGACCTAGGAATGATGCACTACTTCCTAGGCCTGGAGGTCTGGTAGAGACCTGGCGAGATTTTCCTTTCTCAAGGAAAATATATTGTGAAGCTTCTGGAAAGATTTGGTATGGTGGACTGTAAGTCCGTGTCGACACCTATGGAGCGCAACTTTAAGAAGTTGAGTGGCAGCGCTACTGGGCGCATGCTAGCAAATCCTACTGAGTATTGTCAACTCGTAGGGGCCTTGATGTTCTTAGTGAACAACCATTCCAGATGTATGTTTCTGTAATATTCCTAATTAGCAACAGCTAATTGGAATATTCGATTTTTGTATAGTTTTGCCGACTATAGTTTATTAATAAATAAAAGTGAGAAGAGGGGTCTAACTCACTTAAGTAAAATAAAGTATCTCCCTAGTAGCACAACGTTATAACTTATGGGGAGCCATGGGGGTCCAACACCACGTAGAGGAGGGGGACCACGTAGCCTCTAGGAGCTTCTGCGCAGATTGAGGAGGAGCACGTGGAGGAGAGGGAGACCACGTTAGGGTTTTGGAGAGAGGCCAGCGTTATAAAAGGTGGGAGAGCCTTCTCATTTGTTATTCTTGTTGTTGATGATATTTGAGCTAGACATTTGTCTTCTTGAGCACGTTGAGTACATTTTGCTTTATCTTTGCAAGCAACCCCATTTGAGTCTTTGAGGTCATCTCAGAGTCGGAGATCTGCGCCCCTTAATAGGGGGACTTGAGTGCACATCGGTGGAGGGTTATTTCTTCGGTCTTTAGTGGAGTTGATTTGGTTGTTTCTCGTTCAGGAGTGGGCACTCCTTGTAGCTACGCGGTCTGGAGGAAAGGACGCAGTTCTATTTGGAGGTGTTCCGGTTTGGGGATTTACTGCCGGGGTTGGAAGAAGAGAATCTCCGGAGCGAGATACGATCTTTGCCAGTGGAGGGTTCCACCGAGGAGTTGTGGCACTATTTCGGCCTATTTTCATTTGCCATCAGGCCTTGCGGGCGAGCGTAATTCCCTTGAGAGGTTCTGGTGGATTTTGGAGGTGACCATTTTTGATATGGTTTTACGGGTTTGTCGGGTTGGCGAGTACGGGTGATTTGCAGATTTTCAGCTCATTCGACAGGGAAAGCGACCCCTAATTTCCGATCATTCGGCGGTGGCGGTTTTCAGCGATTCCTAGCGGTGTGACGCAGTCCCCAGAAGCGGTTTTTTCGGTCTTTTACGAGAGGGTATCAACCATTTGAATAAGAATAGGTGCTATCATTCCGATCATCTATTGTATTACATTTTATTTCTCAGATTAATAAAATGGCTTAGCATTCCCGACATTTTTATGAGTATTTGCTTTATGTTCTATTTCTGGCATTTTCTATATTGTCGTATGCTTGTATTGCTGTCTATTTCCCTTCCGGGATATTACAGTGGTATCAGAGCATAGACCTGGCTCAGCCTGTGGAGCTAGTAGTCTATGACGCTGAGGGATAAACCTTACATCTGTTACAGAGGTAGGAAATATAGAGACATTGAGCGTAGGTTGGAGAACACATGCGGAGAGGGAGACTGTGTTCGAGTGGTGGACACAGATCAGGAGCAGCTTGTGATAGGTACAGAGCAGGAGCAGCCTGTGGTGGACGCAGAGCAGCAGGGTCCTATGGCAGGGAACGATGATAATGCGAAGAGATTTGGGGAAATGCTCCTCAGATCAGTACAGGATCTGTCGAGACAGATTGAGACGATGGGGCAGAGATTCACCGCTGTGGAGGCTAGACAGCGTGAAACCCCAAGGGGTTTTCAGATTGGTGAGGGATCAGGCACATCCCATCATATGCAGGAGCGCGAGGCTACCCCCCTTATGGCATCGCATGCACCCACGCGATCCACTATGCCCACCTTCCTAGGTGCGGACACGGGGGCAGGAGCACAGCAGGAGCCAGAGCCGGGCCACATGGGTGACTATTTTGCAGAGTACCAGGCATACGGGCAGGAGTTCAGGGAGGCTCTCTCATTCAGAGACTTTGTTCAGCTCCAGCGAGACAGTAGACCCCGCGATCATCACAGAGGGCACCGACATCATCATGATGGGGACAACCACCGCACAGCTAGCAGATTTCATTTGCCCACGTTTGATGGTTCATCAAATAGTTCGGCAAAGTCTTGGGTGGAGAAGCTGGACATCTATTTCCAGCTTAACCAGATGTCGGAGACAGAGGCCATTAAGTGGCAACATTACATTTGGATGGTGAGGCCTAGGACTGGTGGTTTCATGGGATGACGACACTCGGGCATTCTACAGTGACGACACATGCCGAGTTTACCAGGTGAGTGATAGAGCGTTTTGACCGGAGGGACCCGAAACAACACTTTGTTGAGCTGACGAGGCTCAAGCAGACTGGGAGCCCAGAGGCTTACATTGCGGATTTCTTGAGGGTTTCAGTGACGGTGCGAGATCTATCTGCAGCTCGAATGATCTACATGTTTGTGGAGGGATTAGCAGAGCCACTTCGTGGCCTAGTCAGGTCGACTAGACTAACTACACTTCAGGATGCTATCAGCAGGACCCGAGATTTACAGGATGTCTTACCCAGGACTCGGACCCCTTATCCCCAGAGACAGGCTTTCCAGCCTAAGGGGAAGGATGTGAGGATCCTACCTCCCAAGGGGAATCCCGGACGGGTGCAGATTGAGGATGATGCCAGGAGGGAGCTGAAGAAGAAGCGGTTGTGCTTCACCTGCCAGGAGCCATGGGCACCAGGACATAGATGTGCTGCTGGGAAAGCACATTTCATTGAGGTTTTCTCCGAGAGCAGCGGGGAAGAGGATGAGGAGGATGATGTGGAGGCAGGAGATTGTCATGCAGTGCAGGATACTTTGCCACCTCCACCACCAGCAGCAGGTGGTACATCGTTTGCACCTACTGGAGGAGCTCTTGCAGCATTGCGGGGAGTTCCCAAGTATTTGACGCTGCACGTACGGGGGACAGTGCGTGGCCAGCGAGTATCAGTCTTGGTCGATAGTGGGGCAACCCACAACTTCATCGATGCGCAGATGGTTGAGCAGAGGGGTATACAGACTGAGAGCTTCGATGGATTTTTAGTTTTGGTTCCAGAAGATCAGACCATGGTGTGTGCTCGATATGTTCCCGAGTTATCGGTGACGATGGGCACCTATACATTGACAGATCACTTTTTTGTGGTCGATATTCCGGACACCAACATGATACTGGGTGTTCAGTGGCTTATCACTCTAGGGAAGGTCATGACGGATTGGAAGGCCCTAGAGATGGAGTGGGATGATGCCAAGACAGGGAGGCATGAGAAGATACGGGGACAGCACACATATCCGCCTCAGACTGTTTCGGCTCATCGGATGAAGGCAACCTTCCGTAAGGGAGACATAGAGTGGGCAGTAGAGCTGCGGGCATCAGAGGCAGCGACTACAGGACAGACAGTGCACCCAGAGGTACAGACCATCCTTGACAGGTATGCCACAGTATTCGGGGATATTCCGCCAGGGCAGCCACCGGATCGGGGGTTTGAGCATACCATTGCGCTGGAGTAGGGTATACAGGCAGTGATCACCACACCCTATAGGCATCCCAAGGCCTATCGAGATGAGATTGAGCGAGCTATTCAGGAGTTGCTGGCCCTTGGGCACATTCGGCCGAGCACGAGTCCTTTTTCTTCTTCCGTGTTGTTGGTGAAGAAGAAGGACAACACATTGCTGATGTGCATTGACTACAGGGCTCTGAACAAGAAGACCCTGAAGAACAGGTACCCCATTCCCAGGATCGATGAGTTGATGGACGAGTTGAGAGGAGCACAGTTCTTCTCAAAGATTGATTTGAGATTTGGGTACCATCAGATTCGCGTGAGGGAACAGGACATTCCCAAGACCGCCTTCAAGTGTCATTATGGGCACTTTGAGTTTTTGGTTATGCCTTTTGGGCTGACCAACGCACCTGCCACCTTTCAGTCGTGCATGAACCATATCTTCCGCAGTCATCTGAGGAAGTTCGTATTGGTCTTCTTCGATGACATACTCATATATAGCAGGACTTGGGTGGAGCATCTCCAACATATTGAGACAGTATTGCGCATCTTGGAGGAGCAGCAGTTCTATGCCAAGCTCTCTAAATGTGAGTTTGGGTTGACGGAGATGCTGTACTTGGGACATATCATAGGAGTGGACGGAGTGAGAGTCCACGAGGAGAAGATCCGGGCCATCAGAGATTGGCTAGAGCTGAGGAACGTGACCGAGCTTCGGGGATTCATTGGCATTTGCACCTACTACAGGAAGTTCGTCAAGGGTTTCTCACAGCTCGCTGCACCACTCACAGATTTGACAAAGAAGGGGGCATTCAGTTGGTCAGATTCAGCACAGCGAGCCTTTGATAGGCTCAAGGAGGTGATGAGTAGCTGCCCCGTGCTTGCGTTGCCGGATTTCACGCAACCATTTGTCTTGGAGTGCGATGCGTTGGGAGAGGGGATCGACGCAGTATTGATGCATGGTGGTCACCCTATAGCCTTTGAGAGCCGGAAGCTCCTTCTGCATGAGAGGTTGTATTCTATATACGACAAGGAGATGTTGGCCATTATGCATGCATTGGCCAAGTACCGACAGTATTTGGTTGCCAGTAGATTCAGGGTGAGGTCCGATCACAACAGCCTCAGGTTCTTTCTGGAGCAGAAGCAGTTGCAGGAGAGGCAGCAGAAGTGGATCAGTAAGATCCAAGCATATGACTTTGACATTGAGTATGTCAAAGGCAAGAATAACGTGGTAGCAGATGCCCTTTCACGGAGACCGGCCACGTTATCTCTTATGAGCTTGGATAAAGATTGGAGGGCTCGACTGTTAGTGGAGTACTCTAAGGACAGGTTTGCATGTGAGGTGCTGGATGGATAGGTAGCAGATGACAAGTATAGGGTGGTTGATGAGATCATCTATTACAGGGACAGGATTTTCTTGACTGAGGGATCTCAACTTAAGAAGAAGATACTCCATGCGTCACATGACTCTCCATTGACTAGCCATCAGGGGTTTACCAAAACCTACAGGGCCATTAGAGAGAGGTTCTCATGGAAGGGCCTCAGGGAGGACGTACTTCAGCATGTCAGGGAGTGCGATGTTTGTCAGAGGAACAAGGGAGAGATGAGCCATCTCGCAGGGTTGTTGTAGCCTCTTCCCATTCCAGAGGGGAAATGGGAGAGCATATCGATGGACTTCATCACAGGATTGCCCATGGTGCAGGGCGAGGATTGTATCTTCGTCGTTGTTGATCGACTGACGAAGTATGCACACTTTTTCGCCATATCCGCGCACTACACAGCAGCACAGGTGGCCGAGCTGTTCCTCAGAGAGATTTTCAGGCTGCATGGTCTTCCTAAGACCATTATCAGTGACAGGGACAACAACTTCATGGGCGGGTTCTGGCAGGAGCTTTTCCGGCTAGTGGGGACAGAGTTGACACCGAGCACTAGTTATCACCCACAGACGGATGGACAGACGGAGATAGTTAACAAGTGGCTGGAGGGCTACTTGCGTAACTATGTTAGTGGGTAGCAGCGAGCGTGGCTGAAGTGGCTGCTTTTGGGAGAGTATTGCTACAACACGATGCATCACATGCATCGGTATGTCACCATTCTATGCTTTGTATGGGTATCATCCTTTATCTTTTGCGGAGGTGATGTTTGATGCTAGCAGGGCTCCGAGAGCCAGGATTTGGATCCAAGAGAGTCAGGACATCCTCCGAGCTCTCAAGGATAACATGGCCATAGCGCAGAACTAGCAGAAGCTGTATGCTAATAGGAGTCGGGTGGAGAGACAGTTTGAGGTAGGAGACTTGGTCTACCTACGATTACAACCATACCGACAGTCATCACTTAAGCAGAAGGGGGCTGAGAAGCTCAAGCCCTGCTTTTATGGGCCATACAGGGTGATACGCAGGATTGGACAGGTTGCATATGAGTTAGAGCTGCCCCAAGGCAGCAAGATTCATAATGTTTTTCACGTATCATGCCTGAAGAAGGCATTGGGACAACAGGTGACAGTTACGGATGAGCTACCACCCACGGATGATGAGGGGCATTTGGTGTTGCAGTCAGAGGCTATCATTGATACCAGGGAGAGGCAGCTATGGAGCAGGACGGTCCGGGAATTCTTGGTGAGGTGGAAGAATTTACCGGATGAGGATGCCACTTTGGAGAATGAGAAGATTTTGCAGCATCCATCACTTCAGTTGCTTGAGGACAAGCAACATTTTGCTGGGGGAAACTGTAATATTCCTAATTAGCAACAGCTAATTGGAATATTCGATTTTTGTATAGTTTTGCCGACTATAGTTTATTAATAAATAAAAGTGAGAAGAGGGGTCTAACTCACTTAAGTAAAATAAAGTATCTCCCTAGTAGCACAACGTTATAACTTATGGGGAGCCATGGGCGTCCAACACCACGTAGAGGAGGGGCCCCACGTAGCCTCTACGAGCTTCTGCGCAGATTGAGGAGGAGCACGTGGAGGAGAGGGAGACCACGTTAGGGGTTTGGAGAGAGGCCAGCGTTATAAAAGGTGGGAGAGCCTTCTCATTTGGCATTCTTGTTGTTGATGATATTTGAGCTAGACATTTGTCTTCTTGAGCACGGCGTTGTTTCTTTTATGCACGTGCTTGTTTGGTGTGTCGAGGTGTCTCGGTCGGATGTGGTATAGCCACAAGGGGACTCCAGTGCTGCTCGGGTAAGGTTATTTCTTCGATCTTTAAAGAAGGAGGAATGGTTAGTTATTTTCTGAGAAATTTGGGGCTTTCCTGTATTTACTGAGTCCGACACTGGGAGAGAGGACGCAGTTCTTCTTGGAGGTGTTCCGGTTTGGGGATTTCTGCAGGAGTTTCAGTGGATATCCGGAGTAGGGGATCAATCTTTGCCAGTCGGAGGGTTCCTGAGGAGTTGTGGCACTATTTCAGCTATTTTCATTTGGCATCTGCGCTGAGCCTTGCAGGGGCAGCGTAATTCCTTGAGGAGGGTTTCTTCGGTGGATTTTGGAGGCTGACCATTTTTGATATGGTTTCTGGGTTTTGTCCGGGTTGGCCAGTACAGGTGATTTGCAGATTTTCAGCTCATTCTGGCAAGGGGACCAGTCAGAGGGATATTCGGAGTAGGGGATTAGTCTTTGCCAGTCAGAGGGTTCCTGAGGAGTTGTGGCACTATTTCAGCTATTTTCATTTGGCATCTACGCTGAGCCTTGCAGGGGCAGCGTAATTCCTTGAGGAGGATTTCTTCGGTGGATTTTGGAGGCTGACCATTTTTGATATGGTTTCTGGGTTTTGTCCGGGTTGGCCAGTACAGGTGATTTGCAGATTTTCAGCTCATTCTGGCAAGGGGACCAGCCCCTAGTTTCCAGTCCATTTTAGCGATGGCGATTTTAGCGATTTCTGACGGTGGACGGTGTCCCGCTTAAATGACCATTCGGTCTTTTACGAGAGAGTTCTTCCTTGCCTTGAGCAAGAATGGGTACTATCATTCCGATCATCTATTGTATTACATTTTATTTCTCAGATTAATAAAATGGCTTAGCATTCCCGACATTTTTATGAGTATTTGCTTTATGTTCTATTTCTGGCATTTTCTATATTGTCGTATGCTTGTATTGCTGTCTATTTCCCTTCTGGGATATGACAGTTTTGCAGTGAACACCTTGTGTCAACATATGGTTGAGCCTCATCACTTTCACTAGGTTGGTGCTAAGAATCTGTTGAGATATCTTTGGGGCACGATAAACCATGGGCTGAGATACACTGCCGGGAGCGTGACACTGCATGGATATACTTATGCCGATTGGGCTGGCAGTGTGGTGGATCGTAAGAGCACATCGGGATGCTGCTTCACACTTGGTTCTGCTTCAATATCATGGATGAGCAGGAAGCAGAAGTCGGTGGCTTTGAACTGCAGAAGCCGAATACATTTAAGCGAGTATGGCCTGTTGTGAAGTAGTTTGGTTGCGAAAGCTCTTCAGTGAGCTATTCGGGCATGTGCTAGATACCACCGTGATACTCTGTGATAACTAGAGTGGGATTTATTTGTCCGAGAATCCCGTGTTCCACGATCGATCCAAGCATATTGATATCGGGTACCACTTTATCTGGGATATGGTACAGCGAGGCGCCGCAAGGCTCGATCATATAGGAACAGATGAGCAGGTCGCGATTATTCTCACAAAGCCCCTGGGGAAGGTCAAGTTCCTAACCTTCTGTGACAATCATGGAATCGTGGAGCGACCCTATTCTGAGGGTCATGTTGGACGATGAGATTTGGGAGCTCTAGGGGGCCTTGGGATAGCTCCTCGGAGTTATAAGCACACATGAGGCTAGGCTTGCCGAACCTTGTGGTGCTTCTGCCCCACCTTTATGATGTTGAGTTGGTTTACCTCTCATGATCTGTGTCCCGTATGCATCCTACCCATTGGGTCCTGGACTCATGGGAAGTACCTCTTATTTGGCCATTGATGTGGGAAAAGTTAGAGACTAGTAGAAAATACTGATGGACGCATCAGAGATTGCCGTACTCTCTATGTCTAGGCTGGCATGTGTCCAACCACTTGATCTGGGATAAAGTCTAGTGAGGTTTTGGACCTCCTACTGACTTTGGGTCAGATAAACCAACTTCGGGTTGGTATGCGACTCTTTGAGTCATATAGAGGTTTCGGACCTCTGGGCTGAATTTGTCAGCCGGGAATGATGTCTTTGTGACTGACCCACTTCTATTCTGAAATAAAGACGCCAACAAAGCAAGTTACGACGGGATGACGCACGATGTTTAGGTTGGAACGTGTCCAACCACTTGATCTAGGATCAAGTCTAGTGAGGTTTCAAACCTCCTACTGACTTCAGGTTAGATAAACCAACTTCGGGTTGGTATGCGACTCTTTGAGTCATATAGAGGTTTCGGACCTCTGGGCTGAATTTGTCAGCTAGGAATGATGTCTTTGTCGCTGACCCACTTCTATTATGAAATAAAGAAGCCAACAAAGCAAGTTACGGCGGGATGACGCACAATGTTTAGATTGCATAGGTGGATGGGGTTCTCCCTAGTTGAGAGGGAGTGTTAATTTTGGACAACTAGGTCCAAATTCCATGTTGTGATGCTTAGATGAAGATGCCAATATTTTTATTGGTTTCCTCTTTCGGAGAGGTGCAAGATCGATCTAAAGATCATCTTGATCCAATGAGCAGAACATTTATTTTGAATTTATTCAAAATATGTGCAGATTGGCTTGAAGGTTTGAAGCCCCAGAACATGTGTCAGACACGCTCATTGATGGATATATATTGGTCAACGTTGGAGGACATTTACACTCATCTCATCCTCTCACATTTTCTCTCTCCTCTTCTGATTGGTTCGATCACCTTGGAGGCTCTTCTCTCCACACGTGGGAAATTGCAGCAAGGAGACTTTTCTGTTTTCGGCCTATGGTTTATCGCAACATTTGACCAACGTTGACTTTGGTCAATGCATAGTCATATTGACCTGAAACTCTCCCAAACTTTTGATTTTCTGAATCCGCATTTTTTGGCACAATTCCTAAGGCTGGACGTTGACTGTGACTTGGCTGCGTTGACCTTGCTGCTGCTGCGGTTTGCATTGACTGTTGACTTTTGTTGACTTTTGGGGTTGACTGTTCTGGCTGTCCTAGAGGGTTGTGTGACACTTCTTGTTGGTTGACCATATTGAGACTTTGCTGGTTGAAGCATCCTGTTGATTGCCATAACGCACCAACACACTTATATATTTCTGGCTTGTCTTCTGTCGATCTACTGGTATGTTCTATCTGCATTTTACTTTCTTGTTTATGTGATTGCTGACTGATATTGGGTTAAAAAATAAAGTTGCATCAAGCATAGAACATCTACAAAAATTTACACAAAGTCACCTTAATGGACCAAGGTCAAGACACAAACAAGATAATTCAAGTCTAAAACCATCAAATCAAGAAAGTATGGACCAAAATCAAAGGAGCCATCCACCTTTCCTAGCCTTTGGAGGGTGAAAAGGTCAAATTAGAGGAATATTGAGAAAGAAATGCAAGTTTTTGGGCCTTCTATTTCTCCAAGCCTTCTCAAGTCAAAATCTAAAGTAACATTGGACCTCTAGGCCAAATTCGCCCCACCATAAAGCAAATCGAGCCTCTTCTAGTGGGACATCACCTTCCTTTTGAGGGTTTGAAGCATTGCAAAATCAAATTAATATAATGATTTAGTCTCCAACTTTTTTTGGATGACAAGTCAACCATTCTATAAGGTTTCTTAAACTTTTTCTGAGGAGAAAAAGGGAAAGAGATGTTGAGAGTCTCATCTATGAATAGAAAGCTTGCTCTCCTCCCAAATCGTTGTGAATTGTTGTGATCATTCTTGCCATAATGTAATTATTTTCATGAAGTTTTGGTGTTGACTTTGGAATTTCCTTTTCTTGGCTATTCTTCAATATTTTTTCAAAGGAAATTTTATGATTAATTCAATCTGCTAAAAGGAGATCATGATCAATCCATTTGAATGACAACTTTGTTAGTTGGAGGGAGACGTCTGGGGTAAATCTCTGACTTCTCCTTTGTTGGTATATGAATTAAAACTCCTTGTTGGTCCATACCCTAAAATTCCTCAACAAGGGATTGATTTTATTTCATTCCATAGTTTATCTTATGGTTGAAGGATTTCCCCTTGAGAGGGATCCCTTCTAGTAGGGCTTGTTTCAATAACTGTCTTGATTTAACAAAGAGGTAATTTTAACTTATAGGGTTCTACCTCTTTTCCCTAATCCATAAACATTAACTAACCAACTTAAGTGGGGAATTCATCATAACCCCAATAGCTCTAGTGGAGGTAAGGCACTTGGCCCTAATCCAACCACTAACAATTTTTTCCAAAGTTCTTTTAGTAATTCAACTTAGCCACATGGAAGCTGGATCCAATGCCCTTGAATTTTTGACAATTCTAGCACATGGTTTTTCTGAAATTGACCTGGATCTGAACTGGTTATCTCTCAAAATCTTCATATCTTGCCTAGCGTTGCCAACTTGCCACATCATCACCTTGTTGATATTCTTTCTTCTGGAAACAGCTATGTAGAATATAGGAAACCACACACTATCCTTAAATAATTGTTTAGGTTTGCCAAAGATAGGTCTGATCCCATGCATGGTGTAGGAGTCTATCAAATCCCCTGCTTCTATGGCAAAGCATACATTGGCCAAATAGGAAGATCCTTTAAGGGTTGGCTAAAGAGCATATAGCTGACAATCATCATAATTGAATCTGAAAATCAGCTATAGCTGAGCATTCCCATAATACCAAACATCTCATCAGTTTCTATGAATTCAAAATCTTGGCAGCTTCTCCTTTCTTCAAACACCTCTCAACATCCGACATTCATGTTGAAGGGAGGTGGGTCACCATTCGGTAGGTTCTTCAGCCATTTTGCAATCATGTGCTTTTACTTAAATGTTTTGAGTATTCTAACATGGATAAAGGGGTGATCCAAAGGGAGTAGCTTGGGAGGTACTCCCACAACCCTTGGGGTACTGGGTTTGTGTGGATTTGACCCACGAAAATGTGGTTTTGTGGGAAATGTACCCAAGTGGTGGGCTAATGACCCAAAAGAATGAGGGCACCATTGATGAGCAAATGGGGGCACCTAAGACAACAAGAGAAAAGTATAAATTAAGGAGGCCTAAGAAGAGGTCAACTACACAATAAGAGCATTCAATCTTGTGACATATATTGCTAGAAGGAGCCACATACCTCAGGAAGGAACTGCAACCTTGGAGAGATGAGTTACGGCCTTATTTTTTGTGTCAATGAAGGTCGAGTTTTGCTCAGATTGAGGCTAAGTTTTGGTGGACGGTGTGTGCCCTAGAAGGGCTTTGTTCTGGACGAGTTAAGGAGGGAAGGGCTACCAAAGTCTGAAGTAAATCTGATCCCTAGTAATGGTCTGGACAATTCAAGATTAGGCATCTAATTCTCTATGTAAGGGCTGGTATTAGTTCTGTGCATAAGGAGGGAGGGACGAGCCTTGAAGGAGGCCTATTGTGCCTCAATGTAGTTTGTTAAGGAGGGTCGCAAGGCATCTGTCACAATGCATGGGTTTTTTGTCCTATTTCAGCCCTAAAGTAGGCTGAAATTACCCTTAGACTTTAACAATGGAGTAGCGTGTCATCTTGTGCAGAGAGAGGGGGTAGTGAGACATTGAAGGGCTGATATATTAAGGAGATTGAGTGCTGAGGTGTATGCATGGAAGCCTTTCCAGCAAAGGATGCTTGGATAGCATGTTTCAGGGCTGCGTTGAACAATAAAACTCAAGGGCAGATTTATTGTGTGTTTCAGACCTTGTTTTAGAGGCTACATACAATGGTATAAGAGGAGCTAACCCACTGTGAGTTGCTGGTATATTAGAGCCTATATACAGTGACCTTGACATAGCATAGTCATTGTGGAAAGGAAGATTTGTGAAGTTGATTGTGCAAGTGTTTTGGAGCAGCAAAACCCTTGTGAGCAACTGATGTGCAGAAGTGTTGAAGGAGTAATACTCTCTGTGAGTAGAGGTGGTAAAGGACTTGCCATGTGTTCAAGACAAGTGGACTGAAAGGGTTGTGGTCAAGCACTTCTTTAGCAAGAAAGTCAAGTTTGTTCTTCGTTCTTGGGTAGAGTGAGATTCAAACGTTATTGACCTCTGTTGATTTCGTCAGCGTCGGATGTGCTCTAAATCTCAAAATTTGCAGGGAGGCTTAGACACATGTATTCCAAAGAAACCATAAATCGTTTGTGAAAATTCTACTCAGAGAGTGTTTTATTAAAATAATTAATTATTTTTAAAGGGACCCTAAGTCTAAACTTAGGAAAATAAAATAATTAAGGGTATTAATAAAACAGAGTGTGAATCTTCTAGAGGAAGCGAAGATCAAGTGAAAAGTTAATCTTAGTCGTTGATTAACGATTTAATCTCGACCGTTGAAGGACTTGAAGGGTCATTTGGAAATGTGACACAGAGAGGATTAAGAGATCGAAATTCTTTAGTGAGCAGTACTTAGGAAGAAAATCGATCAAGAGATCTTTGTAGAGAGGGGCAGTAATTCTAGTTGCAAAGTCTATTCCTGAGTTGGAGAATACACAATAGAGAGGATAGAGAGAAGTACTAGCAGAGGTAGCGTAGCAGCTACGCAAAGCCAACAGAGGCAATGCAGTAGCCTAGCCAAGAGGAATTCCGTGATTGAGCTAAGGATCAGTTGGATCCTTTAGAAATTTCTGAATCTTATACCTTATGCAGAAATTATTATTGTTAATCCGGTTAAGCTCCTCCTGTTAATTTTGATTCTAATTGTCCTGATGATGGATCCCAGTTGGGATTCGAAACGTCGACACATGTTCCTCAATATTGTGGATAATCCGGAAAACTTCTTATAAGCTCCTCCTACTTAGATAAGTTATTAACTGAATAAATTCAAGTTAACATCAAAGCAAAACACATAACAGATCTCTACCAATTCAGATCTAGAATAAGCACATGCACACATTGACAAAGTGACATAGTTATTTTTGGACAAATAGTCCCTGGAAAAACCCAATGTGGGCAAACCGGTCTCTGGCTGCTGGAGGGTCCTATTATTAAGAATATTTCAGAATGCACAAATCTGGGTTCCAGATTTGGAAAACCCGACAGAGATAATGCTAGATCTACAGCTCCCTGGCTGATCTAGGGACAAAATAATGACTGATCCACACCCTCAAACATGATTTACAGAACTCAGCCAAGATTAGGGCCTAGAAACCCCAACATTGTCCCTAAAAGGCTCTGCGTCAGCCTCTGAAGCCCATGAAAGCTTTTGTGTCAGTCCTTGGAAGTCCTCCAAACCCTCAGCGCTGTTCCGGAAGGGATTGCGTTACCCCAGATTGGGTGATGCAGTCACTACGCTGCCCTTGAAGGGTCTCTGCGTAACCCCTGAGGGTTTCCTGCTGAAAATCACGTTGACCTTGTTGCTGCTATCGCTTTCCTCTGCACTGTCCTTGAGCTGATCTTTGCCTCTTGTGTATTCTAAACCCCCGGATCAAATCATCCCCTTGGTCTAAATTCCCCTCTCTGCAGCTGAAACACTTCTGAGTATTCTTAGCAAACCCTGCCCTAGAATCTCAGCGTAGCTTCAGTGCTCTGCCTCTGTGTGTCTTTACAAATGACCCCAAGCCTATCCTTTATACTTTTCTCGTTGACAAATCAACGACCATGATCAGATCTTGAATCAATGGCTAAGATTAAAAGAAAGCTTGATCCATGTGACTTAAAACAATTTCATCACATGTTTAATTAAATTCACTTTAATTATTTAAGTTTCATAAGTTTTAACTTAGAAGATACATTAAAATAATTAATTAATCTAATATCTCCTAAACCAGGTGAAATTTCTCAAATCAATTTTTGGGTCTTGTAGATCAAGTGTACTCTCGTCCTTCCTCAAAATTTGATACCTAGAGCACAACTAATGCTACGTCAAATACACAAAATCTCAACACTTCCTCTTAGCATCAAGGGTGTGCTCTAGCAATACATCACACTTATGCATTACATGATTTTGGGCACTGGTTCTGTGCTACTGAAGCTTGGCCTCCTGCCACTCAACTCTGCATTGCTGCTGCCATTCTTTACTGCTGCTCATGACTCTGCCACTGCCACTGCAACCACTGTAATGCAGCTCCCTCTCAAAATGTTGCATCTGTGCTGCTCATAGCACTGGCACCGCTGATCTGCTACACTGCAACTTCAGTTGTTGAGAGAAACAACTGAATCTCCTGCCCAATCTTTGATAAACAAGTTTGATGGGCTACATCCTTATCATTGAAGCTCCATAGGCTACAGATCTGTGCTGGCATCTAAAGAACGATGCACAACTACAACTCTGCCTGCGTAATCAGACTCCGTCTGCACTACTGAAGTCACATAAGCTCCTTGTGTTGAAATCTATCATGTTGTTGCTGCACTGCGCTGTCCCTCTGAAAAATGATCTTGAAATAGCAAATATGACTTTAAGATGCTCTACAAATAGAAATTTTTAGATTTTAAAAGTGGAAATAGATGATCAAGTAGCTAGAGAATGATAAACTCCCTCTGTCTTCCTTTGGTGCAAAACTTGAGGTTGAAAGTAGCCGAGTCTTGGATCGCTTTGAATCTAGGAGCGAGTTGATCTATTTGAGACTTCTTCCACACCCGGATGGATTTCCTGCACACAATACGAATAGATATTCCCTACACTCTTAAACAAATATTGGTCTGCAAAAGGATTAGAGCATCATAATGAAATAGATAAACCAAACATTCCTCCGAAAATGACTTGGCAAGCTAATTCTTAGAATAATACTTTAAATCAATGATGCATGCAAGATAGCTTGCACACATCAATCCAAGCAATATGGCAAATATAAACTAATATTGATCAAGCATATAAACGAATTCAAATACAATAACAATGATATGGAAATAAATCACCTCATAACGCCAAGAGAACATTCGCTAAATAGCCCCAATGTCTTGATTTTATTGATATACGAAAATGACAGAGTTTCCTCAAGCCCAATATCTCATAACATGATACAATATGAGAGCCCATGGCTCCATTATATAGAAAGTTGGGAGCAAATCCCAACGAAGAACCGAATGCCAAGTGGTGGTAGGGAGGAGATCACAAGGCAAAATCGAATTTGATATGTGGAGCTCCATTGCCAAGTGTAAAAATTGGATTCTGGCAAGTGGACATCATTTTCTTCTTCTTTTATGTGCCAAATTTGAATTTTATGATGGAATGACAAGTGTATATGGGTGGTAACCCATGTGGGGACAATTTTCTACAAAAATCTCCACGAAATATTCTCCAAAATCCTCCCAAATATGCACTAACTTCACCAATTCGAATTTCCAAGTAAGCAACTCTCATTTAATGCTAGAAATTCAATTTTATTTGAGCACATGTATTTTCTTTGATTTTAGGAGTCCACATCACCTTGGGACTTCACTTTAACTCCTCCATAATTTTCCACCTCATTTAGTGTGTGTGGATATTTATTTTTCTCCATTTATTTAATTTATGGCTTAATTAATTGCCAGATTTCCCACTAAACTTAGGGAAAGTGGGTTTTGAGGGTTCAAAACACATTTTTAACTCCTCAAAGTGCGTCATAGTAAAAATTTGAGGGTAAGAAGTGTAATTTTGATTACTCGTACCCCATACAACTTCTCTAGACAACACTTATTACAATCCAATTACAAATTTAATTGCAATTTTCGACTTGTGGGAAATCTAAAAAATAAAAAAATAACTACCTAGACCCAACCAAATTCCACGAAATTTTGTGTGTGATCTAGTATGATAATATACATTAACTCTAGACTTTAAGATGCATTAGGGGCTCATTCTTTAAGCCATCACCTCGGCTTTGGGGTAATGCAATGAGTGAAAAAACCTAGAAAATTATTCGCTGCTAAAAAGAAGGAATAATTAACCAAGTAAAAAAAACACTCCAAGGTGTACTTGCATGCTGATCGAGTACCAACATCTTAGGCCTATTATAGACTCAATACTGACTCAAATTCATCATTACTAGCATCACTTATTACAATTCCCCGTAGGGCGTGGAGTCTGTGCATCATAGAAAGATGATGAGAAAATAGGAGTTAAAAAGCTTTGTTGAATTGATGATATTTGATGGTACAAATATCTTCTGGTTCATCCTTGGGCATGGAGTCTATTCATTATCATTAGGTGCCACTCCACTGGTCAACACAACCAACGTAACCAAGCCTTCTGCTGCCCTGTGACATAGTTCTTCAAAGAGCCCTCCAACCACTTGTTAACTATTTCGGTCTTTCCATCTGTTTGTGGGTGGTAGCTGGTGCCAGGTGTTAGCTCTGTTCCCACCAAACGAAACAACTTCTGCTAGAAACCTCCCATGAACCGGCTGCCCCTGTCACTGACTATGGTCTTGGGGAGACCATGGAGTCAGAAAATGTCCCTGAAAAATAGCTCAACCACTTGTGAAGCAGTGTGCCGAGTTGAAATGGCAAAGAAATGGGCACACTTCGTCAACCAGTCAACGACCACGAAGATGCAATCCTTGCCGCATCCCTGTGATGAAGTCCATAGATATGCTTTGCCATTTCCCCTCCAGAATGGGAAGCGACTGCAACAACCCCGCCGGGTACTTCAGCACCCCCTTGTTCTTTTGGCAGACTACACACTCCCTGACATGCCGGACTACGCACTTCCTGACATGCAAAATCTTGTCTCGTAACCGGGAGTTGGCCGTCAAAAAGATCTGGTCCCGGTAATAAATAACCTCATCCATCACCCCGTACCGGTAATTTTTCACCTGCCCATCCAGTTCCTCGCATGCAAACTGGTCTTTGGAATACTCCACCAGCAACTGAGCCCTCCAATCTGCGTCAATGTTCATCAAGGATAGAGACGCTGGTCTCCGGGACAACGCATCTGCTGCTACATTCTTCTTCCCTTTGACATACTTAATGTCAAAGTTGTATGCCTAGATCATGCTGACCCATTTTTGCTGCCTCTCCTACAGTTGCTTCTATTCCAAGAAAAACCTGAGGCTGTTGTGATCTGTCCTCACACGGAACCTGTTCCCAACTAGATGTTGTCGAAGCATAACCAACGGATGCATGATGGCCAACATTTCCTTGTCGTAAATGGGGTAGTCTGGTAGATGTTGATTTTATAGCATTGGGAACTGTTTCAAGTCTCAAATTTGGTGGAGAGGCTAGGACAACAGTTATCTAGAGAACCCAGAAATCATTTGTGGAAATTCCACTCGGATCTTGCTTTATTAAAATAATTAATTATTTTAATGCAGAGCCTAAGTCTAAACTTAGGAAAATTAAATAATTAATGGGTATTAATAAAACATAGCGTGAATCTTCTAGAAAACGAAGATAAAGTCATCTTTTAATCTGAGCCATTGATTAATGATATAATCTCGGACGTTGATTCATCAGCGAGAAGACTATAAGAAGAGGCTTGAGGGTCATTTGGAAATCAAGCCGGGGACATTCTCAATACCCGAAGGAAATCGATTCTGAAGCAAGAGAATTCAATTTAAGTGGGTGAGTCTGTAGAGGCGGGATTGCAGAAGCAGAAGGAGGGAGGATTGAGTTAACGGAGAAGCAGAAGGCAAGAGGGTGAAGGGAAGGGTGAGCTGATCGGCAGCAAGAACCCCTCCACGCAGATTTACGCAGTCCAGAGAGGGACTGCGTAGAGCTCTTATGTTGGATGACGCAGAGGGTGTAGGAGATCACCCCGAGGGTTTGAAACATTTCTAATGGTTCCAGAAAATTCAGCCAGGTGTATGCTAATTTTACTTTGCTCATCAGGACTCTTGTAAATGAACTTTTCATTACTGAAGATAAATACAAAACTCTCATTTGTTGCATCGGTTTTCCCACATTGGGTTTTCCGGGGGACAATTGTTCAAAAATAACTGTGTTCATATGGTTGTTTCTATTGTGCTACTTGTGTGATTTCTGTCCTTATGCTTTTGATTAGAGTGAAGTACTGCAAATGTGTTTATTTCATAATTTACTGAAGCATCCGTAAATAACTTATCTCATAAGTAGGAGAAATAAACCAATCATTGCAGTAATAATTTTCAGATCTGAAAATTTCACATGGTATCAGAGAAAAAGGCTAAAGACAGAAAGGGAGGATCTGCCATGGACCAAAGATCTGACATCCAGAAGGGTTCACGTAGTCAGAGGGACTCACGCAGTCCTCCAGAGCACACAGAAATGCCGAGAGAACATGACGTGAAAGTGCTAGCATCTAGACTAGAGGAGGATCTTGCTTGTGTGTCAAGCACAACTCCTCCAAGTGTTTGGTATATTGACAGTGGAGCATCTTCTCACATGACGGGGTTCGAGAATGTTTTTCGAGCTACCAAGAAGAACATATGAATTTCCAGATAACTATGTGAAACAAGGCCAAATGTAACCCCGTTGGACAAGGTACCAGAACATTTCAGACAGAAGCTGGCAACAAGATTCGGGCCACGAATGCTCTGCATGTACCAGGGTTGGGGATGAATTTACTCTTAGTGTCTCAGCTTTAGAACAAGGGCCATTACGTATACTTTATTGGAAATAAGGTGTATGTCAAATAACCTAGCTAGAGTAAGAAGGCACAAATTGGAGTAAGGAGTCATAAGCTATGTAAACTCCAACTTGAATCGCCGGTGGCCCTGATTGGCAGTACGGACGACAAGGGTCTGAATGAATTATGGCACAGAAGGATGGGGCATCTACATCATGGAGCCTTAAGGATTCTCAAGAATACTGTCATAGGAGCTCCTGAACTCAGCACGAGGAGAGATGAAGTCTGCAGGGGATGCGTACTAGGGAAGTATGCTAAAGCAACGTTTCCAAGAAGCAACAGCAGGGCCAAGAGTGTATTGGAATCAATACACTCAGATATTTGTGGTTCTATGCCACAACCGCTCTCAGTGGTGCAAAGTATTTTGCTACTTTTATTGATGCTCATTTCAGGAAGACTTGGTTCTATTTTCTCAAAACCAAAGATGAAGTCTTTGACCGGTTCAGAGAATTCAAAGAATTGGTAGAAAATTTAACAGGAAATAAGATCAAGAAGCCACGATCAGATAATGGTGGAGAATATATCGATAAGCACTTCACAAATTTTTGCGCAAGGGAAAGCATCAAGAGAGAATGGACAACTCCATACAATCCAGATAAAAATGGAGTTGCAGAAAGGAAGAACCGGACCATAGTAGAGGCTGCAAGGGCAATGCTATATGACCAAGATATGCCCAATTTTTTGTGGGCAAAAGCCTGTAATACATCGGTATATGTGCAGAACAAAGTTCCCCATAGAGCATTAGGGAAGGTAACTCTTGAGAGTGTGTTCACAGGCAACAAGCCGGAGGTGAGCCACATCAGGATATTTGGCAGCATGATATACTGCCATGTTCTAGAGGAGAAGAGGAAGAAGTTGGATTAGATTGTGGAAAGGGGTTTTCTTGTGGGCTATACTGAAAATGCGAAAGAATATCGCATCTATATTCCAGAGAGCAGGAAAATTGTAGTAAGGAGGGATGTGAAATTCATGGAGGAGAGAGCCTTCAAGAAATCCCGAGAAATGGCTACAAATATGCAGATTGAGGAGGATCCACTAGTACAGCCTCAATGACCTATAGAGGATGGGTCAAGTGCCTCTCTACATGCAAGGATTCGGAGGAGAGTTCCTCCAAAGAAGAGAAGGAAGAATAGCAGGTGAGACTTCCCACCACCAATGGGAGACCAAGCAGAGAACTTCAAAAAATTCTGAATAATGCAGAAGAATTTGTTGGAGCCCCTAGAGACGGGAAGAGGGTACGGAGGTAACCTGACAGATACCAAGCCCTGGTAGCTCAGGTTGGAGAACCTTCCATCTTTCAGGAAGCAACTCAGCATCAAGTGTGGGTGGATGCCATGGTGGAGGAGTATAGCTCCATCATGACAAACGACGTTTGGGAAGTTGTCCTTAGACCATAAGACATATTAGTTGTTGGAACCAGGTGGATCTACAAGATCAAATATGCTGCAGATGGTAGCATAGAGATGTTCAAGGCCAAATTTGTAGCTAAGGGGTACGCACAAAAGGAAGGGATCGATTATGACGAAACATTCGCCCTTGTAGCTCGCTACACTTCTATCAGATTCGTCATCTCTCTACCAGTGCAGATTGGATTGGAGATTCGCCAAATGGATGTCAAGAAAACGTTCTTGAACAAGGTGATAGACGAGGAAGTGTACATAGAACAACTAGAGGACTTCGAGACACATAAGAAGAAGACTCATGTTTGCAGGCTTAATAAAGCCTTGTATGGTTTAAAACAAGCCCCCAGGGCATGGTATGGGCGAATTGATAGCTACTTGCAGAAGATGGGGTTCGTCAAGAGTGATGCAGATCCCAATCTCTACTACTTGAGTGCAAGGGATGAGTTGTTAATTCTGGTATTATATGTGGATGATCTGTTTCTTACTGGATCATCTAAGCTCATCAAGGAGTGCAAGGAGAATTTGGCTACAAAATTCGACATGAAGGATCTGGGGCAGATGCACTATTTTCTTGGATTAGAAGTCTGGCAGTAGAAGGGAGAAATCTTTCTGGGGCAAGGAAGATACACTACAGAAATGCTGAAGAGATTTCAGATGGAAGACTGTAGACCCATGGCCACGCCGATGATTACTAACTCGAAGAAGATAGGCACAACGGAGGATGATGAGGCTGATCCCACCTTGTATATGCAGCTCATCAAATCATTGATGTATCTGGTCAATACTCGACCAGACATTTGTTATGCAGTGAATACCCTCAATCAGTTCATGGTGGAACCAAGTGTTGAGATTTTGTATAGTTGGTGTAGCATCGGGTGTGCTCTAGCCCTGAAATTTTGTAGAGCAGCTAGGACACACTTGATCTCCAAAACCCAGAAAGTGTTTTGAGAAATTTTAGTTGGTGTTCAAGTTATTCAAATAATTAATTATTTTAATGGATTTCCTAAGTCTAAACTTAGGAAAATTAAATAATTAAAGTGAATTAATTAACACATGTGCTGAAATTTTCTAAAAGACACGGATCAAGCAGTCTTTTAATCTCAGCCATTGATGAATGTTTTAATCTCGGCCGTTGATGAGATGAATGGAAAAGTTGAAAGGCTTGAGGGTCAGTTGGAGGAGACACACAGTTGCAGAGTTGAGTAATAGATCTGGAATTCTAGGGCGGGTTTGCTAAGAATTTCCGGAGGAATTTCCTGCAACAAGAGGTAGTATTGGCTAAGGGGATGATCTGATCCCAGAGCCAAGAGGCAAAGGAGCAACAACAAGTACAACGCAGAGAAGCAGAGCAACAACTACGTCGGTGCTGCGCAACCGCTACGTAGGACAACCCACAGGCTCCGGGGGCTTCAGAAGTTACGCAGAGGGCCTCCAGGGCCAGCGTAAGGTCTGCATAACCTTTCCAGGGGTTACACAGTCCCTCTCTGGGCATCGCAGTGGCATTCTGAGTCTAACAGGGCTGACGCTGGGGCTTCAGGGCCAGCGCAGAGGGTTTCTAGGGCCAGATCCGAGCTGAGTTCTGTAAATTTTGTTTGAGGGTGTGGATCAGTCAGATATTTGGCACTAGAACATTAGGTTAGCTGCAGATTTGATTTCTTTTATTCTCTGTTGGGTTTTCCAGATCTGGAACCCAGATTTACTGTACTCAAAATCTACTTAATAAATAAACCCTCATATCTGCTGCACCGGTTTTATCGCTTTGGGTTTTTCCAGGGACTTATGTCCAAAAATCCATGTGTCACTTTGTTGTATGAGCATATTATTCAGTAAATGATCTGCATGTGTAGGCTGTAGTTGTGTTTATTTTTGTGTTTTCTGAATCTAATTTATGAAAATAACTTGTATTAGTCTAAATCAAATAGGAGAAAAAAACCAAGATATTGTAGTGGAATTTTCACATGGTATCAGAGCGATAGCAGATCAAGCTGAATCTCCAACAATCAGCTGAAGAAATATTTTTCTGCAGGGTGGCAGAAGAAGCAACAGATCTGGAAAGTGCATCTTGACAGCAGGAAAACATAGATCCAGAAGAGGACAACGCTGAAGTTGTAGAAGGCCATCAAACTTACGCAGACCCTTCCCAGGGCAGCGTAAGGACTGCGTCACCTAGTCTGGGGTTACGTAGTCCACTTCTGAGCAACGCTGGGCCAATCAGTGAGACGCAGTCCAGTCATTTCTCCAGTTGCAGAAGAGTTTTGCCAAGATCTGGAAGCAATGCTGGTGGGGTGGAGATTTTGCAGGTGTAGAATTGTGCCTAGCTAAGTCAACAAAGGTGGGAGGAAGACAGTTACTCAGCAGATTTGATCCAAACAGATCTGAGATTCGATCAGGAGGATCAGAGAGTGTTGTCTGTTTGTATTTGTGTGAAAGATTTCCAGGAGGGAAATCAATTTTTAGCAGAAGCAGTTACTAGAGGGTTTCTAGTCACCAAAAACCCAGATCCAGAGGGAGAAGAAGTACTGTTTTTGTCAGATCTGAGCAAGATGGCTCGATATGGATTGAGGGATCAAGATAGATTGGACGACATGTCCAACTATGTTATTTGGAGGGCCAGAATCCTTTCAGTTCTGGATGAGTATGGTCTCAAGGATCATGAAGAGAAGGTTCTTGCTGTACCAACCGATGCAGATCCTTTGAAGAAGTGTGAAGAAAATCAAGTGCGGACTAAGCGTTTGATCATAGACAGAGTCAAGGACCACGTTATTCCTCATCTTGCCTGAAAGAATACAGGAAATGACATGTGGGTAGCCTCGGACATGATGTACCACAAAGGCTCTGTCCAAAGAAGAATGCTTCTAGAGAATCACATGCGGTTGTTCCAAATGATGAAGGGTGAAGAAATAGATCCATTCCTCTTCAGGCTTCAAGCCGTTTGAGATCAGCTGGTTGGCATTGGTGCTACTCCAGATGAGGGGCTCTTAGTGATGACTGCTCCGAATGCAATCTCGGAAGAATGGGAAACATTTGTCCAGAGCATTCTGGGAAGGGCAGCGTTACCATCTTGGGCTGACATGTGGGCTATCCTCCGCCAAGAGGAGATTGGGAGTGTCACCAAGTGGCAAAATATTAGTGGAGGAAGCGGAAAGGCGAAAGTCAAGGAGGAGGAGGAGGATGCAGCCCTTGCATCAAGGGAAAATAAACACCACGGGAAGAAGAAGGACCTTTCCAAGGTTCGGTGCTTTAACTGTGGTGATCTTGGACATTTCGCTAGCAATTGTCCTAAGAAGAAGGACAAAGGATCTTCTGATTCCACGACAGTAGCAGCAAAGGATGATGGTTCTGATGATGACGCAGCCATGAGTGCTCATATGCCTTGAGAGAAGAGGTGGGGTGACATGGATCTCTAGAGCATCGACAAGTGATGTCGGGATCCTTGAGTCAACCCTACTCTTGGATCACATATGAGCTACGTGAGCGTTAAGACGGTAGCAGGATGAGTTGGGAGATGGTTGCAGAAGGTCACATTGAAGTGGAAGAGGGAGTTGAAGAGATGAAAAGGGAGCAGCGTAATGCAGAGGCAGCAGCAGCGCAGAGGGGCTCATGGGACTTCAGCAGTGCAAAGAAACTGTGCTTACGCAGTATAGTGTTGCAGCATGTCAGTGTCTCCAGGAGGACAACATAAATCAACATCCAGGGAGCTTCAGTGATGGAAGGAAACTTGACTTATTTGTCAAATTGTTGGCAGAGTCTTTCAGTTGCTTACTTCTCAGCAACTGAGTTGCAGTGCAGCAGTTAACAATGGCAGGGCTATGGGCAGCAAGATGCAACAATTTGAGAGGGAGCTGCAACACAAATGTAGTAGTGTTAGTGGTAGTGGCAGTGGCATTGGTAGCAGTGCAATGGATGGAGAGCAGCAAGCCAAGAATCAACAACATAGAATCCTGCTTCAAGATCTTGTAGTGCATGGTGTTGATGCATTGCTAGAGTACACTTGCTAGAGCACACTCCATGCTAAGAGGGATTGTTGAGATTTTGTATAGTTGGTGTAGCATCAGGTGTGCTCTAGCCCTGAAATTTTGTGGAGGGGCTTGGACACACTTGATCTCCAAAACCTAAAAAGTGTTTTGAGAAATTTCAGCTGGTGTTCAAGTTATTCAAATAATTAATTATTTTAATGGATTTCCTAAGTCTAAACTTAGGAAAATTAAATAATTAAAGTGAATTAATTAACACGTGCTGAAATGTTCTAAAAGACACAGATCAAGCAGTCTATTAATCTCAGCCGTTGATGAATGTTTTAATCTCGGTCGTTGATGAGATGAATGAAAAAGTATAAGAGAAAGGCTTGAGGGTCAGTTGGAGGAGACACACAGTTGCAGAGCTGAGGAATAGATCTGGAATTCTAAGGCGGGTTTGCTAAGAATTTCTGGAGGAATTTCCTACAGCGATGGGTAGTATTGGATAAGGGGATGATCTGATCCCGGAGCCAAGAGGCATAGGAGCAGCAACAAGGACAATTCAGAGAAGCAAAGCAGCGGCTACGCAGGATAGTGCGGAGGCTCCAAGGGGCTTCAGAAGTTACACAGAGGGCCTCCAGGGCTAGCGTAAGGCTTGCGTCACCCTTCCAGGGGTTATGTAGTTCCTCTCTGGGTAGTGCAGTGGCATTCTGAGGCTAGCAGGGCTGACGCTGGGGCTTGAGGGGCAGCGCTGAGGGTTTCTAGGGCTAGATCTGGGCTGATTTCTGTAAATCTCGTTTAAGGGTGTGGATCAGTCAGATATTTGGCACTAGAACATCAGGTTAGCTGCAGATTTGATTTCTTTTTTCTATGTCGGGTTTTCAGATCTGGAACCCAAATTTACTGTACTCCGAATCTACTTAATAAATAAACCCTCATATCTGCTGCACCGATTTTCCCGCTTTGGGTTTTTCCGGGGACTTATGTCCAAAAATCCATGTGTCACTTTGTTGTATGAGCGTATTATTAAGTAAATGATCTGCATGTGTAGGCTGTAGTTGTGTTTATTTCGATGTTTTCTGAATCTAATTTCTGAAAATAACTTGTATTAATCTAAATCAAGTAGTAGAAACAATCCAAGATACTGCAGTAGAATTTTCACACCAAGGAGGGCTCACTAGGCAGCAACCAAACATGTTCTTAGATATCTGAAGGGGACAGTCGGGTATGGATTGAAGTGCACCAAGGGAAATGAGGTCCAAAGTAGTGGGTTTACAGATACAGATTGGGCTGGAAGCATATTGTATTGGAAGAGTACCAATGGGTACCGTTTCAGTCTCGGATCTGGAATAACCTCCTCGTGCAACAGGAAACAAAAGTCTGTAGCACAAAGTTCAGCCGAGGCAGAGTACATGGCAGGAAGCACAACTTTTTGCGAGGCCATATGGATTCATAAACTACTCTTGAACCTACTCAAGAGGAGGATGGAACCGACCAGGATTATGTGTGATAATCAGAGTTGCATTTAGCTGTCTGAGAATCCTCTGTTTCATGACCGGTCAAAACACATTGACTTTCGGTGCCACTTCATCAGGGACTATGTCCAACGGGGAGCAGTGCAGTTGAGGTACACTTCTACAGGGGAACAAGTGGCACAAATCCTCACCAAGGCTCTGAGTAAGATTAAGTTCACTTACTTGAGAGAGAAGATGGGGATGGTCGAGAACCCCTTCCATTAGAGGAATGGGTGGTATACAGAAACAGAGGGAGCTGCAGTATGGATGAGGCAGTGGTAGAGACAGTGTCACAGGCAGCAGTACAGAGGGCAACATCTCAGAGATGAGGGACAACAGCTAGGACATCATCGGCGCAATAGATGTTCTAGAGTCAGAGCAGTACAATGGTATCTTGCTTGAACACTTTTCTCGCTAAGAGGGAGTGTTGATTTTATAGCATCGGGAAGTATTTCAAGTCTCAAATTTGGTGGAGAGGCTTGGACAACAATTATCCAGAGAACTCAGAAATCGTTTGTGGAAATTCCACTTGGATTTTTCTTTATTAAAATAATTAATTATTTTAATGCAAACCCTAAGTCTAAACTTAGGGAAATTAAATAATTAAAAGATATTAATAAAGCAGAGCGTGAATCTTCTAGAAAACTAAGATCAAGTCATCTTTTAATTTGAGCCATTGATTAACGATATAATCTCGGCCGTTGATTCATTAGTGAGAAGACTATAAGAAGAGGCTTGAGGGTCATTTGGAAATCAAGCCAGGGACATTCTTAGTACTCGAAGGAAATCGATTATGAAGCAAGAGAATTTGATTTCAGTGGGTGAGTCTATAGAGGCGAGATTGTAGAAGCAGAAGGAGGAGGGAGGATTCAGTTAATGGAGAAGCAAAAGGCAAGAGGGTGAAGGGAAGGGTGAGCTGATCGGCAGCAAGAACCCCTCCACACAGAGTTATGCAGTCCAAAGAGGGATTGCGCAGATCTCTCACGCTGGATGACGTAGAGGGCGTAGGAGATCACCCTGAGGGTCAGAAACATTTCTGAAGGTTCCAAAAAATTCAGCCAGGTGTATGCTAATTTTACTTTTCTCATCAAGAATCTTGTAAATGAACTTTTCATTATTGAAGATAATACAAAACCCTTATCTGCTGCACCGATTTTCCCAGATTGGGTTTTTTCGGGGACAATTGTCAAAAAATAATTGTGTTCATATGGTTGTTTCTATTGTGCTACTTGTGTGATTTCTGTCCTGATGCTTTTGATTAGAGTGAAGTACTACAAATGTGTTTATTTCAGAATTTACTGAAGCATCTGTAAATAACTTATCTCATAAGTAGGAGAAATAAACCAATCATTACAGTAATAATATTCATACTTGAAAATTTCACATGGTATTAGAGCAAAAGGCTAAAGACAGAAAGGGAGGATCTGCCATGGACTAAAGATCTGACATTTGGAAGGGTTCACGCAGTCCTCCAGAGCACGCAGAAATGCAGAGAGAACATGACGTGAAAGTGCTAGCATCCACACTAGAGGAGGATCTTGGTTGTGTGTCAAGCACAACTCCTCCAAGTGTTTGGTATATTGACAGTGGAGCATCTGCTCACATGACGAGGGTTCGAGAATGTTTTTCCAGCTACCAAGAAGAACAGATGAATTTCCAGATAACTATGTGAAACAAGGCCAAATGTACCCCCGTTGGAAGAGGTACCATAACATTTCATATAGAAGCTGGCAACAAGTCGGGCCACGAATGTTCTGCATGTACTAGGGTTGGGGATGAATTTACTCTCAGTGTCTCAGCTTCAGAACAAGGGCTATGACGTACACTTTATTGGAAATAAGGTGTATGTCAAACATCCTAGCTGGAGCAAGATGGCACAAATTGGAGTAAGCAATCATAAGCTATATAAACTCTAGCTTGAATCCCCGGTGGCCCTGATTGGCAGTCTGGACGACAAGGATCTGAATGAATTATGGCATAGAAAGATGGGGCATCTACATCATCGAGCTATTATGAAACCAACTCCAAAAATAGAAGAAAGGAGATATCAACGCTTTAGAAATAAGCCACTTTGAGGGGGCAACCTCCAATACATTACATGAATAAACAATTCTTGGATGATACAAATGACAGAACCTCCTTTCTATATATAGGAGTCCATGGGACTACAATGTAATCCTAGTGGGGCCATAATGTAATCCTAGCCGACCTAACAATAATAATGTAAGGGCACAATAATAACAATATGGGGGCTATAGAGATACAACAATAACAATAAGGGGGGCTACACTAACATAATAAGGGACTACACTATTAATATAGGGACTTAACATGCCCCTCTCCTTCAAACAAGTGTTGTCCTCAACGCTTGATTATTTCTTGATGCTTCTGTATACAATTCTCATCCTCCCATGTGGAATCTTCTACAGGAAAGTTCTTCCACTTGTTGAGATACTCTGAAATTGATTGTACTTGTCAATTTCTTGTTTCCGTGACTGCTTCAGAACTTCTTTCGATGTGATGTTGATCTTCTTGTTGTTTCATCAGATTCTGCACCAAAGTTAGGTTATCCTTTGAGAGTTGGAGAACTTGTTGTTGATGCCCGATGTGATCTTCCACTAATTTATCATCCATATTAGCTATTATTTGATCCTTCAAACCATCCAACTTAGCCTCCATTTCCGCTTTTAAACCATCTATGTCATCTTCGGTTGCTTTTTGTAAGATTGAAATTTGTTGCACTTGGTACCGTAATTTTGATATCTCATACTGAAATTCTTCCTCTTCATGCGTCATAGTATAGCTTTTTGAGGGCTTAAGGGGTATGGAATTATTTTTTGGAGGCATTATAGAACCCAATACTGATAAAAATTCTAAAATATGCCCTTGGAATCACTTCAAACTGCTTTTTCAAACAAATGTTATGCAATTTTAAAAACCAAATACACACATTTTCTTGTTTTTGAGAAGAGATATATTGAAACTGTATTCTCTATGTGATTTCGGATCTTCAATATCTGAAATTTGGCCCTGCGGTAGCCCTCAGAATCCTCTTTCGAATGCCACAGGTCTGACCTGATTTGGATTCTTTAGGACAAAGTTATGTCCAATCTCCCACAATGACCTAATTATGGACTGATTCAGTAGAGCAAACTTGTACGACTTGCCACATGTCACTGTTTGCTCCTTTGGCTCTGAAATTTATAGAAAGGAAACTACAGTCCATGTACTTCCAGCCACTTTTTACAAAATTTCAATCCAATGCTCAGAGAGAGAGAGTTATGAAGATTTTCCCACGATCACCTCTTTGAGATAAAATTTGGGAGCCTGAAAAAGACCTAACTTCCCCAGAGCATATCTCCGAAAATATTGCAAACCAAGCTTTGAAATTTTGTGACGATGTTCCTCAGGATTTCGGCTCCGCGCTCTAAAAATTTCAGCTTCTGAACCTTCGTAGAAAAATGTTATAGCGAAAATGCCACGATGACCTATTTGGTGCAGCAAAACCCTAGAATCCAAAGCTTTGATACCAAATGTTGTGAAACCAACTCCAAAAATAGAAGAAAAGAGATATCAAAGCCTTGGAAATAAGCCACTTCGAGGGGGCAACGTCCAATACATTACATGAATGAAAAATTCTTGGATGATACAAATGACAAAACCTCCTTTCTATATATAGGAGTCCATTTGGCCACGATGTAATCCTAGTGGGGCCATAATGTAATCCTAGCCGACCTAACAATAATAATGTAAGGGCACAATAATAACAATATGGGGGTTACAAGGGTACAACAATAACAATAAGGAGGGCTACACAAACATAATAAGGGACTACACTATTAATATAGGGACTTAACACGAGCCTTGAGGATTCTCAAGAATACTGTCATAGGAGCTCCTGAACTCAGCACCTGGAGAGATGAAGTCTACAAGGAATGCATACTAGGGAAGTATGCTAAAGAAACAATTCAAAGAAGCAGCAGCAGGGCCAAGAGTGTATTGGAATTAATACACTCGGATATCTGCAGTCCTATGTCCACAACTGCTCTCAGTGATGCAAAGTATTTTGCTACCTTTATTGATGATCATTCCAGAAAGACTTGGATCTATTTTCTCAAAACCAAAAATGAAGTCTTTGATCGGTTCAGAGAATTCAAAGCATTGGTAGAAAATTTAACAGGAAAGAAGATCAAGAAGCTGCGATCAGATAACGGTGGAGAATATATCGATAAGGACTTCACAATTTTTTGTGCAAGGGAAGGCATCAAGAGAGAATGGACAACACCATACAATCGAGAGCAAAATGGAGTTGCAGAAAGGAAGAACCAGACCATAGTAGAGGCTGCAAGGGCAATGGTATATGACAAGATATGCCCAAATTTTTGTGGGAAAAAGCCTGCAATACAATGGTATATGTGCAGAATAAAGTTCCCCATAGAGCATTAGGGAAGGTAACTCCTGAGAGTGTGTTCACAGGAAGCAAGCCGAAGGTGAGCCACATTAGGAAATTTGGGAGCATGATACACTGCCACGTTCTAGAGGAGAAGATGAAGAAGTTGGGTCAGACTGCGAAAAATGGTTTTCTTGTGGGCAATAGTGAAAATGCGAAAGCATATCGCATCTATATTCCAGAGAGCAAGAAAATCATAGTAAGGAGGGATGTGAAATTCATGGGGGAGAGAGCCTTCAAGAAATCCTGAGAAATCGCTACAGATACGCAGATTGAGGAGGATCCACTAGTACAACCTCAACGACCTACAAAGGATGGGTCAGGTGCCTCTCCACAACACAAGGATTCTAAGGAGAGTTCCTCCGAAGAAGAGTAGGAGGGAGAGTAGGTGAGACCACCCACCACTAGTGGGAGACCAAGCAGAGAACTTAAAAAAATTCTGAAGGATGCAGAAGAATTTGTTGGAGCCCCTAGAGATAGGAAGAGGGTACGAAGGCAACTTGATAGATATCATGCCCTGGTAGCTCAGGTTGGAGAACCTTCTAGCTTTCAGGAAGCAGCTCAACATCAAGTGTGGGTGGATGCCATGGTGGAGGAGTATAGCTCCATCATGACAAACGACGTCTAGGAGGTTGTCCCTAGACCACAGGACAGATCAGTTGCAGGATCCAAGTTGATCTACAAGATCAAATATGTTGCAGATGGCAGCATAGAGAAGTTCAAGGCTAGATTTTTATTTAAGGGGTATGCACAAAAGGAAGGGATCGATTATGAGGAAACCTTCACCCCTGTAGCTTGCTACACTTCTATCAGATCCGTCATCTCTCTAGCAGCGCGAATTGGATGGGAGATTCACCAAATGGATGTCAAGACAACGTTCTTGAACGAGGTGGTAGAGGAGGAAGTGTACATAGAATAGCCACAGGGCTTCGAGAAACATGAGCAGAAGACTAATGTTTGCAGGCTTAAGAAAGCCTTGTATGGTTCAAAACAAGCCCTGAGGGCATGGTATGGGCGAATTGATAGCTACTTGCAGAAGATAGGGTTCGTCAAGTGTGACGCAGATCCCAATCTCTACTACTTGAGAGTAGGGGATGAGTCGTTAATTCTGGTATTGTATGTGGATGATATGTTTCTTACTGGATCATTTAAGCTCATCAAGGACTACAAGGAGAATCTGGCTACTGAGTTCAACATAAAGGATCTGGGGCATATGCACTATTTTCTTGGATTAGAAGTCTAGCAGCAGAAGGGAGAAATCTTCCTGGGGCAAGGAAGATACACTACAGAAATCCTGAAACACTACAGAAATCCTGAAGAGATTTCAGATGGAAGAACAGATTTCAGATGGAAGACTATAGACCCATGGCCATGCCAATGATTAATAACTAGAAGAAGATAAACACAATGGAGGATGATGAGGCTGATCCCACCTTGTATAGGCAGCTCATCGGATCATTGATGGATCTGGTCAATACTAGACTAGACATCTGTTATGCAGTGAATACCCTCAGTTAGTTCATGGTGGAACCAAGGAGGGCTCACTTGGCAGCAACCAAACATGTTCTCAAATATCTGAAGGCGACAGTCGAGTATGGATTGAAGTACACCAAGGGCAATGAAGTCAAGTTGAGTGGGTTTATAGATGCAGATTGGGCTGGAAGCACAATGGATTGGAAGAGTACCAATGGGTATTGTTTCACTCTCAGATCAGGAATAGCTTGCTGGTGCAGCAGGAAACAGAAGTCCGTAGCACTAAGTTCAACCGAGGCAGAGTCCATGGCGGCAAACACAACTTCGTGCGAGGCCATATGGCTTCGTAAACTACTCTTGAACCTACTCAAGAAGAGGATGGAACCGACCGGGATTATGTGTGATAATCAGATTTGCATTTGGCTCTCTGAGAATCTTGTGTTTCATGACTGGTCAAAACACATTGACATTCAGCCACTTCATCAAGGACTATGTCCAACAGGGAGCAGTGTAGTTGAGGTACACTCCTATAGGGGAACAGGTGGCAGATATCCTCACCAAGGCTCTGAGTAAGATTAAGTTCACCTACTTTACAGAGAAGATGGGGATGGTCGAGAACCCCTTCCATTAGAGGAACAGGTGGTCTACAGAAACAGAGGGAGCTGCAGTACGATGAGGCAGTGGCAGAGACAGTGTCACAGGTAGCAGTATAGAGGGCAACAGTGCATAGATGAGGGGTAGCAACCAGGACATCATCAGCGCAACAAATGTTCTAGAGTCAAAGCAGTACCGTGGTATCTTGCTTGAACACTTTCCTCACTAAGAGGGAGTGTTGATTTTATAGCATCGGGAAGTGTTTCAATTCTCAAATTTGGTGGAGAGGCTTGGACTGTAGTTATCAAGAGAACCCATAAATCGTTTGTGGAAATTCCACTCGGATCTTGCTTTATTAAAATAATTTATTACTTTAATGCAAACCTTAAGTCTAAATTTAGGGAAATTCAATAATTAAAGGGTATTAATAAAGCAGAGTGTGAATCTTCTAGAAAACGAAGATCAAGTCATCTTTTAATCTGAGCCATTGATTAACAATATAATCTCAGCTGTTGATTCATCAACGAGAAGACTATAAGAAGAGGCTTGAGGGTCATTCGGAAATCAAGCTGGGGACATTCTCAGTACCCGAAGGAAATCGGTTCTGAAGCAAGAGAATTCGATTTCAGTGGGTCAGTCTGTAGAGGTGGGATTGCAGAAGTAGGAGCGAGGATTCAGTTAACGGAGAAGAAGAAGGCAAGAGGGTGATGGGAAGGGTGAGTTGATCGACAGCGAGAACCCTTCCACGCAGGGTTACATAGTCCAGAGAGGGACTGCGCAGAGTTTTATCGCTGGATGATGCAGAGGGTGTAGATCACCCCGAGGGTCAAAAACATTTTTGAAGGTTCTAGAAAATTCAGCCAGGTGTATGCTAATTTTACTTTGCTCATAAGGACTCTTGTAAATGAACTTTTCAGTGCTGAAGATAAATACAAAACCCTCATCTACTTCACCAGTTTTCCAACATTGGGTTTTTCCAGGGACAATTGTCCAAAAATAACTGTGTTCATATGGTTGTTTCTATTGTGCTATTTGTGTGATTTCTGTCCTTATGCTTTTGATTAGAGTGAAGTAATGCAAATGTGTTTATTTCAGAATTTACTGAAGCATCTGTAAATAACTTATCTCATAAGTTATTCCAGTAGTAGCAGCAGAACGGCAGCAGCACCAGCAACTTGGAGATTACGATGTCATTGAGGGAGAATCCATTCCATGATATATTCAGAGAGTATTTCTACGCTTGCCTAGTGCAAGCCAAGGTGCTATCATTCTGATCATCTTTGTACTCATTTTATCTTTTAGTATTTAATAAAATGGCTTAGCATTCTCCATATTGTGTTTTGTTCATGTGATGTCTCTCTAGTTGTTGTAGTTTCTTGTTTATGTGTTTTATATTGCTGTTTATTTCTATCCGGGATATTACAGTGGTATCAGAGCTCATAGACTTGGCTCAGCTTGTGGAGCAAATTGTCTATGACACTAGCAGGAAAACCATACATCTGTTACTGAGGAAGGAAGTATAGAGACCAAGAGTGGAGGTTAGAGATCACTTTCAGGGAAGGTGACTGCGTTCCACTAGTGGACGCAGAAGAGGAGGAACCAATAGCGGAGGAAAGAGATGCCGGGAAGGAGTTCGGGGAACTTCTCCTCAAATCAGTGCAGGATTTGTCGAGGCGGATAGAAGAGATGGGGCAAAGGTTCACTGCAGAATCTAGACAGCATGAAACCCCAAGAGGTTTCCATATCGGAGAGGGATCGGGCACATCCCATCATTTGCAGGAGCACCTCACAGCGCAGCAGATGGCATCACATACACCCCCACGTTCCACGATGCCCACATTTCTTGCCACAGACACTGGGCAGGAGCACAACAGGAGCAGGAACCGGCTCACATGGGAGATTACTTTGCCGAGTATCAGTCCTACGGACAAGAGTTCAGAGATGCCCTCACATTCCATGACTTCGTACAGCTCAAGAGGGACAGGAGACCCCGCAACCATCACAGGGGGAACATGCATTCAGAGGATGGGGATGTACAACGCACGATAGGCAGATTTTATCTACCGACATTTGAAGGGTCATCCAAGTGTTCGACAAAGGCTTGGGTGGAGAAGTTGGATCTAAATTTCCAGCTTAACTAGATGGCAGAGACAGAGGCCATCAAGGTGGCAACGCTGCACCTGGAGGGTGAGGCCCATGACTGGTGGTTTCACGGGATGGCTATGCTGGGGCACTTAGGGGTGACAACATATGCCGAGTTTACGCGGAGGCTGATAAAGCGATTTGATCAGAGGGATCCAGAGGAGCACTTTGTTGAGTTGAATAAGCTCAAGCAGACCGAGAGTTTGGACACATACATTTCAGAGTTTTTGAGACTCTCCATGATGGTGCCCGACTTATTCTCAGGCATATGATCTACATGTTCATCGATGGATTGGTAGAGCCTCTTCGGGGGTTAGTCAGATCGACGAGGCCAACTACACTCCATGACGCAGTTGGAAGGACTCAGAAGTTGCAAGATGCACTACCCCGGACTAGAGCTCCTTTCCCCTAGAGACCGACATTTCAGCTGAAGGGGAAGGACATTAGGGTTCCGCCTCCAAAGGGGAACCAGAGCAAAGGGCCTTTGGATGACGAGACCAGGAGAGATCTGAGGCAGAAGAGGCTATGTTTCACATGCCAGGAGCCATGGGCACCAGGACACCGTTGTGTTGCGGGGAAGGCACATTACATCGAGGTTTTCTCCGACAGTAGCGGGGAAGAGGAGTATGAGGAGATAGAGGCAGGAGGCAGCAGTACAACGCAAAGAGGAGATCATCCGCCACCTCCACAACCAGGAGCAGGAGGTGCGACATTTGCACCTACAGGGGGAGCCCTTGCTTCTTTGCGAGGGGTTCCCAAATACTTGACACTACGTGTCCGAGGTACTGTGTGGGGACATTGTGTTTCAGTATTAGTGGATAGTGGGGCCACCCACAATTTTATTGATGCCCATTTGGTAGAGCGGAGGAGCATACCAATAGAGAGCTTTGATGGGTTTTCGGTACTGGTTCCAGGTGACAGGACCATGCAGTGTGCCAGGTATGTGCCAGCCTTGGCAGTGACTATGGGGATTTACATCCTGACAGATCACTTCTTTGTGGTGGACATTCCGGACACCAACGTGATACTGGGGGTGTAGTGGTTGATCACGCTGGGGAAGGTCACCCCAGATTAGGAGACCTTGGAGATGGAGTGGACGGACAAGAAGACCGAGAGGCACGAGAAAATTCAGGGCATGCACACCTACCCACCACAGACAGTTTTAGCACACCGGATGGAGGCAGATTTCCAGAAGGGAGATATAGAGTGGGTAGTGGAGCTGCATGTTTCAGAGGTAGGGTCTACAGGGCAAGTCGTACACCCAGATGTACAGTCCATTTTAGACAGATATGCTACGGTTTTTGGAGATATACCACCAGGGCAGCCACTAGATCGGGGATTTGGGCACACGATCGAGCTGGAGCAGGGCATCCAGGCTGTCATCACTACACCCTATAGGCATCCTAAGGCCTACAGGGATGAGATTGAGAGGGCCATTCATGAGCTCTTAGCTCTTGGGCACGTCCGTCCTAGCACCAGCCCCTTTGCTTCTTCAGTAGTATTGGTGAAGAAGAAGGATGGCACACTGAGGATGTGCATTGACTACCGGGCTCTCACAAGAAGACCATGAAGAACCGGTACGCTATTCCACGGATAAATGAGTTGATGGATGAGCTGAGGGGATCGAAGTTCTTTTCGAAGATTGACTCGAGATTCGAGTACCACCAGATTCGCGTGAGGGAGCAGGATGTTCCCAAGACTGCTTTCAAATGTCATTACGGTCACTTTGAGTTCTTGGTGATGCCCTTCGGGCTAACCAATGCTCTGGCCACTTTTTAGTCATGCATGAATCACATCTTCCGCAGTCACTTGAGGAAGTTTGTGCTAGTGTTTTTCGATGACATCTTGATTTATAGTAGGACATGGGAGGAGCTCCTACAACATATTGAGGCTGTATTGCGCATATTGGAGGAGCAACAATTTTATGCTAAGCTCTCCAAATGCGTGTTTGGGCTGACAGAGATGCTCTACTTGGGGCACATCATTGGGGTTGACAGAGTGAGGGTCCACGAGGAGAAGATCAGGGCCATCAGGGATTGGCCAAAGCTGAAGAATGTGACGGAACTTCGGGGGTTTGTGGGTATCTGCACCTACTACCGGAAGTTCGTCAAGGGATTTTCCCAACTTGCTGCACCCCTTATAGACCTTACCAAAAAGGGGGCATTCAGTTGGACTGACACAACGCAGAGGGCTTTTGACACGCTCAAGGAGGTGATGAGCAGCTGTCTAGTTTTGGTATTGCCAGATTTCACACAACCCTTTGTCCTAGAGTGCGATGCATCAGGGGAGGGGATAGGCGTAGTTTTGATGCAGGGAGGCCACCCCATAACTTTCAAGAGCTGGAAGCTATTTCCACATGAGAGGTTGTATGCTCTATACGACAAGGAGATGTTGGCCATCATGCATGCATTGGCCAAATTTCGGTAGTACCTGGTGGGGAACAGGTTCAGTGTGAGGACTGACCACAACAGCCTCCGATTCTTTCTAGAGCAGAAGCATTTGCAGGAGAGGCAGCAGAAGTGGGTCAGCAAGATCCAGGCATATGATTTCAACATCGAGTATGTCAAGGGGAAGAACAACGTGGTGGCTGATGCACTTTCGCATAGACCAGAAGCGTTGTCTTTGATGAGTTTAGATATGGACTGGAGGGCTTAGCTGTTGGTAGAGTATTCCAAGGACCGTTTTTCCTATGAGGTGTTGGACGGATAGGTGACAGATGACAGGTACAGGGTGATGGATGAGGTGATCTACTTCAGGGACAGGATCTTCTTGACTGAGGGCTCCAAGCTCAAGGAGAAGATATTGCACGCCTCACATGATTTGCCACTATCAGGCCACCAGGGGTTCACCAAGACCTATAGGGCCATTAGAGAGAGGTTCTCATGGAATGGCCTGAAGGAGGACGTACTTTGACATGTCAGGGAGTGCGAAGTTTGCCAGCGCAATAAGGGGGAGATGAACCATCCGGCGGGTTTATTGCAGCCTCTTCCCATACTAGAGGGAAAATGGGAGAGTATTTCGATGGATTTCATCACAGGGTTGCCCACTGTACAAGGCAAGGATTGCATATTTGTAGTCGTTGATCGCTGACAAAGTATGCACACTTCTTCGCTATATCAGCACGATACACTGTAGCATAGGTAGCAAAGTTGTTCTTCAAGGATGTTTTCAGATTGCATGGTCTCCCAAAGACCATTGTCAGTGACAGGGATAACCGCTTCATGGGTGGGTTTTGGCAGGAACTTTTCTGTTTGGTGGGCACCGAGTGGACCTCGAGCACTAATTATCACCCACAGACAGATGGATAGACGAAGATAGTGAACAAGTGGCTGGAAGGCTACTTGCGAAACTATGTCAGCGGGCAACAAAAGGCATGGTTATGATGGTTGCACTTGGGGGAGTACTGTTATAACACCACTCACCATATGTCTATTGGTATGTCTTCATTTTATGCTTTATATGGGTATCATGCTTTATCTTTTGCTGACGTGATGTTTGGTGCTAGCAAGGCCTCTAGGGCCAAGGATTGGATCCAAGAGAGTCAGGATATACTCCGGGCTCTTAAGGGCAACATAGCTATAGCACAAAATCAGCAGAAGCTGTATGCCGACAAGTGACAGGTTGAGAGGCAGTTTGAGGTAGGGGACTTGGTCTGCCTATGATTGCAACAATATTGGCAATCCATGCTGAAGCAGAAGGGGGATGAGAAGCTCAAGCCCCACTTTTATGGACCATACAGGGTGACATGCAGGATTGGGGAGGTTGCATATGAGTTGGAGTTGCCCACTGGTTGCAGGATTCATAATATTTTCCATGTTTCATGCCTAAATAAGGCACTAGGACAATAGGTGACTGCAACTGAGGAGCTCCTGCCCACAGATGATGAGGGGCATTTGGTGCTGCAACCGGAGGCCATTATTGACACTAGGGAAAGGCAGTTGTGGAGCAGGATAGTGAGGGAATATCTGGTGAGATGGAGGGATCTACCGGATGAGGATGCCACTTGGGAGAGTGAGAAAATTCTACAACATCCATCATTGCAGTTGCTTGAGGACAAGCAATGTTTTACCAGGGATGACTGTAATATTCCCAATTAGCAATAGCTAATTGGAAATATTAATTTTTGACTATTTCACTTTAATAAAGTTAAGTTAGAAATAAAGTGGGTGAAGAGGAACACTTAACTCACACTTAGGATAAAAGCATTTCCTAAAGTCACTTGAAGACATGATTATTTGGCAGCGTGGGGCCTAGAGGACGAAGTGGCAGCGTGGAGGAGATGTCAACATGAGCATCGTGGGCCCAAGTCAGCGCAGAGCTAGAGGGACAACGTGGCTCAAGGAGACAGCGTAGTTGGTGGTGGGGCCTAGGTGAGAGCAAGGCTCTCCAAACATAAAAAGGGAGAGAGGCTCCTCATTTTGATCATTATGATTATGCATCTATGATATTTGTCTTTTGACATTGAGCACGCTTTTGCTGTTGAGAAAAGTCTGCAAGTACTGTTCAGCACACTAGGTGTCTTCGTGCGGATATCCCAACCTCAGTCTCGGGGGACTTCGAGTGCTTGCTCGGGTGAGGAGTTCTATCTTTGTTTTTTCGGAGAGAGTTGGAGCATCCACAGTTGGGAGTATTCACTTGCAGATACAACGCAGTCAGTGAGAGGGAGGATGCAGTCTCTGGAGGAGGAGATTCTGGATTGAGGGTTTATCAGGGGATTCAGCCCGAGAGAGTTGGAAATGGGTCAGCCCTTCCCTATTCCATCATTTTGGTAGAGTTGGAGGCCATTTTTTGCAACAGATCATTTAGGGCCAACGTTTATCATTGGGATAGCGTGATACCTCAAGGGAGGTCATTTTCGGAGGTCAGCCATTTTCGAAAAGCTCTCTGGGCTTTTCTGGGTATTGGGTGGAGAGGCCATTCCCAAAGTTTCATAATTTTCTGAGGTGGGGAGCAGCCCCAAAGATTCAGAGTATTCCAGTAGTAGCAACAACACGGAAACAACACCAGCAACTTGGAGATTACGATGTCATTGAGGGAGAAGCCATTCCATGATATATTCTGAGAGTATTTCTACGCTTCCCTAGTGCAAGCCAAGATGCCATCATTCTGATCACCTTTGTACTCATTTTATCTTTCAGTATTTAATAAAATGGCTCAACATTCTCCATATTGTGTTTTGTTCATGTGATGTCTCTCTAGTTGTTGTAGTTTCTTGTTTATGTGCTTTATATTGCTGTTTATTTCTATCTGGGATATTACAAGATTAATCTTGGAGAACAACTTCGCTCCCCTCAGCTCGTCCATCAATTCATCGATCCTAGGAATAGGGTGGCGGTTTTTCATGGTCTTCTTGTTCAGGGCCCTGTAGTTTATGCACATCCGCAGTGTGCCATCCTTCTTCTTCACCAAAACCACTTAAGAAACGAATGGACTCATGCCGGGCCTGATGTGCCCCATTGCTAAGAGCTCATGGATAGCTCTCTCAATCTCGTCCTTATAGGCCTTGGGATGCCTGTAGGGGGTGGTGATCATGGCCTAAATGCCGGACTCCAGCTCAATAGTGTGCTCAAGCCCCCGATCTGGTGGCTGCCCCAGTGGAACATCCCCCAAAACTGTAGAGTAACGGTTTAGGAGAATGTGCACATCTGGGTGCGTAGGCTAGCCTGAGACACTTGCATCCGAAATCCTCAACTCCACGACCCACTCTATGTCTTCCTTCCGAAAATATGCCTGCATCCTATGCGTAGAAGCTGTCTGAGGAGGGTATGTTTGCATGCCCTTGAGCATCACCTGCTTCCCACTCTTCTTGTCCGCAAACGCCATCTCCAGTGTTTGCCAATCAGTGGTGACCTTCTCAAGGGTTGTAATGACTTTGTTCTCTGATTTCTAAATTGTAGCTATCTGAACTTAACTTTAAGTAAAAACAGATCTAATGAAACATTGTAACAGTTAAAATTGAAATTTCAGCTTGCATGATTAATCTATACATAGAGGAATACCTGAAAATCAGCACCAATTTACAAATCCTGAAGCGGGCTGAAGATTAGTTGAGCACCTGGTGATGTCGTGAACAGATTACCGGGACAATCAAATCCTCCCAACCAATCCGGGAACAATCCCAGACCCAGAGGATGTCTCCTCTGCCCCCGTGCCCAGATTTCCAAGAACCCAGAGACTCCTTCCCAGACAATTCAATCTCACAATTCAATCTAACTTCAGCAGAATTCGTTTTTTTCCTCAAAAACATCCCCCCCTTCTCCTCCAGATCACCTCCCTTAAATAAGCTCCCTCCACCGCCTCCTACTTCCCCGAGGTCTTCTCCTTATTAATGGTGATATTTTCTGTATTTATGGTGGTATACTTTTCATTATATTTGGATAGGAATATAATTTAAACAATCTTCCTCCACCGCCTCTAACCTCCCGAGGCCTTATCCATCCTTATGTTCATATTAAATGTTTTTATGGTGAGGTGATCCACATTAATGTGAGTACGAATATACATTTATGAAGGTGGGATTATATAGTTGTTTTATTTATAGAGCTTGGGACTTTATTTAAGTACTTTTAATATTAATCTTTAATATTGCATACTCATTTTTAACTTAAGGAGTTAATCTTTATTATTTCAATTCTTTTATTAGCTCTTTTCATAAAATTTATACTTAGTTGAACTTGATATAAATCTGAAATCTTAATATCAAATTCCCAATTTATGTAATCTTGATATTAGTAGGTAGGTGTACTAGTGCGATGTGTGCGGTATAGACAGGTGTAGCTATCAAATGTCTATATCGTTCACATGCTAATATCATTTTGTATATAACTTGGGAATGGGTCGTTACATACTTCCTCCCTTCAGAAAACTTCGTCCCGAAGTTTATGGTTTTATATACTCATATCAATATTGTGTTTTTAGAGATTAGGGTGATTGTAGAATGCTTGTATTTTAAGATTGATTTTTCTACTATTTGATTTTTACTGCTTTAGTTAGATGAATGAGCAATGGAAATTGTATTGATGTGCATAGACTCTTATGATAGCTGTCCATTCACACAGGTTCTAGGAGCAGGGCATTTTGAAGAAAGAGTTACGACTGTGATAGTGAAGAAACTCTGAAAGTCTAGCTAAGAGGACTGTCTCTCATATCTTTGCAGTCATAATTGATGCAACTCTCAATTTGAAGAAAGAGTTCTGATAGTGGTAATGGAGAGATTTCCAAAACTCACCTAGAAGAACTGTCTTGCAGATATTTAGCAGTCATATTTGAAATTTTGATGCCACTTTCGATTTGGATGTTTCTTTTTATGAGCCTCGGTTGTGACTGATTTCAGCTTTCTTTCTTTCAGCACCTTCTAAGAGCTTAGATGTGCAGGAATCTCTTGAAAAGAAGTTTCAGTTGGAGATAAATCTCCTAATTCCTTCGTGTGATGCTTTACTGAGATTCCTAGATGGGGAAAAAGGTTTTTGCACTGATAATGACATTTCTGAGCTACTATTTGAGTTTTTTTCTATTGAGCAAGTTTTCAAGGTTGCAGAGTCTCTGGTGATCAAAATCCAATCTGAATTTTTAAGAAGGCCGAGTCCAGGGCCTTTATCTTAAAATGTTCAAAAGAGCTGAAGATAATCTGCCCAACAAGGAAGGAGTTAAACCCAGTCATACTGCCAGCTACAGTAAAGGCTAAAGATGACCATCAAAAGAGGGCTAAGTAGCGTTTGATATTAGCTGTTTCGACTACAAGTTTAAGGATAAGAGCTGGTATAAATAATCCAGTTTCGTATGTAAAGGATTTCCCAAAAGTTTCTATAATGGTTCCCAGTCTATGTTAGTTTGAAAAACTGCCGCTTATTTTAATAAGGTTTTTAGAGATTTAAAACACTGAAAATTTTACCAACTATGGACCAGCTTCAAAGTAATTTCAGAGAGCTTTTGAATTAGAATGATAGAACAATATTTAACCGAAAAAAAGTAATTATAACCCCACTTATCTATTCGCTAATTTTCATGCTATAGACTGGAATTTTGCAGAAATTTCAGGGCCTACTTGGTCAAAAGAGTTTGAACTACCCTCTGATACCATATGTAATGACTCTGTTCTCTGATTTCTAAATTATAGCTATCTGAACTTAACTTTATGTAAAAACAGATCTAATGAAACATTGTAACAGTGAAAATTGAAATTTCAGCTTGCATGATTAATCTATACGTAGAGGAATACCTGAAAATCAGCACCAATTTACAAATCCTGAAGTGGGCTAAAGATTAGTTGAGCACCTGGTGATGTCGTGAACAGATTACCGGCACAATCAAATCCTCCCAACCAATCCGGGAACAATCCCAGACCCAGAGGATGTCTCCTCTGCCCCCGTGCCCAGATTTCCAAGAACCCAGAGACTCCTTCCCAGACAATTCAATCTCACAATTCAATCTAACTTTAGCAGAATTCGTTCTTTTTCCTCAAAAACATCCCCCCCTTCTCCTCCATATCACCTCCCTTAAATAAGCTCCCTCCACCACCTCCTACTTCCTCGAGGTCTTCTCCTTATTAATGGTGATATTTTCTGTATTTATGGTGGTATACTTTTCATTATATTTGGATAGGAATATAATTTAAACAATCTTCCTCCACCGCCTCTAACCTCCCGAGGCCTTATCCATCCTTATGTTCATATTAAATGTTTTTATGGTGAGGTGATCCACATTAATGTGAGTACGAATATACATTTATGAAGGTGGGATTATATAGTTGTTTTATTTATAGAGCTTGGGACTTTATTTAAGTACTTTTAATATTAATCTTTAATATTGCATACTCATTTTTAACTTAAGGAGTTAATCTTTATTATTTCATTTCTTTTATTAGCTCTTTTCATAAAATTTATACTTAGTTGAACTTGATATAAATTTGAAATCTTAATATCAAGTTCCCAATTTATGTAATCTTGATATTAGTAGGTAGGTGTACTAGTGCGATGTGTGCGGTATAGGCAGGTATAGCTATCAAATGCCTATATCGTTCACACGCTAATATCATTTTGTATATAACTTGGGAATGGGTCGTTACAAGGGTGATTAGCCACTGGACTCCCAACACTAAGTTGGTGTCCAAAATATCCACCATAAAGAAGTGATTTGTCAATGTGTATGTCCCCATGGTCACTGATAATGCCTGGACATAACACATGCACTACATGGTCCTAGCTCGTAGAACTAGCACAAAAAACCCATCGGAGCTCTTTTTTTGTATGCCTCTCCTCTGCACCAATTGGGCATCAATGAAGTTGTGCGTAGCCCCACTGTCCACCAGTAGTGAGGCACGCTACCCCTGAATTGTCCCTCGGATCCTCAGCGTTAGGTACTTGGGAACTCACCGCAAAGATGCAAGGACCCCTCCGGTAGGTGCAAACGCTGATCCCCCTGCTCCTGGAGGAGGTGGTGGTGGAGGATCCTCTCCTGGTGCTCCGGTGTTAGCATCTCCTCCCATCTCATAATATGTCTCCGCTTCTCCCTCATTGTCGGAGAAGACCTCAATATAATGTGCCTTCCCTCCAGCAGATTTGTGACCTGGTGCCCATGTCTCTTGACAGGGGAAGCAAAGCTTTCACTGTCTCAAATCCCTTCCGGTATCATCATTCAAAGGCCCTTGGCCTTGGTTCCCTCTCGGGGGTGGGGCTCTCACGTCCCTCCCTTTCGGCTGGAATGTTGGTCTATTGGGCATGGGGGCCATCGATCTTGGCAAAGCTTCCTGTAAGTCTCTGATTCTTCCTACTACGTCCGACAACGTAGTGGGCCAAGTAGACCTCGCTAGCCCACGCAAAGGTTCTGCCAAACCGTCAATGAACATGTAAATCCTCCTAGGCACAAACAAGTCTGGAACCATCACTGAGAGTCTCAAGAACTCATAGATGTATGTCTGCGGGTTCCCTGTTTGCTTGATCTTGGTTAGTTCAGCAAAATGCTTCTCCGGATCCTTCCGATCAAACCTCTTTAGCACTCTCTGGGTGAAATCATCATACGCTGTCACTCCTGAGTGACCCAACGTAGTCATACCATGGAACCACCAGTCATGGGCTTCTCCCTCTAGATGTAGCGCAACCACCTTGATGTCCTCTACCTTTGGCATCTGATTAATTCGGAAATAAATGTCCAGCTTCTCCACCCAAGATTTGGCTGGATATTTTTATGACCCATCGAAAGTTGGCAGGAAAAGTCTGCCCACGGTACATTGCAGGTCATTGCCCTGCATGTACCCTCCTCCTCTTGTCTGGCCTCTTGGTCTACTGTTGTTTTTCAGCTGCTAAAACTCATTGAAGATGAGATCACCTCCAACTCCGACCCGTAAGACTGATACTCCGCAAAGTACTCTCCATAGTGAGCCAGCTCCAGCTCTTGTGGCTCTCCTGCTCCTGCTCCCGAAGCCAAGAACGTGGGCATGGTATAACGTGATGGAGTGCATGGCACCAGTTGTTGCGTAGTGTCAGGTTCAGGTGGGTGATAGGAAGTGTTGGATCCTTCTTCGATCTGGAATTTCCCTGGACCTCCCTTCTGCTTGTTATCTCCGCCAATGTTCTGCCCCATCTCCTCTATGCTCCTGGTGAGCTCTTGTACTGACTTTAGAAGGAGTTGAGCAAACTCCTTTCCCTCATCTCTTTCCTTTGCCATGGGTGCCTTTCCTCTCCCTTCTTCCACCGGAACGTTATCTACCTAGTCTGGTGTAATCTCGTGCTTCCTTTCCTTGCTCCTATACCTCTGCCTCGCGTAAGTGACGTTCTGCCTATCCTCCGGTGTCATAGACCGTGTGCTCCACTGGCAGAGCCAAGTCTATGAGCTCTGATACCACAAATTGAGAACAAATAGCAATACAAAGCACACAAGACTAAAAACTACCACAAAACCAGAAATGCTATTAAAACACCATGAATGGAGCCAAAAACATCTAAGCCATTTTATTAATTTTTCTGTGGGAAAGAGTACAATAAGGTGCTAGGAAAGATGGCACTTGGGCCTGCACAAGACAAGATGAGATATTGCTCAAACCAGGACAAAAACACCACTGATCTACTACTCTGCGTGGCTCCACCTCTGCGCTGCCAGAGCTGGAACTACTGCTGCTGGCTAGAAATGAACTCCGAGTTGGGCCTGCTCCTATGTTTAGAAAATTCCAAGATTAAAACTTCGAGCTCTACTGACAAGACCGAGAAAAACCCGCAAAGGGTTTCCAAAAATCTTGACCTCGGATAATAGCCCCCTTGGGCTTGGCATGCTACCCTGTTGGGTGAATCGGTTCTCTGGTTGAAATGCTAGAAAGTGCCTTTGAAATTTTTCCCCAAATCCCTAGTAGGAGGTGGCTAGCCTCCCCTCCGAAACTTTCGCTGAAATATGCTCTTCCTCCCTACTTTCCAACACTTCTCCTTAGTTGGACTGCCCAATCACTGCACAGTCAAGATGGCCTTTGCATTGTCCTGAAGGGACTGCGTATGCCTGGAATGGCTCACTGCAATCTCTCCCCAAAATTAGATGGAAATCCTCTCCTGAGCGGGCACTCGAAGTCCCCCGAGGTAGAGGTTGAGATCTCCTATTGGAAATCTCTGTGCTAAACAACACTTGCAGACTCGACTAAACAACTCAAGCATGCTACAGTCAATTAGACAAAAAATAGGTGATGAATGAATGAGAAATGAGTTGCTCTCACCCTCTTTTGTCCAAGCTGAGCCCCAAAGTTCCCTTGGGTCCACATGGACTGCACTGCCCCTCCTTCAGCCTATCTCTGTGCTGCTCACTGCGTTGCCTCTCCCACGCTGCCACGGGGACACTGCCTCATTCGAGTGGGTGGCCACAGGGACCCCACTTTTGCCTCAATATTTGCCTCTAGTGACTTTAGGGAAGCAAATTATTTGCATAGTTTATTCGTGGGTCCCCTTATCCACTTTATTTCTGCTAAACATTAGAAAAAGGCAAAATTAATCAAAGTCAATACTCTAATTTGCTGACTGCTAGTTTGGAATATTACATCTTCGGTCATTATACATGTTCTGAAGTATCACAGGAGGGTCTTTAGATTCTTTTTCAAGGTTGAGTGTTTTTTTGACTTGACACACACACACACAACATTCAAATATAATACACTCTCTTTCCATCTCACTTGTCTCTTTACATGTTCTCCATATTTTAGTTTAACAAAAAGGTGTTTAACTATTTCTAATTTTTTCCAACATTAAAAGTCCTCCTTGGGATCCAACTTTCTGCTTTTGTATTTTGCGAATTAGTGGTTTTTTATTTGTATGAAATTGTTCTCCAATAATATACAATAGTCAATATTTTTTTGGATGTGCTGAGTTAAGATTTTTAATGAATGACTTCTCAAGATATTTCAGATTGATATCTGAGACTTTGTTATGTTTGTTGTGATATTGCTTGTCATTTTTCATCAACGATGATGTGTTAATTTAACTTATCACTAATTCATTGGTGAAAATTCCGTCAATTTAGGATGCTGCAGCAACTGATGGAAAGTCTTCTATTTGTTATTTACTTAACAAATTATTCACTGTGTTCTACAAGAAAATATCGAAATCCATTCACTACAACCTACGCAAATTAACTGCGGAAGAATTACAAGTGCGGAAACAAATATGAACAAACATAGATCACACAACCATTTTGACACAGTTATTTTTTGGACTAGTGTCCTTGGAAAAACCCAATGCGGGAAAACCGGTGCAGTAGATCTGAGGGTTTATATATTATGCAGTAAACATTTTGGGTACAAATCTATGATTGACACATCCGTTAAATCATATAGAAAAACTGATAGAAGAGATCTTTTGAGACAAATAATGCAGGGGCATTGGACACTAGCCAGCAATGTAGGGGGTTTTGTCCACATGTTGTGGCTAGGAGGGTTTGAAAACATTTGAATTGTAACAGCTAGGTGTCAATACCTCAGCTGATTGTATTATTTAGATCAGTTAGAGTTAGTGGAAGTCGAATAGTTAGCCATCTGTCATATTTCAATTATTTGAATGAATTGTAATTAGGCCTTTGATTTCTAGAACGGTCCTCTCAGAGGAACCGAAGAGTCATATGTTTGTGTATATAAATGTAATCCCTCAGATGTACTGGGGGAGAAGGGAGGAAGGAGAAGAGAGATTCTGCAATAAAATCTGTGTTCACAATTGCTTCCAATTAAATAGTTTCTGTCCGCGGTTGCCATAGAGTCGTTTCGAATCCATGATTGTAAAGAGATTGTTTAATTGCGAGGTGATTGAACTCTGTGCATATGTATCTACTGGATCGAATTGTTGTATAGATTCTGCATGTCTCTGTCTATTGTTTCCCTCAATTTGCTCGAGTAGAGGAGCCTGTGAAAATCCGTGGTCATTAACTCTGTTTTACGATAGTCGAAATCCTCTTAATAAAGAGATAACCTTGCTTTATTGTTAATTGAATCCTGAACCGGGGCCAGATCTGAGTTAAATGAATAAGAAGGCCAGTGCGACCCCAAATTAACCCTGTTCAATCACTGTAGCAAAACCACGAGCGGATTTGCGGAGGTGGATTGCCCATATCGCACCGCTTTTGCGGGTTGAGCGGTATTCCCTGAATTGGAGCGATTCCATATAATTGTCTACGCGTGGCAAGGGTGGACCCACGAAAACCATCGTTTTAAGTGTGCCATCGCTCGTTAACGATCGTACCGGGACGCCGAGCGATATTATCGAGAGCCGTTGATCTGGGACAGGGCCATCGGACGGTGGTCGCCTGCCATAGATGCACGAACGATAACCAAGGTGCGCAGACGATAAAAGGGGTATGGTGCATGCGTTTGACTAGTCTATTAACCGTAGAAGTGGGGCCTGGGACAAAAGGTTTATTTCCCATTTATTTATTCGATACAGAGCGTTGGATATATATAAAGCTCGAAAGGTTAACCATTGGTTATAAAGTCGGAGGTACATATATATAAGCCGAGAAATATAATATAACATTTGAAAGTTGTGTATATGTTTATTTATCAATTTCTTTGAAATTGACAAATAAACCCAAGGAAAGGAAAGAAGACCACATGCGATAAACCAAGGGAAATGATGATAGAGCCACGACGACGGTTGACCTTCTCTCCTTAGGGGTGAATTTCAGCTGTTGTTGCGTCATTTGTGGTATCAGAGCCATTGTTTTAAGGTTTTTTTTGCAGAAGAGCTAACATGGCAATCCGAGTTGGTAGAGGTCCTGGCAGAAGGAGGCCTGTTGCCAACGCTGAGGTGTTGGGGATGTTGCAGAGGGTCGAAGCCAGAATGGATGCCATGGAGCGAAGATAGCCCAGAGATCCGGAAGACATCAATGAACCTGAAATAGAAGAAGCTAAAGAAAATGTTGAAATTCCTCTTGACATGAGGCTCCTCAGAACTGTTCTGGGGTCTGTAGTTAAGCCCAGAATTGAAGTTTCGAGTTATGCAGGGGGAATGAATCCATAGGAATTGGGGGATTGGATAAAGATAAAAGGGTCAAGTTTGCAGTGACAAAGCTGAAAGGACATGTTGCACTTTGGTGGGATGGAGTGCAGGCAGAAAGGAGGAGAGTTAGCAAGCAACCTATTAAAAGTTGGACCAGAATGATGGCTAAATTAAACGGTAAATTCTTGCCAAGTGATTACCAGCTGACATTGTATAAGAAAATGTAGAACCTGAGACAGAGGTTGCTGAGATTAAAAGAATACATAGAGGAATTCTAGAGAGTAAGCATAAGGGCTGGGCAATTCCAAGACACACCTGAGAAGACTGCCAGATATGTGAATGGTCTCAAGCTGGACATCCAAGATGAGATTGGTCTCCTGTCTCCTAAGACAGTGGAAGAGGCCTATCAGATGGCCTTGAAAGCAGAGGAGAAACTTCTGAGGAAACAGTCTGCCAAGAAGAGAGGTACTTTCCATGGGAAGGGAAGTCAGGGTGGTAGAGGAGAGCCTACTACACCCAGGGATGGAGCTAACAGTAGCTCACCTCAGAATGCATCTACAGAGGATGATGCAAGGGGCAGAAGGGGTCTTACGAGAGGAAAGGAAGAGGAGACGGGCGAGAGGTAGAGAGTTGAGGTGTTATAGATGTCGACAAGTGGGACATAAGCACTATGAGTGTCAAATAATGTGGGCGGGTCGAGAATCTTGTTGTTGCCAGTGGAGAAGAGGCGAGAAATTGAAGAAGAAATTCTTCCGGAGAGGAGAGTCCTTGGTAGTAATAAGATAGTTGAAGCAAGCTAAGGGTCACAAACTTGCTGAGGCTTTGTTTAGGAGCATATGCAAAGTCCAAGGAAATCTTTGCCCGACTAGTCATTGATAGTGGCGGCACGGACAATCTGGCCTCAGGGTAATAGAAAGTTGAAGACAAGGGTGCATCCAACTCCCTACGGGGTGTCTTGGCTGCATAAAAGGCACCGAAATTTGGTTTAAAATAACGGTGTGAGATAAATGCAATAGGGAAAATATAAAGATAAGGTCTTATGTGATGTAATGCCCATGGATGTGTGTCATATACTGCTGGGTAGACCTTGGCAGTTTGACAGAGCAGCAATGCATGATGGCAAGAAGAACACTTACAAGTTCTTCAAGGATGGGTTACATCATACATTGATTCCCATGTGGGAAGAGCCATCTAGCGAGTTTGAGATCCAAAGACCTTGTTCTTTGAGCGGAAGGAATATGCGAGATAGAAGTGGAGGTGGACTTTGCTTTGGTTTGCAAACCTAAAGTAGTTCTTACCTCTACAAAGATTTACGGTTAAAATTAGAGAGATACAAAAGAGAGATGTTAGACAATCAACGCTGACATTGTTGTGGATGATTTACATTAATTTGCCACAGCGAAAAGATCGGCCATCGGATAGATTTAATCACGGTTCAAATACGCAAATAAGGCGACCTACGAATGACTCGAGGAAAAATGAGGAAATCGGGAGACAAGTACGGGAATTGGTAGAAAAGGGATTGATTAGAAAGTTTGATACATGTGCGGCCACCGGCGGTATTGAGCCCAAAAGAAAGATGGGCCGGAGGATGTGTGTCGATTCGAGCAATCAATAAGATCACAATTAGGTACAGATTCCCTTTGCCCAGAATTGAGGATTTAATGGACTGTTTGAGTGGTGCTAAATATTTCTCAAAGATAGATTTAAAAAGTGGATACCATCAGATTAGAATAAGAGAGGGTGATGAGTGGAAAATTGCTTTTAAAACAAATGAAGGACTATATGAATGGATGGTAATGCCTTTTGGGTTGTCAAATGAACCTAGTACTTTCATGAGGCTTATGAATGAATTATTGAAGGAATTAATTGGTAAATTTGTGATAGTATATCTGGATGATATATTAGTTTCAACAGAACTAAAGAAGAACATTTAAGGCATTTTAATCATGTCTTGAAGAAGCTGCACCAAGAGAAACTGCTGATAAATTTAAAGAAATTTTCATTCATGAAAGAGGAGTTGGTGTATTTGAGCTTTGTTGTTTCTGCAGAAGGACGGAAGATGGACCTAGAAAAGGTTAAGGCAATTGTGGAGTGGCCTTCACCTAGGAATGTTTTTGAGGTAAGAAGTTTCCATGGACTTGCTAGTTTTACAGAAAGTTTATAAGGAACTTCAGTAAGAGCAATGCACCCATAATTGAGATAATAAAGAAGATAAAATAGCCATTTGAGTGGACTGTTGAAGCAGAAAGAAATTTTAAAGTTTTGAAGCAAAAGATAATGAAGAAGCCTGTTTTGATCCTGCCTCATTTTACTAAACCATTCCAAGTAAAATGTGATGCCAGTGGAGAGGCCATTGGAGCCATGTTGAGTCAGGATGATATGCCTGTGGCATATTTCAGTGAAAAGATGAATGACACTAGAAGAAAGTATTCCTCTTATGAGAAGGAATTCTATGCAATTGTTCAGGCAGAAGAAGTGGAGACATTATTTGATATCTAGGGAATTTGTATTATATTCTGACAATCATGCTTTGCAGTATATTGTACAACAACCCAAGTTGAAGCATAAGCATGCCAAATGGGTTGAGTATCTCCAAGGTTTTAATTTTGTTTTGAAACATATAAGTGGCCAAGCAAATAGAGTAGCTGATGCTTTGAGTAGGAGGCACATGCTTGTTCAAGAAACTAATTTTGAAGTTGTTGGATTTGATTTTCTCAAAGAATTGTATAAGACAGATCTAGATTTTAAGGAAGCATTTGAGTATGTAGTAACCCTGTTTTAACAAATAGAAGCCAGTGGCTGGATTATTTCTTGCAGGAGGACTTGTTATTCAGAAGAAACCAACTGTGTGTACCAAAATGTTCCATGAGAGAAAATTTGATCAAGGAAAAGCATACGGCTAACTTGCTGGACACTTTGGTACTGATAAGACTTATGAAGAGCTAATTCACTTCTATTACTAGCCCAAGATGAGAGAAAAAGTGGACAAGTTCGTGAAGAATTGCAAAATTTGTCAATATGCCAAAGGAAGGAGCCAAAATGCAGGATTGTACACTCCCTTGCCTATCCCAGACAGGCCTTGGGACATGGTGAGTATGGATTTTGTTCTAGGATTTCCCAAGACTCAGAGAGGGAATGATGCAGTCTTTGTTGTGGTGGATAGATTCTCCAAAATAGCACATTTTATTCCATGCTATAAAACTAGTGATGCCACCCATGTTGCTAACTTGTTTTTCAAAGAAGTTGTTAGATTGCATGGGTTTCCCAAGAGCATTGTTTCAGACAGAGACACTAGATTTGTGGGTCACTTTTGGAGGACATTGTGGAAGAAACTTGTTACCAAGGCGAGTTTGACTCGGTATCATCCTCGGACTTGATGGACAAATTGAGGTGGTAATAGGAGTACGGGAAATTTGTTGAGATGTCTTGCGGGGGAGCATCCCCAGCGGTGGGACCATATTTTGCCCCCGGGCGAGAATATGCATATAATGACTCACCAAACGGAAGCACGGGCGAGTCCATTTCATATTGTTTATGGAATGCACCCATCGGAATATCGAGTTGAGAAATGCGGGAAAGGCGGAGCTAAGGGTGAATGGTTTGAATTTTCTTCAGAGATCCAGGCCATACATGAACAAGTGAAACAACGAATACAAGGCAGCAGCATCAAATACAAAACCAGAGCAGGCTTGAGCAGAAAAGAAGTTCATTTTGAAGTAGGAGATCAGGTTTTGGCACACTTGAGAAAGGAGAGATTCCCAAAGAAGCAGTATAACAAATTGAAGTTCAAAAGGATTAGGCCATGCAAGATACTTAGAAAGTTTTCTGCAAATGCTTATGAGATTGAATTGCCACCTGATGTTGGAATATCCCCCAATTTTAATGTTTCAGATTTGTACAAGTACGAATATGATGGAGCAGAAGAAGGATCAGTAGACAAGGAACATATTGAGTGGAGGGAACAACTACCTCCAGCGCAACCATTGCAACCAGAGAAGATATTGGACAAGAAGGTGTTCAGGAAGACCAGAGGACAAGAGTACTTTCAGTACTTGATAAAATGGAGGGACAAGCCAGAAGAAGATGCCACTTGGATGACTGAAGGAATGTTGCAGAAGATAGGTAGATCAGTGGAAGAGCTCATGGACAGGAGCCCATGAAGAAAATTGCCCTCAGGAGTTTGATGCAGGGGCATTAGACACTAGCCAGCAATGTAGGAGGTTTTGTCCACATGTTGTGGCTAGGAGGGTTCGAAATCACTTGAATTGTAACAGCTAGGTGTCAATACCTGAGCTGACTGTATTATTTAGATCAGTTAGAGTTAGTGGAAGTCGAATAGTTAGCCATCTGTCATATTTCAATTATTTGAATGAATTGTAATTAGACCTTTGATTTCTAGAACGGTCCTCTCAGAGGAACCGAAGAGTCATATGTTTGTGTATATAAATGTAACCCCTCAGATGTATTGAAAAGAAGAAGAGAGGAAGGGAAGAGAGATTCTGCAATAAAATCTGTGTTCACAATTGCTTCCAATTAAATAGTTTCTGTCCGCGTTTGCCATAGAGTCGTTTCGAATCCATGATTGTAAAGAGATTGTTTAATTGCGAGGTGATTGAACTATGTGCATATGTATCTGCTAGATCGAACTGTTGTATAGATTCTGCATGTCTCTGTCTATTGTTTCCCCCAATTTTCTGAGTAGAGAAGCCTGTGAAAACCCGTGGTCATTAACTCTGTTTTACGATAGTGGAATTCCGCTTAATAAGGAGATAACCTTGCTTTATTGTTAATTGAATCCTGAACCGGGGCCAGACCCGAGTTAAATGAATAAGAAGGCCAGCGCGACCCCGCATTAACCCTGGTTAATCACGGTACCAAAACCACAAGCGGATTGCCCATATCGCACCGCTTTTGCAGGTTGAGCGGTATTCCCTGAAGTGGAGTGATTCCATAGAACCGTCGACGCATGGCAAGGGTGGACCCACGAAAACCACCGGTTAAAGCGCGCCATCGACGCGTTCCAACGTTCGTCTTAGGGACGGCAGAAGCGATATTGTGGCGCCATTGATCTGGGAAGGGGCCATCAGACGGTGGTCGCTTGCCGTAGGTGCACGAACGATAACCAAGGTGCGCGGACGATAAAAGAGACACGGTGCATGCGTTTGACTGGTCTATTGACCGTAGGAGTGGGGCCCAGGGCTAAAGATTTATTACACAGTTATTTATTCAAAATAGTGCGTCGGATATATATATAAAGCGCGAAGGGTTAACCATTGGTTATAAAGTTGGATATATATATATATATATATATATATATATATATATATATATATATATATATGTAAGTCGGGAAATATAATATAACATGCAAAAGCTGTTGAGTGTATTTATTTATCAATTTCCCAAAAACTGATAAATAAAATTTCCAAGAAAAAGAAAAGGACCACGTGGGATAAAACAAAGGGAAATGCTGATTGAGTCACACTATAGTTGACCAGCTCTCCTTGGGGCGAACTTTCAGCGTTGTTGCGTCAACAAACCTCACTCCTCCACGGGAACCGACACTAATCTGCACCAAGATTGCATTGCCGTGCACGTAACTGTGTCAAAACTGTGTCTGCCCTCTGCCTCTGTGCTGGTCTCACTGCTGGCTGGAAACTGAAGCCTTATTGCCTCCGGAAAATCTCTTCGGGATCTGACACTGGCTCTGTGCTGTCTCCTCAGCAGGAAAACGACTTCCCTTCTTGCTCTGTGTAGTGACTGTGTAGGAACTGTGTCACTGGCTTAGTGCTGATGCTGTCACTCTCTCTGTCTCTACTGCTATGTGCTCTCCGACTCGGGAAATTTTCTAACCGGATTTACAACCCCTCACTGCAATCAAGAATCACATAGATCTAATTTTTTCCGAGCACTGCTCCGTCAGAAAAATTTGATCTCTAGATCCTCCGTGTCTCCAAAAATGTGTTTTCCAAATGACCCTTCAAGCCAATCTTATAGTCTTCTCATTGATATTTCAAAGGCCTAGATTAGATCTCTAATCAACGACTAAGATTAACTTTTGACTTGATCCATTTATTTTAGATCATTCTCACTCATATTCTATTGATTCACTTTCATTATTTTATTTTCCCAAGTTTAGACTTAGGTTCCCTTTAAAATTAATTAATTATTTCTATAGAATACAATCAAAGTGGAATTTTACCAAACGGTTTCTGGGTTATCTGGAATACATGTGTCTAAGCCTCTCCACAAAATTTGAGACTTAGAGCACATCGAATGCTACCCCAAATCAACACTCCCTCTTAGCGAGGAATGTGCTCTAACAATATGCCCTACTGCATACTGTTTTGACCTTGAAGCATCTCCCTCTGCACTGCTGATGTCTGACACTGCTGCCCGTCAACTCTGTGCAAACGCTGCTTCTGTACTGCTGCTGACACTGCCACCGTCAACACTACATTTGTATTGCAACTCTCTCGTAATTCTGCATCTATGTTTCTGCTGACTCTGCCACTGCCAACTGCTACTGCACTGCATCACAGTTGCTTTCTGCAATTGAAAAACATCCAAAATTGGACAAGTATACTGCATCTCAGTGATGAAGATCTGACTATTGCTAGCCTCTCCAATGCCTCTCTGAAGCTGCTGCTCTACACTGTGTTCCTCTGCTCTGCTGCAACACTGTTATGCACTGCTATGCACTGCGCTGTCACTTAAACACTCCTCTGCACCAACTGGCACTAGTCCATCCGACTACTTCTGATTTGGGCTCTCGTAGCAAGGTGATGATTCGAGAGGTGGACTCCTCAAGGATCCTACCCATCTTGTAGATCTCTTGGTCTACAATTCCAAATCAGCCCACCTCCTTTCTGGAGGTATGTGAGCAATCATAGCAAACTCCTTCTCCTGTATCTTTGCTGCTTTGACCAGAGGATCATGCTTCTCATCCTTGTCCTTCTTTCTGAGAGGACAATGTGTGGCTTAATGTCCCATCTCACTACACAGGAAGCATTTGATCTTTAATATATCCTTCTTCCTCCTGTGCTTCTCTTGTTGTCTCTTTGATTCAAGGGTTGCATACTCCTCCTCCTCCTTCTTGACCTTCGAATCACTGCTACTGCTACTCTCAAGTTGACACTTGAGTAAGTCTCTCCTCATCTCTTCTTGCTGAAGAGCTTCCCACATCACTTCCTAGCCCGATAAATTCTCTTTGCCTAGGATGCTCTAGAAAAAGACTTGATAGTCTTCAGACACAGAATTTAAGGCAAGTCTGATCATCTCTGTGGCCCGAGGAGCTGCTCCCATAGTTGCCAACCGATCTCGGTTTTCCTGAAGTCTAGACAGGAATGGGTCAATGCATTCTCCTTTCTGCATCTTGGTGGTCTGAATATTCTCCTCAAAAAACATCTTTCGTTGCTTGGAAGACCCCTAATATAGTGTTGCCAATGCATCTCGCATCTCCTTGGTTGTTCCTTTGGCTGAGATGTGTGAAACATTATGATCCTTCACTTCGTCGAGGATCAATCGCTTGGCCTTTTCCATATTCTTCTTGAAGGTCCTTAATGGCACTGCATCCACTGGTTTAGCCTAAGCACTTTCGATAAACTGCTTGAGGTCATGCTCATCTAGAAGGAAGGAGATCCTTGCCTTCCAGATTACATAGTTGGAGGCACCCTCCAACCAGTCGTGGTCACGCAACCCACTTGCTACCATCTCACCCAAACGCTATCGATCTGCTGCCTCTCACCCTTTGCGATGCACTCTTGATGGAGCAAGCCACAAAATCGGCTACTACTCCACGGGGAATTTGAGTTTCTTGGGGAAGAAAACTCATTGAGGTAAAAAATCCCCAAAACTGTGTTTAAGTTACGCTTCTTAATGCTCTACACCAGCAATCACTGTTGCACACTCAACTACGTCCCTTCAACTGCTGATCTACGTAGATCTGCTGCGCTGCTCCCTTTGCCTCGGACAATCAGCAACCTAGAACAATCCTACCTCTCTGTCGGATCACTCAGAAGAGAGTTTTTTTTTGCCGGTCCAGCCTTCCTGGTTTGGACTGTGCAATCAACTGGGAGATCGATCTGCTGCTTATGCAACTCTTTGATCCTAGCTTCACCAACACTAAATCTGTTGGATTTGTTCTTTGTCTTGCCTGCACTTAGCTTAAACAAGCTCTGATACCATGTGAAAATTCTGTCAACTCAGGAATCCTTTTACAACAACTAATGGAAAGTCTTCTATTTGTTATTTACTTAACAAATTATTCATTATGTTCTACAAGCAAATATCGAACCTACACAAATTAACTACAAAAGAATTACAAGTGCGGAAACAAATCTAAACAAACATAGATCACACAACCATTTTGACACAGTTATTTTTTGGACTAATGTCCCTTGAAAAACCTAATGCGGGAAAACCTGTATAGCAAATCTGAGGGTTTATATATTATGCATTAGATATTCTGAGTACAAATCTATGATTGACACATCCGTCAAATCATATAGAGAAATTGAAAAAAGAGATCTTGTGAGACAAACCTCACTCCTCCACGGAAATCGACACTGATCTGCACCAAGACTGGATTGCCCTGCGCTACCTTTGTGCAGTGACTGCGTCACTCTGCGCAGTTACTGCGTCACAACTATGGCTGCCCTTTGCCTCCATGCTGGTCTCATTGCTGGCTAGAAACTGAAGCTTTTTGGCCTCCGGAAAATCACTCCGAGATCCGACACTGGGTCTGCGATGTCTCCTCAGTGAAAAATTGACTTCCCTTCTTGCTCTATGCAGTGACTGCGTAGGCACTGCGTCACTGGCTTTGTGCTGATTCTGTGGCTCTCTTTGTCTCTGTTGCTATGTACTCTTTGGCTCAGGAAATCTTCCAACCAGATTTACTGCCCTTCATTGCAATCAAGAATCACTTAGATCTGATTTTCTTCTGAGCACCACTTCGTCCTAAAAATTTGATCTCTAGATCCTTTGTGTCTCCAAAAATGTGTTCTCCAAATGACCCTTCAATCCAATCTTATAGTCTTCTCGTTGAGACTTCAACGACCCAGATTAGATCTCTAATCAACGACTAAGATTAACTTTTGACTTGATCCATTCATTCTAGATCATTCTCACTCATATTCTATTAATTCACTTTAAAAAGAATTAATTATTTCTATCGAATACAATCCGAGTGGAATTTCACCAAATGGTTTCTGGGTTATCTGGAATACATGTGTCTAAGCCTCTCCACAAAATTTGAGACTTAGAGCACATCCGATGCTACCCCAAATCAACAGTTGCTATGATATATTTGAAAAAGGGGCATGGGATTTACATTTATAACATCAAAATGATTAGCAGGATTATTTTAGGTAGTGATGATTACTTTATGTTTTGGTTGTAGCTCTTTTATTTTTTCTTTATTCAATTATGTAAAAGTAGCAATATGGAATGTTCTTCATCTTTAGACTTACCTACCTATCAAGCCAAGGATTATTTTTAAGTAGCAATGGTTACTTTATGTTGTGGTTGTATCTCTTTTTTTTTTTTATTTAGTTCAAATATGTAGGTAGCCACATGGAATCTTTTTCATCTTCAAACTGACTTACCTATGAATCCATTCAGGCCTGATCGTTATGTGCCACTTTTTGGTGATTTCTCATATGATCCTTCAAAGTGGAGGGAAAGTGTGCCAATTATTGAGCAATTGAAGGCATTTCAAGATATTATTCAAGAAGGAAAGGTACTTTATTTTCATGTGTATGAATAATAATATATGTTGATGATGTAGCAAATGTTATCTATTGTTGGGATGAAATTGAATGTGATGATGTTAAATAAAATGCACATGGAATGCTAGGTTTCCAAGGTGTGCTTATTAGATTGTTAGATTGTTTGTATCCCATAGACTTGTATTAAATTTGGTGCTTATTTAGCACCTTTGTCTACATTTGCAACAAAGCCCAAATGACAATGTGACTGTTCTATTTATTGAGCCTTAATTCTTGGTAAATGTGAATAATTTTTGTTTTTCTCATTTCTCAGTTTATCATTTTGTTCATTTATGTAGCTAAACTACTATATGTCACAAGGATTCTTTTGTAAAAGCAACGCCAATCCTCTACTTTGAACATTGAAATATTACACCAAACTTTTTCGTTGTTCAAGTTTAGTATCTTTTTCATTGACTGTACCTTACTGGTAATTGCTCTAGGCAAGTTCAGTTGCATCTTCTTTATTAATTGTACCTTACGTGTAAGTGCTCTAGGCAAGTTCAGCCGCATTACGTGACAACAGTAATTAGACTTGGAGGACTCATGTGAATTGCAATGGATAAAAATAAGGTAATTTCATGAATATCCAGTGAATGGAAACAAAAGTAGGTCAATAGGACTAAAAGAGCACATCTAGTGGAGATACATATTAGAAGTGCGTAAGAAACTGTTGTAGCTATGCTATCAACAAGAGGGAAAGAACTAATAACATGGCTAAAAGACTAGCTCAAAGAAAGAAAGTGATAGAGAAAAAAATGAATACATAAGTGAAGTCTCATCAACAACATGTCAGGATGTGTAGGAGTTAGAATCTGAGGCTAAAAGAGAGGGGAGGGAAGAATTCTCCTTTGTTTAGTCGTCAATCACCATGAAGGGGTTGATACACTATCTGAAAATTGTTGACTTTTGTAGCATCGGATGTGCTCTAGCCGCAATAATTCGTAGGGAGGCTAGGACACATGCATTCTCCAAGACCCATAATTCGTTTTGGGAAATTCCAGCCAGAGAAGGTTTAATTAAAATAATTAATTATTTTTAATAGATTCCTAAGTCTAAACTTAGGAAATTAAAATAATTAAAGGGTATTAATGAAACTGGGTGTGAATCTTCTAGAAAAATATGGAGATCGAGTCATGATGGTCCGAGCCATTGATTAGGATTTAATCTGGGCCGTTGAAAGTTCAACGAGAAGATTGTAAGAAGAAGCTCGATGGGAACTTGGAGAACACATCGAGTAAGAGATCAAGAGATCAATTTCTCATGAGTAGCATAGCAGTTGTTGGAGGAAAATCGAAATGATTTCTTGCAGTGAGGGGCAGGGATAGGTGGCCGGAGGATGTATTCCTGATCCAATAAATACATTGCAGAGGAGGCAGAGAGAGATCCAGAAGAGGCTGCACAATGCCACAATGGTCAGCGCAGAGCTACGCTGAGGTAGCGTAGAGCCTCTGAGGAGATTCACAGATCTGTTGAGGGGCAGTCCAGATCTAGTGTCGGGAGCTGGGGTGTGAGACTGGAGGGTCATAGATCCAAGTTTCTAGTTAGAAGATTGACCAACCGGAGGAGTGACACAATCCCTACGAGTTGTGACGCAGAGGAAGCGCAGTGACTGTGCAATGGCAGCTTGGGGCCAGCGATTTAGAGGATGGATCAGTGTCGGATTGCCAGTGATAGTGTGAGGCTAATTCTCACTTCATTTCTGCCAATCATATTCTTTGTATCGGATCGCCAGTAAGACATCCAAAGATTTGTATTCAGAAACTACTGCATAATAATACAAACCCTTAGTTGCTGCACCGATTTTCCCACATTGGGTTTTTCCAAGGAAATTTGTCCAAAACAACGGTGTACATGTGTGTGTGTTCATTTCTTTCTGGCACAGTTTTTTGGTGCCGCAGTATTTTATGTTTTGAAGGCTACAATATATTTTATTTTGATATTTGCTGTGTAACATTATAAATAACTTGTTCAGTAATTAACAAGTAGGAGAAATTTAATTAGTTGTTGCAGTAGGGATTTCGATTGTGGAATTTTCACATGGTATCAGCGTGAAGGTGAAGAAGGAGAGCAGAGCAGGAATATCCCTGTGCTGAGTAGAAGGAGGAGTTTGAAGGACTGCGTAAGCAGCATATCGAACCCCAAAATGGTTGTGCAGGCCATTGGCCGAAAGAATGATTTTCGTGGGAAAATACTTCTTTGAGTGAGTCGATAGAGAAGGAGATTTTCCAAATCGAGATTTGTCAGCGACAGAGGGAGCAGTGCAACAACTTCATTGAAGAGCAGTTCTTCAGTTGGGACATAGATTTTTTGCAGCAGATTGTTAGTGCAAAAAAGCATCAGAAGAGGGAAGAAGGAGCACACTAAGGGAATTCTGACGTCAGAGAATTTCTTGCCTAGAAATTCTAATTTCCCACGCAGAAGCAGCAGTAGCCGAGAGAAGTTTTTCTCACTCCAGTAGGCAGTTTGTAGAGCCATTCAGCAGTTGCGCAGAGGGTTAGAGATAGACTTCGACATTTTTTTGGGCGTGATGGCAACAACCAGGTTGAGAGATTAGGATCAGTTGGAGGGTGCCTCCAACTATGTGATCTAGAAGGCAAGGATCTCCTTCCTTCTAGATGAGCATGATCTTAAAGCCCTCATCGATAATGTGGTAGCTGTCCTCGCAGATCTGGATCCATTGAAGGCTTACAAGAAGGATATGGGAAAGGCCAGAAGGTTGATCCTCGACGGAGTGAGAGATCACATTCTATCTCACATAGCAAGAAAAGGCACAAGAAAAGAAATGTGGGATGCATTGGCCACGTTGTATCAGGGATCTTCTGCGCAGCAGAAGATGTACTTGGAGGAGGATATGAGATCCACGAGGATGCAAAAGGGGAGCGCATGGATCCCTTCCTTACGAAGCTTCAGGAAGTCCGAGATCGACTGGTAGTTGTAGGGTCAGCAACTCAAGCTACGGAGATGGTGAGATTAGCCATGAATAGCGTCTCAAAAGAATGGAAAGTTTTCTTCTAGAGTATTCTGGGCAGAGAAAAATTGCCGGATTGGGAGGGGATATGGGCTGCTCTCCAACAAGAAGAGATGAGGTGTGATTTAGTAAAGAGAAAACTGGATGGAAACAACAACAACAGGAGGAAATCAAAAGTAAAGGAAGAAGAAAATGCAACCCTCGCAACAAGGTGCAGCAAGAGCAGCGTAGGCGAAAGAAGGAGATTTCGAAGATCAAGTGTTTCCAATGTGGTGATATGGGCCACTTCAGTCCTCAGTGTCCTCTTCGGAAGAAGGAGAAGGAGAAGGATGGGAGAGGTGGAGTGATCTAATACTGTAGTTCCAGAGAACTACAGATGGGCAGGATCCGTGAAGAGTTCAGCTCTTGGATCAATTCCTTTCTATGGGATCCCATAGTAGCAGTAGCAGGGTGAACCAGTGAAAAATGGTGCAATCAAGTGCCAAAGTGACACAATGGTTAGAAGTATTCGGAACTAAGCAACACAAAGTAGATTTGGCAACATTGCAGTTGGCACAGTGCAGAGTCAGCAACAACGCAGAGGCTGGCAACAGTCAGAACTCGGTGGACAGATGCATCAATCTAAACACAGTTGGTTCTATTGATGGACATCTCTTAGTTGCAACAACAAAAGATGAGAGGGAGTTGCGGATGTTGCAGTGGCAATAGCAACAGAGTTGTAGTGCAGATGCAATTGACAACAGTATGCAAAGTAAACAACACCACAGATGCAACACAGAGAGAGCTACGTAGTAGTTGGTGGGCAGCAACAACTTGACTTCAGCAGTGCCACTGGGATGGTGCAGAAGTCAGAGTGATGCTTCAGGTGGTTACAACACTTGAGCACATTCCTCGCTAAGAGAGTGTGTTGATTTTTGTAGCATAGGATGTGCTCTGGACTCAATTTGCAGGGAGGCTAGGACACATGCATTCTCCAAGACCCATAAATCGTTTTGGGAAATTCCACCCTGAGAAGGTTTAATTAAAATAATTAATTATTTTTAATAGATGCCTAAGTCTAAACTTATGAAATTAAAATAATTAAAGGGTATTAATTAAATTGGGTGCGAATCTTCTAGAAAAAGGCAGATATCGAGTCAAGATGGTTTGAGCCATTGATTAGGATTTAATCTAGGCCATTGAATGTTCAAGGAGAAGATTATAAAAGGAAGCTTGATGGGCACTTGGAGAACACATTGAGTAAGATAGCAAGAGATCGATTTCTCAAGAGAGTAGTGCAACAGTTGTCGGAGGAAGATCAAAGTGATTTTTAGTAGTGAGGAGCAGGGATAGTTGGCCGGAGGAAGTATTCCCGATCCAGTGAATACATTGTAGAGGAGGCAGAGAGAGATCCATAAGAGGTTGTGAAGTGCCCTGCTCGGCAGCATAGAGCTACGCTGAGGCAACGCGGATCCTCTGCGGAGATTCGAATATCTGTTGAGGAGCAGTCCAGATCTAGTGTCGAGAGCCAAGGTGTGAGATCGGAGGGCCAGAGATCTGAGTTTCCAGTTGGCAAATCGATCAGTCGAAGGAGTGACGCAATCCCTACAAGTTGTGACGCAAAGGCAGCGCAGTGACTGCGCAAAGACAGCTTGGGGCTATAGAAATTTCTGAATCTTAATTCTTATGCAGAAATTTTTTCTGTTAATCCGGTTAAGCTTCTCCTACTTATACAAGTTATCAACTAAATAAATTCAAGTTAACTGTAACATCCTATCTCGTTAATTCCCTAAATTTTGCACTAGATTTCAAGAAATTTCAAAGTTTCTGCTGGAGGGAAAGACTTAGCTGATTTAGCCCCTTGATAACTCTTAATAAATCTTAATATAAAGAGGCTAAATACCATACTTGATACCATGTGCAGGGTCTCTGTCTCACTTATAAAACAAAACACTTATTTGATTCCCTACAGTTTAAGCAGGATTTAATTTGCAAGAGAATTTAAACATGATTTTAAGTTAATTCTAAGTAAAATCACAGTAACCAGCTAATGCTTAAAACACAGTGACTAGCAAATGCTGAAACATAATAACATAATAATTAACTGATGCTAAGAGGAGGAATACCTGGAAACGGAGAGATCCAAATTAGAATACCTGGAACCGTGATCCTCCTCTCCAGCTGATCGGACAGATTACAGAACCAAAATGTTCCTCCCAGCCAAATTTAGATATTTAATCCTAAATCCAGAGGACGCCTCCTCTGCCCCCGTGCCCAGAATCCCGAGAACAGTGAGTCTCCGTCCCACCCTTGATAAATTTTACCATAACAGCCTTCTCAAATTCATCACGACAGCCTTCTCCATTTCCTCACAACAGCCTTCTCCCCCTTCTTTCCCCAACAAAAGACCCCTCCCTCCTTCATGTCTTCGTGTTTAAATAATAACCTGCCCCATCGCCACAACACCATCCAGCTAACATCCCACCGCCACACTCCATCAAGATAAGGCCTCCATAAATGTAGGAATGAATGTTTTTAAAGAGGTATCATTCGAGTGATATGGTTCTCATTAATGAGATGTCCTTTGGATGTAATAAGATAAGGTTGTATTAATGAGAGGTCATTCGAATAAGAGGATATGATTTATTAATGAGAGGTAACTTGAATGCAAGAGGATAAGATGTATAAGGTTGTATTAAACAGCCGTCATTTAAATGAAAAGAATATGATTGTATTAATTTGAATGTATTCAATCGGGGTGCTGTTTAATTAATCATTCTAATTATTCTTTTAAAGTTAGTTTTTCTTTATGTTGGTATTTTAACTTTTAGTTAAATATTAGGAAGTAGGGACTTAGGGTGTGGGTTGTTACATACTTCCTCCCTTCGGAAAACTTCGTCCCGAAGTTAGGGTTTCATATACTCATATCAATGATTGTATTTTTAGAGATTAGGGTGTTTGTAGAAGGCGGATTTTTAAGATTGACTTTCTGTTTGAATAAGTATGTATCTGCAATTTAATTGTTACTTCCCATCTCAACCAAATCTTCAAACTATTCTCAAATCATCCTATCCTTCCTAATCTTCTTCCACTCCCATCCTATCCGTCCTCTACAGGAATATGCCATGGCATCAGCTTTACTGATCCATTCATAGACCTTAAGGATATCAGCGTCGATTACGTCGACCAGATATGCTTGTAGGCATCCGGCAGTCATCATCACACGTCTAGGGGAGCGTGACTCGCACAATCCTCCCATGACTCCAGGTATCAGAGGATAACCAGTGGGTAACACCTCCACCCCTCCCAATAGGACCAGGGTCAACACCCTATCGTGGAATCTCGGGAGTCTCAACTGTTCTGGGGATTCTGTCATCACGTATTTTGGTTCTGTAATCTGTATTCTGCGAAGCAATTACTTGTACACATCTGCAATGTAAACATTCGTACGCACACTACAGCACATGCATTTATATTGTTCATAACAAATTGTTACCCATATAACAATCTCTACATATTTCAAATATACTGCTATCAATGTAAACATTCATACACACCTTACAGCATATGCATTTATATTGTTCGTATTCCGCAATGATAATTTAAATGACATAAGGCATGTTGGTATCCCTGCATTAGTAAAGTCAAACAATAGCATATATTCGATATCACTAGAGTTAAGTAACATCCGTTCTTTATGGTTATCCATGCATCAGCAAGTAAAATTCATTTTTAAGAGATAATTCAAAATAAAGTTTACAATTTCATGGATAGGCTATGACCACTCTCTATACATGATCAGTAAGTTGTGTGATTATGATTACAAAGCTGTAAGTTAGGCTAGTACTTGATTATGTCATACTCTTCATAGTTAAAAAATCAATGGGAATCAGTGAAGATAGTGATATGTTAATAAAGAATATTGAACCTTTACCCTTAACTCCATATTAGTACAATACTATCATGCTTATTATGTAACATGGTGAGAGATAAACCTCTATACTAAAAGAGCTTCTATTACCGTTATAAAAGGTTAACCATGTGAATCTATTGAATAGTATATCTTATATAATACTGACCTTATGAACATGTGGACTACTAAAACCTTATAACAAGCCCAAGTATCACTACTAGTCAAGTATGGCTATTTCCACAATAAGTATACCATGTGAAATAGGTGAAGCAAGAAGGTCTCTCTTATATACGAGTAGAAGTTATAGCAGATAGGATTCCACCTTTATCAAGCCTATGATCGCCATTACATCTATTCTTATTCATACTTAACTAGTGAATGGTACAGGTGTTACTAACAGAGATGGAAACAATCAAAATGTTAAAGCAGATACATGTACGGGTTATTGATGTGGAAGCACACAGATCAACTACATGTTAGTTTATGATTGGAACCCTATTCAGACAGACTAAGCTAGCATGATATGAGGTTACGACCGGTGAGTTGCTTAACTACTTAGATAGGGTGATATCTTAGGCATAATATGCGTTACTACTACCTTCTCTATAATTGAACTTACTTAGGTAATGATATATTAGTAAATGAACACGAGATACACGAGCTCAGTACATATATGATACAGGTTTATTACGGAATCATTTAGAGCAATCGAAACCATGCTTTTATAGGTAAGTGTAAGATCCCCCCCCACAAGGGCTCTAAGGCTTGATTCAGTTTTGGCACAAATCGAAGCTCTGTAATTTCTCAAATCTTATCTCTTTCTACATCTACAACAATCTTATTAACACCGAAGCATACCATAGTATATCTGACATCTTTTCTGTTATGAATTTCTGGCATTAATTAGTTGGTTTGATTACTCAAGGATTCTGTCTCTTTGGTTTAGATTAACCCCTATCCAGAAGGTGATTCGAGAGTCAATTTAGCGAAGGGTGTCAAGAGCTGAAAGAAGGATCTCTCCAGAATTTATAGATTTAGGTCAGAGATTTGGATACAAGTATTTGAAGATAGCAGGATTTGTAGCACAAGTTGATGGTGATGCAGATGACAAGTAATGAAGTTGCCAAGGTTTGAAGTTTCTAAGCGGAGGTATGATCTATATGTTAGTAACCTGGTTGACCTTCACGACATAACAGTAACCAGAATGACCTTGACATATAACAGTGATATTGTTTATTATAGTTGCACTATTGATATAGCAGTGACTTGATTATATAGATATGATCTATAGTGAGCTTGCATAACAGTGCACCTTCGACGGTGATTTGTTGTCTACTGCAAGATCCCTTACATAATCATGTACTGGGATGGTGTACTTAACAACTGAGAGTATTCTGGTTAAAGGTAGAAGGGAAAAAGGCTGTTTTACGGTCTAAATCCAGAAGGGTTGTGCAAATTCTAAGTCAATTCAATGATATATGTACTGCTAGTTGAGCTTTTGGCATTATTTTCATGATTGTAGATATTCTTTTAGTTCTCCCAATGTATCAATGAGCATGTAAACTACCCTCTTGGAGATATCTAAAATACCCAAAACAAGACATACATATACAGAATTAAGGTTCCTTACACAGATTTAATTTAATTGCAGAGAAAGATATTCGGGAGTGTTGTATTACAATAAACAATTGCAGTAAAATTGAATGGAGAAACAAATCTATACTCAAAGGAAAATACCTGAAACGCTGATGCTGATATTTCAGACTGTGGTGATAGTTCTCCTCCCAATGATGTTTGATGAACAGAACAGATTACCCAAATCAACAATCCTCCCAGCCGATCTAGGAGCAATCCTAGACCCAGAAGAGTGATCTTCTGCCCCCGTGCCCAGAATCCCAGAACGGTGAAACTCTCCTTTTAGAACTCTGTGTATCCTTCAATCCCCTGTTAGCCAGAATGCAGAAATTTTCTTCTCCCCAAAAACGTCCCCTTACTCCTTCACATCCCCCCCCTTATAACCATCTCCCCACCGCCCTTCACTCCCGAAGATCTTTTCCATATTTATGAGGGTCTGCCATCATTTAAGGCGACCTTATCTTCATTTAAGGGTCTATTTAATGTTTGAGATAAGTTTTGGGATTAAGTGAATTAAATATCTTCGTTGAGTCTTTATCCACTTACGTAGAGGAGATGACTTTATGGAGGCTCACTTTGTATTAAGTTTGTTTAATACTTAATTAATTTGGTTTAATTAACTGTTTTTATTTATAAGTTAGAAATGGGTGTGATGACTTTATGTTTGTTTATAACTTAATTAATTTTCCTTAATTAATTTATATTATTAATTTATTGGGTCAGCCACATACCATTTTAACGATTATATTATTTATCAATCTGGTATGGGTCATTACAGTAAGCTCTAATCCCAATAGATATGGTATTACACTCAGTAAGCTATGAAGATCGTATGGTTCACTGTCACTCATATATTGCACTCACTTTGATTATGGTTATACACTCCTTGTTATTACCCAATATACGTGTTACTTAAGCTCATTGATCAGTGTTTATTATGGATACTTATTGATTATAACCATTGTTATAATCACAACTGTAATTATCAGAGTCAAGTAGATCACAGTTATTGTTAACACAGTTACTTTGCACCAAATTCTTGAATTTAAAAGGAAACATCCAAGGCATCTGAGTACAACCATCCTTCCTCCCAGTTTCCTTCTTCAACGAGGAGGCTGCTGCAAGGGTCTGGTCCTGGTTCTCTTAAAATAAGAAACTTCCAAGGTTGCTCATAGAGTAAATTGTTAAATATAATCGTCAAAAGCATTATGTATTGACATGACAAATCATCAATATTAATATTTGGTTAAATCTCCTATTGAAATTATCTTATATGTAGATCATAATATCACTACGATTACCTGCAAAATTTCCCTTCTGTTTAGCAAAGTTGTTGCATAAAAATCGAAGATTGAAATGACTTGTAAATGGAAATAATTGAGATCACCCATTAAAATATATTTGCAATTAACAAAACATTAACAATATCTTTACAGCCTAAGAAAACATATCAAAACATGTATAAGTGTTTACCTAAGGCAAGTGCTAATGATCAACTCCAATAAAGCACTGTAAATTCTAAGATTCTTTTCAAAATCAATTCATACATGTACATTTTTCCAATTTAAATTACAGGGCATCTCCCTGCATGGGAATCGAACAGTACGAAATTTCCCAAACCTCAAAGTTCCTATAAGCTAATCTTTCTTGAGATGCCACTTCCCAAATTGCAGTGTCACCAACATTTTGTTCCAACTGATCGATAAAGCCAGCAATCCGAATTTGAACCACTAGCTAGTGTGAACATATTTATAAAGATAAAAGGTATATTTTCCAAATTGAGATAAGGAATTTATTTAAGTGAAGAATTGTATTGAATGGAATTTGAAATCACCTAGCAGAATTGTTTGCTGCAGAGGATGGAAATCCATACTCATAACATTTGAACCCTGATTGAGAGCTTTTGCTTTGTTCAAAAAATGAAGAGGACGATAAGTAACAATGCCAACTAAAGAATAACAAGGTGATATCAGACTGAGGGTGATATGTTTCAAAGCCCTCCAGTTGCTTGACTTTTAACAGAGGGGTCAGGCTGAAAATGGTATGATGAAACCTGCAAGTCAAAGATCAATCGCCGAGATTTGTTTGGGGGGTCGTGCCCCAAAACCCAAAACTAGGCACCTACCTACAAAGTTTGATAGATGGCACATGCAAAAGTAGCAAATGGACAACTCTGCAATTAGATATTAACATAATGAAAAAGTTAATTTTGTAAGGATGCTATATTATTTAGCCACATATATGCCCCTTTATGAGAGGCATCCTCGTCAGCTCCAATGTTGAACAATGAATTGTTATTAGATGCATGAAAGGAGACTAATTGGCTCACCTTATACATATGGCCCTTGCATCATTACATATTCCAAATAGGCATATAATGACTATTTCTTGGGAGTGGAGATTTTACTCAGTTGGGGCTTTTCTCCACTATAACCCCTGCGTTTCATTACAGTGATGTTGGTGCTCTTGAGCATTTATTGCGAGTTGTTTTAGGAAATGTCTTTTTGCAAGTACCTGTGAAATTCTCGCATTCTCCAATCAGTAAATTCTTAAACTCGCTATAATTCCAAGTTGGTATTGACAAGAAGCCAATCTGCATCTTGATACATGAAGATGATTTCAGAGAAAAGGCTTATTGTGTGCCCACCAAAGCTCTTTACTATTTTGTGACTACATTCAGTCAATAGAAATACGGCCATATCCTAATTTAGAGTTGGAATTTTCGAAATGTTTTTTTTTTTTTTTTTTTTGGCTTAGAAATCATTGCTTTGTACATAGGAATTTAAATAAACAAACGACTAGAAATTGATGCAGCAATGGAATCTTCAAGGAAGCCCCACACCTTATTCATTACAGTTTTACCCTGAACAGGGCGGATTTATGATCTCTACTGAATCAATAATAAAAAAAAAAAAAAAAAAAAAAATAAAAAAATAAAAAAAATAACTGAGGTGTTAAGCTGGTCTGGTTCCAATTATATCTTTCCGGTCATAGATACTAGGATATGCCTTGCATTTTACAACTATAATTATATCATAAATAACTTGAAGTGACAAACTGGAGATTTGAAATATCTTCAACCACAAACTTTATTTTCAAACACATACCTGGTGATGCATGCTTCAGAAATTCGGACGGCAATTAAGGACCAGGATTTGTAGATCACATAGTGTATTCGTCAAGCAAGGATTCAAGCCCTGCTGTGACAAGGAGTCCACAGATTCATAATGTCTCGGACTTATTTACAATATGGACTGCTTCGGAAGACTTTCTTAATTGAGGGCTAATTCATACCATAATTCTGAGCCTCAATGCTTCATCCATTGTCTCACTTTAGTGACGTTAATAGGACTGCAGGCATATAAATGTAAGGTATTAAGAAATCGAAACTTTTCTATTGAAGAAGATTTTCAGAATAATATCGAGCCAAGTGAATAACTCTTAATATTGTTTCTCATGACTTGCTTCAGAATTTGCGCATAGCTATAATGGCTTTGTCCTGGTTCTAGGGTTACTCAGAGATCTGAAATGGATCCATACTTCAAGTTAGGTTCATAGGTTAAAAATTTATCCCTTGGTCCTTGAAATAATTCAGTATTTGACTCGAGAATGGCGAAAGAATTCCCTTCAATATACTTCAGGATACCGCTTCAGACTTGATGTTACACAGAGGATGTAGGTGGTATGCATGCTGCCACAGGCATACTGACTTCCAGGGGAGGCATGACCTCACATGCTGCCGTTGTTGCCCGTGGGTGGGGAAAATGTTGCATTTCTGGCTGCACTGACATACGTGTTAATGAAAATGAGAAGGTCAGATAACTTCTTTTGCAACGTATGTTAAAATACTCAATCTAGCCCACTTCAATAAGTTCAGCATGTTAACTCTTTATCACCACTCAGCATATATTCACTGATATAATTTTCTGCCCTAAATTTTGGACACTATTACTAACATTAAAATTTAGTTTTCCTAAAAATCTATATGGTTGACAGTTGCAAAATTGGAATACCAAGCCTCAATCAACAATTGTGACTGCTCAGGTGAAAGGATACGTTTCTAATGATGTACCTCTATTATTGCAGACAACAGAGTTGAAGGATCTCGATTTGTTCAATGTATCCGGCATCCAAAGACCAGCTAACAACCATTTCTGGTCGAATGGTTGAGTTCAAAACTTCAAACCTCAAAATAAAATTAACGTTTCCTAAATTTCACCCAATTTCTACCTCACAAGCTTCTGGTCGAGGCTATGGTCCGACCTCCATCCCATTATACGTTTTGCACTGGAATATTAAATCACACATTATGCGTCCGCGCTTGGGATAAGTGTCCACCGTTAAAACAATAGGAATCTGCCGACGAGTTGTCATGAGCTCTGACCGATCTAGCGCCACAACCCATCCAACCCAAATCATTAAGGCATTTTCTGGACGTCTCCGCAGTCCTGGCATCTCAAGAAATGTACACAGGGAGCTGTTACGCGCTCAATTTAGTACAGAGTCTTAATTTATCGAAGAAGTGTATCTAGAATTCCAACCGTAAATATTGCATGCATTAGTCCCGCCGATCACTTTACCGAATAAGGCTTCTCTGTCCGCCTTAACCATCGCAGAAAGTAGGAAATCGATTTCAGATGCGGATGCCACGATTATGTGAGGGTCGGACTCAGTTTTATCTGTGAAAATTGAAAAAATTGGTCTGCTCGAATATCTCGGTGAAACGCTGGCACCTTAATGTTTCTGTTTATAGTTAATTCGACAAATTCGATAAACGCTGGCACCTTAAGGTTTCTGTTTATAGTTAATTTGACAAATTCGATACAAGGTCATACGTGCATAACCGGAACAGGTAATGCCTACTATAATACACCATATGATAACGTTTGACGTTACGAATTTATGTTATACATTAACGTTGGGCGTTCTGTAATCTTCGGGGCTCCACCAATTCATAGATGTCGGCTCCACTAATTAACACCAGTCAGCTTCAAGCTCAGATTGCTCCACACGTGACATTTTAATCCATATTTTAATCCATTTAAAATAGCACATAATCATAATTTTTTGTTTATGAGTATACGTAACTGATGGAATTGATGTTCATATTTACATCTGAACGACACATACATATATTTAAACCGCATCATATTGATTTAAACCTGTTTCGGCGTCCAAAATCCACGACATATTTCAGCGGTGGCATGGCTTTACCGTGGCTTTACCTCCGCTATCCAACGAATTTCAGAATTTTGACAACGCACTCCATGAAACCCAGCTGGCAATTCGCTGTCCATGTGTTTTCCTCAAATTTTCTTACGCAGGCAGTCGGGTAGTGATGAGCACGAAATAGAGGTTGTTGGTCGAATGGTATAAATGGCTATTTGTTGAGGGAGGGCAGGTGGTCAATTCTTGCCTCCCCACGAAATCTCGCAGTTGCCCTGAGTTCGATCCCCAGCGAGAGTTCGAATCTCTCAGGCGACGCCATCTAACAATCTGTAAGCCAGCACCACAAATACAGAGCAATTAAAAGAAATGGCCATGAATTCAAGAGACGAGCGGCGTACAGCGATGACGAGCCTGTGGTCACTGTGAGAAGCCATGACGCTTGTGGGCAATTCAGAGAGGCGTTGAAAAGCTGTTTGTGAGGCAGCTCGAGCATTTTCTACCCACTCCGCTGTCCTTCTCCTCATATTCATATATATTATATAATTCTGGAGCTGTTATATTTGCTCCACAATATGCGGTAACAGGATTTATTTGATCGGCCCAATTGTACTGTGTAATGCATTTTGACAGCTCTAATCCTAGAAAAAATAAAGTATTGAACTGGTCTAATTGTTAAAATTTTCTAGAGGTGTTTAAATATACCATTTTACACCCTGACATATCCAATATATGTTTTGTTATGTGTCAAAATGATGTATCCATTCTATGACTAGGCCAAATTCATAGTCTCTACGCGTTGAAGATTTTCTGTGTGCTGCAGTATCTTTGAACTCCATAGCTATGAATCTGATCATGAAGATTGGTAAAATTGCTATTTGTTGCAACTGGAAGATCTAATGACTCAAATATATCGGTGTGAGGTTGGTGTGCGACTAACCCATTTAACTTTAGAAATTTTATTTTAAGCCCTTCCTGTAATGGTTTGATTTGACCTCTAATGCACTGGAATTTGTGTTATAGATGCAAAAGAATATAAATTTAGTACTCTGGGTTAACAACATCAACTTTTATGGTTTTTATCATTTCTATGGTTTGTAACAGTGCCTAGGATTTGCCAGCTTTTGAACGCATTACCTAGATTTTACTTTATAACATTCTAAAATTGGCCCTGGCTTGTGCTATTGATGCAAAAACTAACAGAAATTAGAGTGCACAACAGAGGGATTCACAACAGAAACTTGCTAAACAGAAGTGTACATCATATAATCATATTAGTCATATTAGTGTTACAATAAACTGATCAACAGAGAAGGTATTTCCTTGCAGCTAGCGATGCCAGCTCTTCCATATCTCCCAATCTTTCAAAATTTAGTCCTGTCAGAAATTCGCTGGTTATAGCTGCTGGAGATATTCTGCCTAGCTTGGGATTTTCTAATTTCATACTCTAGTCATTTTCTGTTACAACATTTTGTTTCAGTTTATTCGAGTGCAATGCTATGACATTGTTATCCTTATCTACTTGCACTACAGGTAGCAAATAGCTATCTAATCCTAATCCATTTTAGTTTATTAAATGTGAAAAGGAACTTACTCGAGGTTACTGGACATTTCTCTTACTCACGGTGTAAAGTGCACTTGGCTTCTATTGGTATAACAAGCTCATTCCTTAAATATTTTTCCTTTTCTTTTCCTGGAGATCATGAATGTCCTATTGTATCTTAGATTGATGGCCCCTATGTATGCCATTAAGATCTATAGATATATTGTGTTCCTCATAAGATCAGATCCACCCGTGACAAACACAACTCATTTCTGTAAATCAATTCCATATTCTAATTTTGAAGAAATCAGCCATATTTTTTTTTTTTTTGTTATTTAAGTTAAGATTAATATGTTAAAAGCTACCATGTTTCTCAAATTTGTTTGAATCGTCTGCTGCAGACTAAATCTCTCCTGGGTGGAATTGTTATCACTTGTTCTAGGTCCTCTGTAGAACCAAAAAGATTTGAAAAAAAAACAGTTACGGTCGTAGGCTAAATTTTCTACACCTAACAGTGAGATTTAATTGAAGGCTGTGCATAGCCTTTTTTTTTGTTATCTGTATGTTGGTTGTTTAACATGATTCAAGGTTACTTTGTAGACACATTGACATAGTTCTGGCTTGGGTATTGCAGAAATTGCAGGGCTTATTAGGTCGGAAAGGGTTTGAAACTACCCTCTGATACCAAATGTAACATCCTATCTCGTTAATTCCCTAAATTTTGCACTAGATTTCAGGAAATTTCAAAGTTTCTGCTGGAGGGAAAGACTTAGCTGATTTAGCCCCTTGATAACTCTTAATAACTCTCAATATAAAGAGGCTAAATACCATACTTGATACCATGTGCAAGGTCTCTGTCTCACTTATAAAACAAAACACTTATCTGATTCCCTACAGTTTAAGCAGGATTTAATTTGCAAGAGAATTTAAACATGATTTTAAGTTAATTCTAAGTAAAATCACAGTAACCAGCGAATGCTTAAAACACAGTGACTAGCAGATGCTGAAACATAATAATTAACTGATGCTAAGAGGAGGAATACCTGGAAACGGAGAGATCCAAATTAGAATACCTGGAACCGTGATCCTCCTCTCCAGCTGATCGGACAGATTACAGAACCAAAATGTTCCTCCCAGCCAAATTTAGAATTTAATCCTAAATTCAGAGGATGCCTCCTCTGCCCCCGTGCCCAGAATCCCGAGAACAGTGAGTCTCCTTTCCACCCTTGATAAATTTTACCATAACAACCTTCTCAAATTCATCACGACAACCTTCTCCATTTCCTCACAACAGCCTTCTCCCCCTTCTTTCCCCACAAAAGACCCCTCCCTCCTTCATGTCTTCGTGTTTAAATAATAATCTGCCCCACCGCCACAACACCATCCAGCTAACATCCCACCGCCACACTCCATCAAGATAAGGCCTCCATAAATGTAGAAATGAATGTTTTTAAAGAGGTATCATTCGAGTGATATGGTTCGCATTAATGAGATGTCCTTTGAAAGTAATAAGATAAGGTTGTATTAATGAGAGGTCATTTGAATAAGAGGATATGATTATTAATGAGAGGTAACTTGAATGCAAGAGGATAAGATGTATAAGGTTGTATTAAACAACCGTCATTTAAATGAAAAAGAATATGATTGTATTAATTTGAATGTATTCAATCGGGGTGTTGTTTAATTAATCATTCTAATTATTCTTTTTAAAGTTAGTTTTTCTTTATGTTGGTATTTTAACTTTTAGTTAAATATTAGGAAGTAGGGACTTAGGGTGTGGGTTGTTACAAACATCAAAGCAAAACACATAACAAATATCTATCAATTCAGATCTAGAATAAGCACATGCACACATAGACAAAGTGACACAGTTATTTCTAGGCAAACTGTCCCCAGAAAAACCCAATGTGGGAAAACCGGTCTTTGGCTGCTGAAGGGCTCTATTATTAAGAATATTTCTGAATACACAACTCTGGGTTCTAGATCTAGAAAAACCTACAAGGAAAACTCTAGATCTGCAGCACCTGGCTGGTCTAAGACCAACAATACTGACTGATCCACACCCTCAAACAGGATTTACAGAACTCAACCAGGTCTAGGCCTAGAAACCCCATATCTGCCCCTGAAAGACACTGCGTCAGCGTCTGAAGGCCTCCAAATACTCAGTGCTATCACTGGAAGGGACTGCGTTACCCTAGACTAGGTGACGCAGTCACTACGCTGACCCTAAGGGTCTCTGCATAACCCCTGAAGGGTTTCCTGAAAATCACGCTGTCCTTGCTGGTGTCGGTGCTACTGTCTGCTGCTGCTGCCGCTGCCTTCTGTTGCTACTGCCGTCTGCTGTTGCTGCTGTTGCCTTCCTCTGCGCTGTCTTTCCTAATCTCCTCTGTTTCTTGTGTATTCCAGACCCCGGGATCAGATCATCCCCTTGGCATAAATTCCCCTCTCTGCAACTGAAACACTTGAGAATTCTTAGCAACCCCGCCCTAGAATCTTAGTTTAGCTTCAGTGCTCTACCTTTGTGTGTCTTTACAAATGACCCCAAGCCTTTCCTTTATACTTTTCTCGTTGACAAATCAACGACCATGTTCAGATCTTGAATCAATGGCTAATATTAAAATAAAGCTTGATCCGTGTGACTTAAGAAAATTTCATCACATGTTTAATTAAATTTACTTTAATTATTTAAGTTCCCTAAGTTTTAACTTAGGAAATACACTTAAAATAATTAATTAATTTAATATCTCCTAAACCAGATGAAATTTCCCAAATCCATTTATGGGTCTGTAGATTAGGTGAACCTTAGTCCTTCCTCAAAATCTGGGACCTAGAGCACAACTAATGCTACCCCAAATACACAAAATCTCAACACTCCCTCTTAGCATCAAGGGTGTGCTCTAGCAATACATCACACTATGCATTACATGACTTTGAGTACTGGTTCTGTGCTGCTGAAGCTTGGCCTCCTGCCACTCAACTCTGCACTGCTGTTGCTATTCTGTACTGCTGCTCTGTAATATCCCGAAAGGGAAATAGACAGCAATACAAGCATACGACAATATGGAAAATGCCAGAAATAGCACATAAAGCAAATACACATAAAAATGCCGGGAATGCTAAGCCATTTTATTAATCTGAGAATATAAGGAAATACAATGGATAATCAGAGTGATAACACCTATTCTTGCTCAAGGCAAGTGAAGAACTCTCTCAGACAGATAAGAAATGGCTACACCTTCTGCTGAGTCATTCTTTGGGAAGCTGCCGAAATGGCTATTCTTCTTTGGAATGAGCTTGAAACTAGGGGCTGATCCCCTTGCGGGAATAGTGAAAATCTGCGGATCATACGTACTCACCACCCGGGCAAGAACCCGAAACCATAACAAAAATGAACCACCTAGAAAAACACCACGAAGACCCTCCTCGAGGAATTACAATGTCCCTCCGGGCCAGTAACGGATACTCAAATGATATCTTTCGAAACGAGCCACAAACTCCCCGAGAAAATCTTCAGCGGTAAGGCGAGCCTCCCACCATGGGAACTCGAAACTCACAGAAGCCGCACGGAGCACACTCCAACAAGAAGCTGGCGTCCTCTCCTAGGAGATATGGGTCACCAAAAAGCCGACTCCTCCACAAAACAACAACCAAATCTCCCGCAGGCGGAAGGAAAAACGCGCACGGCGAGGCACTGGTGGATAGGTAAGGGGCGAGATCTCCGACCAGAGACACTCAACGCATTAAACAGTGCTGCAGACAAGCGAAACAGCCAGCGTGCTCAAGAAGACAAAAGTCTATCTCAAATATCATCAATAACAATAATGCCCCAAATGAGGAGGCTCCTCCACCTTTTATAGCATTGGTTTCCCTCCAAAACCAACGTAGTCTCTCTCTCCTCCACGTGGTGTGTGGCCCCCCTTGGCTCCCCCCTTAAGTTACAACGTTGTGCTACTAGGAAGGTGTTTTATTCCACTAAAGTGAGTTAGACCCCCTTTTACTCACTTTTTTATTTATCTACAAACCACATACGACAAAACAATACAAAGTCGAATATTCCAATTAGCTGTTGCTAATTAGGAATATTCTGATCCCAAGTAGTATTTATGGCCTCAAGCAATTGGTAAATGAATCTTTGCACCAAAATCACTGAAAGCTCTCCCAAGTGGCATCCTCATCCGGCAAAAATTGCTTGTCCTCAAGCAACGCTTGAACAAGCCTCCTCTCTAGCTGATGCTCCCTACCGATACTGCAAAATGTGCCTGGGTCCCACTGAAACCTCTCTGACCTCTACATCACCCTGATACGAAGGGATATCTCAATGCCAGGATCCCAAAGTGACCTCTCACAGTACCAGCGAACCAATAATCCTCCCGGATCCCATCGCCACCGTGGCCAATAATCGCCCAAGACCCATGGCTCGGACTGTGCACTGCCTCTGGCTATAACTGATGCTCTAAGAGGTGAAGACCACCAACAAGCATCACCGCTCCCGGGCTTCTGCTGTGATGTACCTGTAACTGCATATGCTGCCTCTCCAACTGCATACCAACTCATCACCTCTCTCCAATCCACATCCTGACTCAATCCCATGCTGATCCTGCTCTCCTGAAATTGGGAAGGAGTCCTGAAGTAATGAGAATCGGTGCCCTCCTGCCAACTGGGATCTGTAACATCTACTATGTCCAGGGGCCCCTGCTCCGCTTTGCTCCCTACGAAGAATACCGTACCATCTAGAGGGTACCAACTCATGATCTCCCGCCAGTCCATCCTGGAAGAAGAATCCAATGTAGCAATAACAACGGCATATGGAACACGCCTAAAGTGTTGCCGCCAACCCGTAATCAACTCCCACTGCTCTGCCCTGTCTGCCAATGAGAGCTGCCTATAGAAGGAAACCCCTCTCTCTATAATGGGCCAAAGTGGGCAAGATATGCTGCAAGCTCCATCGATGTACTCCTGGAGAGTACTACTCACCGAAAGTACTGTAGCTCGACCGACTGTATGTACATCTATCTGTATCTCATCAATGCGTCGGCCAAAAGATGGATGCTCCACCATATCCAACAGCTCCTGCTGTCTACTAGCCCCCTGCATAACAATCCCATCAATCTCCAACATCTCTAGAGGATATGGATCTGCAACTGCCGTCACTGTACTCAGTGTCAATGCATCTGACTGCTCCTCCTCAATGGCTGACCCCGCGGTTAGCCGCATATCCATCACCGACTCGATGTGAGCCTCCATCTGGCTCTCCCTCAAAGGACCATCATGCATGATGTGCATAGCATCCTCCTCTACTGACACAAGCTCCATCACATATAGCTCCGACTGGATCGTCACAAGTGTCTCATCGCCTAGGGCATCTCCCACAGAGTCCCCTGACTGCTCACCCTGTATACTGGAATGCAGCTCTGGTCTACTGTCTCCATCTCTGTGTGACTGCTCTCGCTCCCCAGAAGCGACCTCAACTGATCCTATGGACTCATATGAAGAAGAGTCCTCACTCTGGCATACAGGAGAAAGGCCCTCCTGTTCTACCTCCACCACCTCATCTGCAGTGAATATGCCATCCACCCTCTTGATGAAGTGTCGATACAATGTCTGGAGTCTAGACGCATGCTGGAATGCTACCTCTACTGAACCCAGTAACCTCTGCTCATGCATGATCTCAACATGCCCTGAGGGAAGAATGATGCATGTCTCCCTCATGACCTGCTCCCCAAGCGTAGGCCCAACAATGACTGATGTGCCACCACTGCAGAGGATCATCTCATCCCCTAACCTGTGGCTGTCAACTAGCGCTCCAACCCAGTGCCACTGCAGAGAAGTCTTTCCCCTAGTGTGCTGAGTGTCATCCAAATATCTTGGGTGAGCCTCGCGTACCCCGCTGCTCATGCCCAAAGTGCCAAAGGACAACAACAAAATCGGATGTGCTAGTGAGTGATGTAGAAGAGAGGCAGGTGTATGAGTCTCCACAGATACCGCCAAGTATCACTCATCCATCTCCCCATCGATCCTGGGTGAACTACTCCCAAAGGTGAGCTTGGTGTCCCTGTCCATGAGTCTCCCTAGCGGCAATGCTCTAAGATCTTGCTGTGCAGCACCGTATGCCCTTGCATACCATCGGTCATCCATGTACTCCTCGGCATGCCACCGACACTGAGGCATACCCCTGTGTACTGCTGGATACCCCAAGCCACTGTTGTACTCAATGTTGCAGGAAACGTTCCCCACCCCCCGGCTCCAAGGCCCGAACCGCGTCCCGTACGGGGTCCGTACCCGGAACCGCGGATCCGATTTTCAGAAACGCGGATCCCAAAAAAATTTGCGATTCCTGGTTTTTCGGATCCGTACGCCCGGATCCGCGATTCCGTACAGTGGATCCACGATTCCGTACGACGAATCGCTGTACGGAACCGCCGCGATTCCGGGACGGATCCGTACGGACCGCGAACGGTTCCGTATAGTGCCGTACGGATCCGACTAATGTAGGTCAGAAAAATGATTTTTTTTAATTTTTTTTTTTAAATTTTGTCTTTGGTTGGGTTAGTAGGTGAGTTAGTGCTGAGTTAGGGATTGGAGGAAAAAAATATAAGCTCTCTTTTACCTCCTTAGATATTTCTTAGATGCTCCCTCATGGTAATCCTTTTACTTAAATTTTTAACATTACCATGAAATGACTCAGGATGTATGAGAGTGGTTCCGGCCTGATCGGACTTCATATGGAGAAAATAGAATTTCATATCCTCTTCAAAATTCAGCAGACTTAACAGTTTTCAGGAATTCAGGATCAGTGGTATGGTGACATGTCATTAGATTATATCATGTATGAGGGTATGTGATTAGCATTTAATCAAGAGCACCAAGCCCTATATGTACCCTAGTGTTGGTGGTGTTAATTGTTGAACTCCTTTGTCATGTCGTTAGCAAAAAATTACATTTCAATCAAGTCAAAATAATCGATCAAGCATGTTAAGTTCTTTCTACCATATTTTAAGGCTTGCATTAGGGTTTGATCAAAATTGGGCAATTTTGACTAATGTCCCTAGATAATTGAGGTAGAGGCAAAGGCTAGATAAGAGGAGAAGAATCTAGATTATAGATGGTTGATGCATCTATTCTAAATGGTTGATGCTCAAATAATTAATCATTAATGTACAATGGATGTCATATCTATCTTGATTTATGTACAAATATGCATGCTTCCATATCTTCTACAATTAATTTGGTATTTTGGATATTTTTTTAATATAAATGCAAAAAAATAAAAATAAAAATATATATATATATAGTAGACGCTTCCGAGACGCTTCGCTTCCTAGATTTTTTGGAAATGATGCTTCCGCGTCCCCGCTTCCAAAAAACGTCCCCGCTTCGTCCCCGCTTCGTTCAATGTTGGTTGTACCACCCTGTACCGTCTCGTGCCCTGACTGTGTCTAGGCATCGGTCACTCCTCGCGTGCTATCAATGTGATGTAGGACACTCCTACTCCACAATGCAGTCCCACACACTACGATACACCACCATGCAACTCCATGTCCACCGGTAATCCACTGCCCAATGATAGAGGTTCCCACACATCCCTGAATGTGATGACCTAGAGCTGTGCCTCTACATGTCGGACTACCACCAATCGGTAACATCGCCTCCATCGTCGCATCGCTATACCCGCCGACGAATGGATCATCACTCCAAAACCTCCTCGAGGGGTCTGAGAAGTGAATCTCCCTATGTGTCAGTAGTGTTACCACTACTGCTCGGCTCTGCTGTGTCCTCTGTGCCCCACACAAAGGTGAAGAATCCTTGGCCCCATACAAGGCGCCATATGGTGGCCTGCCAATGTCACCTCCTCCGACAAGCTCCTGCCAAGGTATGTTGACCACCCCGTGATCCCGTATATGAGTGTCATACCAAGACAACCTAGGGTGTCTGCTCATAAACTGGTTGGCCACTGAAGCTGACTGACACTCCCCTAGCGAATGCGCATGCTCTGCTACTACGCCAACTGTATCTTCCAAGACATAGTCAACTGACCTGCCTAGGAAATGATAGGTGATCCCACCTGGATCCCAATGCCAATCTGGGGTCCCTCTATGCCCAACACCTAGGAACTCCTGCTGAACTACACCTGGGTCCACCACTATCTCCAAAACCCACTCCACCGGGTACCAACTCAAAATCTCTCGCCATCCAACCTCAACACGTGGATGCTGTACCTTGTGCAACTCTAATCGTCTCATACCGCTATCCAAGTCAACATATGAGATCTGACTAGGTGGCTCCGTCTCACTCTCTCCAATGGGAAGAGATGACCCAACAATGCTGCTAGTCCCGTCCATGCATGCCTGAAGGGGAATGATCTGACGCTGCAATGTGCCCCTTGGTTGTACGATCAGGGAATCCAGTCGTTCCCCAATGCGGGCCAACTTGGTAGCTGACTCAGCACAAGCCACTCTCATGCCCTCCAGCTCCATGTCCTGCAACAAAATGGCCTCCCGAATTGATGTGGCCTTCCCTTTCAAAACTCGAAGGTTTGCTCGAAGCTGAAGAAACCGCTGCCTGCGACCATCATCCGATACCTCTGTATCTCCTAGTGCCTCATCGAAGGTGGATACATCTCCTGACACTGCACCCATCTGTGTGCTGCTACCACCCGAAGACTCGGACGCGACTCCGGTCATCACCTCAATGGATGGCTCTACTGGGGTAGGCTCTACCTTCTCCACTACCACATCAACCGACACGGCCAAGGAAGTCTCGAATGAGGGTGAATCCTGTGTCACACTAGGTGTAACCTCGGACTCCTTGCAATCCTGTGTGCCCTCATCCTGCAAGTGCGAGGTAACCATTTTAATGGTTTTCCTCTCCGATACTCGGTCAAGCTGGAAAGAGGTATCCAACTTCTCCACCCAAGCTTTTTCCGAACGCTTGGATGACCCATCAAATGTCGGTAAATTGAGTCTGCTTACTGTGTGCTGTAAGCCCCCGTCATGTGAGTGCCTGTTCCCACTGTGAAAGTTGCGGGGTCTGCTATCCCGCTGGAGCTGAACAAAATCTCTGAATGAGATAAGATCTCTGAACTCCGGCCTGTATGCCCGGTACTCTGCAAGATAGTCACCCATGGGGCTAGGCTCTGGCTCCTGCTGTGCTCCTGCCCTTGTGTCTGCATCAAGAAAAGTGGGCATAGTGGGACGTGTGGGTGTATGTGATGCCATATGCTGAGTAGCATCATGCTCCGGCAAACGGTGGGATGAGCCCGATCCCTCACTAGTCTGAAAACCCCTTGGGGTTTCACGCTGCTTAACCTCTATCGTAGCGATCCTCTGCCCTATCGTCTCCATCTGTCTCGACAGACCCTGTACTGATTTGAGGAGCATCTCCTCAAATCTCTTTGCACCATCATCCCCTGCCATCGGCTCCTCCTGCTATGTGTCTACAGGCTCCTCATGAAACTGTGCTGCTGCTGCAAAACCATACTACTGCTTAACTTCGACCTCTGATTTATCCACTGAAAACTACTCAGAAAATTCTAGGAATTTGGGAAGGTGATCCTTGCCCAAAACCCAGAAAAACCCAGAAATGGTTTCTTCTAATTCCAACCTTCAAAATTTGACCCTTTATATTTTGGCCCTTTTTCCAATTTCGTTTTTGGTACTGCAACTGCTATTGCTCTCCAAAGTTCCAGCAAACCTCTGTATGATCTCTTTCCCAGTGTCATAGACCACAGGTTGAGCCAGAATTATGCTTTGATACCACTGTAATATCCCGAAAGGGAAATAGACAGCAATACAAGCATACGACAATATGGAAAATGCCAGAAATAGCACATAAAGCAAATACACATAAAAATGCCGGGAATGCTAAGCCATTTTATTAATCTGAGAATATAAGGAAATACAATGGATAATCAGAGTGATAGCACCTATTCTTGCTCAAGGCAAGTGAAGAACTCTCTCAGACAGATAAGAAATGGCTGCCACAAGGAACTGCGTCCCAGCTGCTGGGAAACTGCCGTAAACTGCTGCTGCTGGAATGAACTGCAACTAGGGGTTGATCCCCTTGCCGGAATGAGCTGAAAATCTGCAGATCATCTGTGGGCAAAACCCAGAAACCATAACAAAAATGGACCACCTCCGAAAAACACCACAGAAACCCTCCTCAAGGAATTACACTGTCCCTCCAGGCCCAGCGCAGATGCCAAATGATATATGCTGAAACAGAGCCACAAACTCCCTGGAAAATCTCCAACTGGTAAAGACTGAGCCTCCACACCGGAACTCACTGAAACTCCTGCAGGAAACCCCGCACCGGAACACCTCCAACAAGAACTGTGTCCTCTCTCCTAGGGACTGTGCAGTCACCAAAAGAAGCCCAGCTTCTCGACAAAACAACAACCAAATCTTCCGCAAAAGACTGAAGGAAAAACCTTGCCCGAGCAGGCACTCGAAGTCCCCCGGGGCTAAGGGCGAGATCTCCGACCAGAGACACTCAACGCATTAAACAGTGCTGCAGACAAGCGAAACAGCCAGCGTGCTCAAGAAGACAAAAGTCTATCTCAAATATCATCAATAACAATAATGCCCCAAATGAGGAGGCTCCTCCACCTTTTATAGCATTGGTTTCCCTCCAAAACCAACGTAGTCTCTCTCTCCTCCACGTGGTGTGTGGCCCCCCTTGGCTCCCCCCTTAAGTTACAACGTTGTGCTACTAGGAAGGTGTTTTATTCCACTAAAGTGAGTTAGACCCCCTTTTACTCACTTTTTTATTTATCTACAAACCACATACGACAAAACAATACAAAGTCGAATATTCCAATTAGCTGTTGCTAATTAGGAATATTACATGCTCATGACTCTGCCATTGCCACTGCAACCACTGTACTGCAACTCCCTCTCAATATGCTGCATCTGTGCTGCTCAGCACTGCCACTGCTGATCTGCTGCACTGCAACTTCAGTTGTTGAGAGAAACAACTGAATTTCCTGCCCAATCTTTGACAAACAAGTCAAATGGGCTGCATCCTCATCATTGAAGCTCCATAGGCTACAGATCTATGCTGGCATCTAAAGAACGATGAACAACTATAGCTCTGCTTGCGTAATCAGTCTCCCTCTACACTACTGAAGTCACATCAGTTCCTTGTGCTGAAATCTATCACGCTATCGCTGCACTGTGTTGTCCCTCTGAAGCTTTTTGCGCTGCTGCAACTCTGCACTGCGTAAGCATCACTGCTCTGCGCTGCTACTGCTTCTACGCGTTCGCTGCTTCGACGCTGCTGCTGCTTTGCTCTACGCTGCTCCTCCCAGCCTTCAGATTTGCCTCTGCCTCTACCTCATCTGTGATCTATGCACCCACTACTACACTTGTACCGTTATTGTCTTAAGGCTGTTGTAGCTCGCTTGTGATCCAAGAGATGAGTTGCTCAAGGATCTCGCCTTACTTCCATGTAGCTCCTCTACATGTCCATGTCACCCCACCTGCGTGGTTCATGAGCACTCATGGCTACATCATCTCCTGATCCATCATTAGCCACCGCTGCTTTGGAAGAAGTTGCTTCCTTGTCCTTCTTCTTTTCTAGACAATGGTTGGCAAAATGTCCCATTTCGCCACACTGGAAGCACTAGATCTTAGAAAGATACTTCTTCTCCTTCGGCTGTTTCTTTGATGCCAAGGCTGCATCTTCCTCCTCTTCCTTCTTTACTTTTCTAAACGCAGGGCTGTGTTGCTTCTTGGTGAACCTTCGTAGTTCTTTTTGCCGCAGAATCGACCACAAGCTGTCCCAATTTGGGAGGTCCGCTCTGTCCAAGATACTTTGGACAAAGGTTTCCCACTCATCTGTGACTGCATTGAGGGCAGTACTGAATATCATTGCATCATCTACGGTTGCACTTGTTGCAGTCAACTGATCCCTGATTGACTGCAATCTGAAGAGGAAATGCTCGATGTCTTCTCCCTTGGTCATCATGAATGACCTCATTTGGTCCTCCAACAACATCTTTCTTTGGACTGATTTTCCCTCATACAGGGAAGTCAAGGCCTTTCACATTTCGTTAGCTGTCCTATTCTCAGCTATGTGTGGTACAATATGGTCCTTGATACTATCCATTATCAGCCACTTGGCATGCCCAACAGCTTCTCTATGCTTCCGTAGGAGATCCACATCTGTCGGCGTGGTTAGGGTCTGCTTTGCATGATCTCTTAGACCATATGCCTCTAGGACAATCAGGATCCTAGCTTTCCATACCGAAAAGTTTGAGAGGTCCTCTAGCCTATCCTGATCACGCAGTCCATGAGGAGCCATCTGCTCAGAATGTGTCAGATCTCCTCTTCTCTATGCTAGAGATCTTGGATCTAGGGTCCTTTACGAACTGGGCACCCTCTGCTCCTCTGACACTTGATTTCCTTCCTTGGAAATCTACCAAATCAACTATGATTCAGCTTCTTCCTTGATCCTCTGATCAAACTGCAAGTTTCCTTTGGCAAGAAACTCTTTGAGAAGCTGATCTCTTCCCAATATTTGTCACTTGTGCTAAGGCTTTAGAAATTCAACCCCACCTGCTCTTCTGAATTTTCTACAACTTTTTTGTAGACTTTTTCTGGATCTGACAGATTCATATCTGAATCACACTAGCTAGCTTCAAACTGAACCAACGCTGTTTCTGAGTTGCCTCGCAGTAATTGTGTGGGCTTGCTAGGACATAGCCCTGGACAACGTCACCCTTCCCTCTGCGTGAATCTCCTCTTGAAAACTGCACTGTCCCTTCATATCTGCTTTTCTGCTGCCTTTCCAGCTGATTTCTGCAGCTAGATCCTTCAAATGCTTCAGCTAGTGACCCTTCTAGATCTACAATTCCTCTGATACCATGTAGAAATTTCTGAATCTTAATTCTTATGCAGAAATTATTTTTGTTAATTCGGTTAAGCTTCTCCTACTTATACAAGTTATCAACTGAATAAATTCAAGTTAACATCAAAGCAAAACACATAACAGATTTCTACCAATTCAGATCTAGAATTAGTACATGCACACATAGACAAAGTGACACAGTTATTTCTGGACAGACTGTCCCCGGAGAAACCCAATGTGGGAAAACCAGTCTTTGGCTGCTGGAGGACTCTATTATTAAGAATATTTCTGAATACACAACTCTGGGTTCCAGATCTGGAAAACCCTACAAAGAAAACTCTAGATCTGCAGCACCTGGCTGATCTAAGACCAACAATACTGACTGATCCACACCCTCAAATAGGATTTATAAAACTCAGCCAGATCTAGGCCTAGAAACCCCAGATCTGCCCTTGAAAGACACTTCATCAGCCTCTGAAGGCCTCCAAATGCTCAGTGTTGTCACTGGAAGGGACTGCGTTACCCCAGACTGGGTGACGCAGTCAGTACGCTGTCCCTAAGGTTCTCTGCGTAACCCCTGAAGGGTTTCCTTAAAATCACGCTGTCCTTGCTGATGCTGCTGCCGTCTGCGGCTGCTGCTGCTACCTTCCTCTGCGCTGTCTTTCTTGATCTCTTCTTTGTTTCTTCTGTATTCTAGACCCCGGGATCAGATCATCCCCTTGGTCTAAATTCCCCTTTCTGCAATTGAAACACTTGAGAATTCTTAGCAACCCTGCTCTAAAATCTCAGCTTAACTTCAGTGCTCTGCCTCTGTGTGTCTTTACAACTGACCCCAAGCCTTTCTTTTATATTTTTCTCGTTGACAAATCAACGGCCATGATCAGATCTTGAATCAATGGCTAATATTAAAAGAAAGCTTGATCTGTGTGACTTAAGACAATTTCATCACATGTTTAATTAAATTTACTTTAATTATTTAAGTTCCCTAAGTTTTAACTTAGGAAATACACTTAAAATAATTAATTAATTTAATATCTTCTAAACCAGATGAAATTTCCCAAATCCATTTCTGGGTCTTGTAGATTAGGTGAACTCTAGTCCTTCCTAAAAATTTGGGACCTAGAGCACAACTGATGCTACCCCAAATACACAAAATCTCAATAGGGGCTAACCATTCAGAGGATGGATCAGTGTCGGATCGCCAGTTTTAGTGTGAGGTTAATTTTCACTTCATTTTTGCCAGTTATATTCTCTGTATCGGATAGCCAGTAAGGCATCCAAAGATTTGTATTCAAAAACTACTGCATGATAATACAAACCCTCTGCTGTTGCTCCGATATTTCCACATTGGGTTTTTCCGAGGACATTTGTCCAAAAAAAATGGTGTACATGTGTGTGTGTTCATTTCTTTCCTCGCAGTATTTTGTTTCCATAGTATTTTATGTTGTGAAGGCTACAATAGATTTTATTTCGATATTTGTTGTGTAACACTGTAAATAACTTGTTCAGTAATTAAAAAGTAGGGTAAATCTAATTAGTTGTTGCAGGAGGTATTCCCATTGTTGAATTTTCACCAAAATGTCATTTGGAGAGTACTTATTTTTCAGGGGGCAACTTCACTATCCTAAGAGTTATCTTTGGGGAGCCCAAGATCAAGAAGGTCCTTCACTCTTAATAATAAGGGTTGGGGGGAAGAAGCTCCAAATAAATGAATGGTTGCTCAATGGAGCCTGAACTCTATTTTGAATTTTGGAATGAGCTCTTAAGAAGTCTCGTGGAAATAGTGTTGATTTTTGTAGCATCGGAAAGTGTTTTAAGTCTCAAACTTTGTAAGGAGACTTGGACATTAGTATTCCAAAGAACCCAGAAACCGTTTGTGGAAATTCCTCTCAGTTCATGTCTTATTAAAATAATTAATTATTTTAATGGAGACCCTAAGTCTAAACCTAGGGAAATTAAATAATTAAAGGGTATTAATAAGACAGAGTGTGAATCTTCTAGAGAACGAAGATCAAGTCAAGTTTTAATTTTAGCCATTGATTAGACTTCTTAGCTGGGTCGTTGATTCATGAACGAGAAGATTATAAAAGAAGGCTTGAGGTTCATTTGGAAAGCAAGCCAGGCATACACTCAGTATCCAAAAGAGATCGATTATGAAGGAACATAATTTGATTTCAGAGGGAGAGTTGCAGGGCGGAGTTGCAGAAGCAAAAGGAGAAGAGAGAGTCAATAGTGACTGAACACGAGGATAGAGGGATGCAAAGGGCCACAGAAGGCAGCGGAGAGCTGCAGTGCAGTGAACCCACATAGAGTGACGCAGTCCAGTGTAGGGACCGTGCAAAGAGACACCCATATAGACGCAGAGGGAGTCAACGACTCTTCCAGGTGTCCGGAAATTTTCGAGAGGGACCGAGAATTTTGTCTCAAGTGTTTTTTGATTATATCTACCAGTGTTTTCCTTGTAAAGATTCATTTGTTGAAGAATAATAATAAAATCCTCATCTGCTGCACCGATTTTCCCACATTGGGTTTTTCCGGGGACAATTGTCCAAAAATAATTGTGTACATGTGATTGGTTCTTATGGTTATACTCTTTACTATTTACTTCTCTGTATATATAATTGCGAATGTTGCAGTCATATTTATTTCGAAGTTTACTAATAGATTTCTGTAAAAAACTTATCAGAGTAATAAGTAGGAGAAATAAATCTATCACTGCAACTGTAGATTTCTAGATTGAAATTATCACATGGTATCAGAGCCAAAGATGAGTATGAGTAACGGAGAACTGGCAAGTGAAAAAAAATCTGACATTGCTGCGACAGCTTGAAGGGGTTCACGCAGTTCTCCTGAAAGAAAGGGAAGCATGAAAGAACAGTTGGATCACAATGTTTTTGTTCTGGCATCCAGATTGGAAGAAGAATTTGCTTGTGTGTCAAGCACTGCTTGTCCCAAAGTCTGTTACATTGACAGTGGAGTTTCTGCTCATATGACGAGACTGTGAGAATATTTTTCTGACTATCGAGAAGAGCAGATGAACTTTAAAATTACCATGGGTAATAAAGCAAAATGTACCGCTATTGGAAGAGGTACCGTATTATTTCAAATCGAGGCTGGAAATAAGCTTTGAGCAATTAATGTACTGCACATGCCCGAGTTGGCGGTGAACTTACTCTCAGTGTCTCAACTTCAAAATAGAGGTTACGACATTTACTTCATTGGTAACAGAGTTTACGTCAAACACCCTAGTTGGAAGAAGAAAGCACAAACTGGAGTAAGGAGCAACAAACTTTATAAGTTACAGCTCGAATCCCCAATGGCACTAATAAGCAGCACTGATGAAACAAACCTGAATGAACTATGGCACAAAAGAATGGGGCATTAAAGATTTTCAAGAACACTGTCATGGGAGTTCCAGAACTGAGCACCAAGTGGGACAATGTCTGCAGAGGGTGCGTGTTGGGAAAATATGCCAAGGCAGCGTATTAGAGAAGCGTCAATAGGGCTAAGAGTGTATTGGGCTTGATACACTCGGATATTTGCAGACCAATGTCCACTAGAGCTCATAGTGGTACCGAGTATTTTGTCACCTTTATTGATGACCATTCCAGGAAAACCTGGATCTACTTTCTGAAGACCAAGGACGAAGCCTTCAGTCAGTTTAAAGAGTTTAAAGCTCTGGTAGAAAATCTGATAGGAAAGCGGATCAAGGTGTTGCATTCAGACAATGGTGGAGAGTACACGGACAAGGAATTCACAGTGTTCTGCGCAAGGGAAGGTATCAGAAGAGAGTGGACCGCTCCATATAATCCGGAGCAGAATGGTGTGGCATAAAGGAAAAATAGGACTATTGTCATGGCTGCAAGGGCAATGTTGTATGATCAAGACATGCCCAAATTTATGTGGGTTGAAGCTTTTTATACAACTGTCTATGTTCAGAATAGGATTCCTCACAATGCATTGGGAAATATCACTTCAGAAAGTGTCTTCACTGGCAGCGAGCTTGAAGTGAGTCACTTTATTTTCTTTGGCAGTAGGGCATATCGTCATATGCCCTTGCGGAAAAGGGGTATCTGATAGGATATGACGAGAATGCAATGGCTTACCACATTTACATTCCGGAGAGCAAGAAAGTTGTAGTGCGGAGGGATGTGAAATTCATGGAGGAGAGGGCCTTCAGAAGATCCCGAGAGTTGCCTTTTGCTACGCAATCTGAGGAGGATCTGCTAGTTCAACCACAACGACTTGCGGTAGATAATTCAGCTGCCTCTCCAGGGCATGGTGACTCAAGGGACACTTCTTCTGAGGACTTGCAAGAGGTAGAGCAGGTAAATCCATCCACTGCCAGTGGGAGAACGAGCAGGGAGCTACGACAAATTCTGAGGGACGCAGATTTGGACCCCCCCGAGATGTGAAGAGACATCGCAGGTACCTGAGAGGTACCAAGCCTTGGTTGCACACATTGAGGAACCCTCTAGTTTTCGGGAAGCAGCTCAGCACGAGGTATGGGTAGATGCGATGGTGGAAGACTACAGTTCCATCATGACGAACGATGTCTGGGAGGTGGTCCCCAGACCTCAGGATAGATCAGTTGTAGGTTCAAGGTGGATCTACAAGATCAAGTATGTTGCAAATGGAAACATGGAGAAATTTAAAGCCAGGTTTGTGGCTAAGGGGTATGCTCAGAAGGAAGGGATAGATTATGAAGAAACCTTCGTCCCAGTAGCCAGATATACCTCCATTAGATCCGTGATATCGCTTGTTGCACTGATGGGATGGGAGATTGACCAGATGGACGTCAATACTGCGTTCCTAAATGGGGTGATAGAAGAGGAGGTGTATATTGAACAACCAGAGGGCTTTGAGACGCATGATCAGAAGTCTCATGTGTGTAGGCTTAAGAAAGCCTTGTATGGACTAGAGCAAGCCCCTAGAGTTTGGTATGGTCGAATTGACAGCTACTTGTAGAAGATGGGATTCATCAAGAGTGATGCAGATCCCAATCTCTACTATCTAAGGGTAAGGAGTGATCCCCTGATATTGGTTTTATATGTATATGATCTATTTCTGACAAGATCATCGAGGCTCATCAAAGACAGCAAGGAGAATTTGACTACATAATTCGACATGAAGGATCTAGGGCTGATGCACTATTTTTGGGGGTTGGAAGTTTGGCAGCAGAAGGGGGAGATCTTTCTTAGTCAAGGAAGATATACTACAAAAATTCTGAAGAGATTTCAGATGGAGGACTGTAGACCCATGACGACTCTAATGATCACCAACTGGAAGAAAATCGACACATCCAAAGATGATGAGGCAGATCCTACTCTCTATAGGCAGCTCATAGGATCTTTGATGTATTTGGTAAACACTAGGCCAACCATCTGTTATGTTGTAAATAACCTCAGTCAATTCATGGTGGAACCTATGAGGGCTCATTGGGCAGCAACCAAGCATGTTCTCAGGTACCTTCAAGGAACAATTGAGCTTAGATTGAAGTACACCTGTGGCAGTGACATCAGGTTAAGTGGGTTCATCGATGAAGATTGGGCAGGGAGTCCAGTAGATCGGAAGAGTACCAGTGGGTATTGTTTAAGTCAGGGGTCAGGGATGACTTCCTGGTCAACAGGAAACATAAATCCGTGGCGCTAAGCTCAGCAGAGGCTAAATATATGGGAGCTAGCACAACTTCGTGTGAGGCCATATGCCTTTGGAAACTGCTTGTGAACCTACTGAAGGAGAAAATGGAAGCGACCAGTATTCTATGTGATAATCAGAGTTGCATCAAGCTCTTTGAAAATCATGTGTTTCATGATCTGTCGAAGCACATTGACATCAGGTGTCACTTCATCAGAGACTGTGTACAACGAGGAGTTGTACTGTTGCAGTACACTCCAATAGGAGAACAAGTGGAAGAAATTCTCACGAAAGCTCTGGGGAAGACAAAGTTTGTCTACTTCAGAGAGAAGATGGGGATGATCAAGAATCCATTCCAGTAGTAGGAATGGATAGGATCAAGATTCAGAGGGAGCTGCAGTACAGATGTAGCAGTGTCATGGGCAACAGTACAGAAGGCAGCATCGCAGCAGATGAGGGGCAACAACCAGAGATCAACAGTGCAGAGGATGCTTCAAAAGCAGAGCAACATGAGACATGCATATTGCTAGAACACCTTCCTCGGTTAGAGGGAGTGTTGATTTTTGTTGCATTGGAAAGCGTTCTAAGTCTCAAACTTTGTAAGGAGGCTTGGACATCAGTATTCCAAAGAACCCAGAAACCGTTTGTGGAAATTCCACTCGGTTCATGTCTTATTAAAATAATTAATTATTTTACTGGAGACCCTAAGTCTAAACTTGGGGAAATTAAATAATTAAAGGGTTTTAATAAGACAGAGTGTGAATCTTCTAGAAACGAAGATCAAGTCAAGTTTTAATCTTAGCCTTTGATAAGACTTCTAATCTGGGCCGTTGATTCATCAATGAGAAGATTATAAAAGAAGGCTTGAGGGTCATTTGGAAAACAAGCCGGGCATACACTCAATACCGGAAGGAGATCTATTATGAAGGAATAGAATTTGATTTCATAGGGAGAGTTGCAGAAGCAGAAGGAGAAGAGGGAGTTAGCAGTGACTGAACATGAGGACAGAGGGATGCAGAGGGCCACATAAGGCAGCAGAGAGTTGCAACGTAGTGAACCCACGTAGAGTGACGCAATCCAGCACAGGGACTGTGCAAAAAGACACACAAACAGAGGCAAAGGGAGTCAGAGGCTCTTCTGGGTGTCAGGAAAATTTCAGGAGTGGCCGAGAATTTTGTCTCAGGTGTTTTATGATTATATCTACCAGTGTATTGCTTGTAAGGATTCATTTGTTGAAGAATAATAATAAAATCCTCATCTACTGCACCAATTTTCCCACATTGGGTTTTTTCCGGGGACAATTGTCCAAAAATAATTGTGTAAATGTGATTGGTTCTTATGCTTATGCTCTTTACTGTTTACTTCTCTACATATATAATTGTGAACGTTGCAATAGCATTTATTTCAAAGTTTACTGATAGACTTCTGTAAATAACTTATTGGAGTAATAAGTAGGAGAAATAAATCTATCACTACAACTGTAGATTTCTAGATTGATATTTTCACAAGTAGTTCAACCTATTAGATTGTGGGGGGGGGGGAGGTTTGTGTGTTTAAAAGAGTATTAGTGATATGATAAATAAAGAAGCTAAAACCTTTGTTTATCACTTACCACCTTGTACCAACCAGAAAGAGGAGGCGATTCTCATGGAAGGCTCTAGATGGGGTAGACCACATAGTGATTGTATACATGAGAATCTCTTTGTTGATTTTTCCTCAACACTTCACTTATGTTTAAAACATGATCACAAACATGCTAAAATGCCAAAAAACAAGCACTTTGCACAACGAAAAATGTTCAACGGTGAATCAATGTAGTACACAAAAAAATTTTTCCAACCCAAAACTTGTTATATTACAACTTTAATACAACAAATATAGAACTCCTGTACCAGGGATCATGGTCCTTACAATTAGTGTTTATACAAGGAAACAACTAGGGCTTGATGTCAACAATGTATCACAATCAATGTACCCTTTAACAAGGCACACTTGACTTACTTGCTGAAGGAGATCTCACACCAGCCCTTTCAGTCCATGTACCTTGAACACCTTGCATGTCCTTTGCCACCTCTACTGCTCCTCACAAGTACTTCTACTGCTCTAGAATTGCTTGCATCTTCAACTGACCAATTTATCTCTATCAATGGCACCGTTGTCCAAAATCAAGCAGGACAAGAAAAGGAAAGAAACAAATGATGCTCATATCATTGAAGAAGTGGAAGAACATGATGAGAAGAAATCCAAAGGGATAGATTTTCACTATTAGGGTTTCTCCAATACATAGTAAGGAGAACTAGGAGGTGAAAAGACCTCCACCATGGCAGTCAAGATGAGAAGCATTATGACGAGATGCATCTTAGTAGCAGATGGCATCATACTAGAAGCATACCATTGAAGCAAGAGCTCATGATATCATTAGGAAAGCTTGAAAGAATAATTGAAGTAGAAGTCTACATGGATGTAGCAGTCATCATATAAAGGAAGTAGCTCTTGGTAATGCCATTGAAAGCATGTGTAGTGCATATGGTTGAAAGAAATTCATCTAGAATGATAGAAGGAATTCATCATACTGTATACATCATCATCACGAGAAATAAGCTTCTGCTGAATGAGGATAATCTACATCCTCTGTTGGAATCTTCATTAGAAGGTTCACCTCTCTTGGAGGAAGTAAGTATCTCACCGAGAATTCCACCCTGTATGGGGATTCATTGTTTAGAAGGATGATGGTATGGTGACAAAGTATTGCAGAATGTCGCAATGGTTGTACTCCCAATCAAGGAAAGGAAGTTGTTGAAGGAAGCTTAGATGACCAAAAGAAGGAACGGGTTATGTATGCATGTATTTAATTGAGTCATATCATCATATGGTTGCATGGGTAAATGCTCTATCTCATGAGCATGATCAAAGAAAAGGGATCTCCTCCTTTGGAAAGATGCATGAAGGCATGGTTCACATATTGACTAGATGAAATCCACATAATATGTCCTCATATGGAATATGAGGTGGTTGAAAAAGATGAAGGAACTATGGATGAAAGTTCCTAGGGAACAATATGTGAGGAAAGAAAGAAGAGATCGTGAAAGATGTAACTATGGGCACATAGAAAAGGAAATGAACATCTGATGACTAGGAGAATTGATCACAACATCTCCATGAAAAAGCTATGAAGACTCTGATGAAATCTGGAAAGAATGGAGATCCTTGACATTGAATATCTTGGAGATATGTCAATATGTATGCAAGATGTTGTTGTTGCTACAAGCAAATGTCACGATGAAGGGCCAACACAAAAGGTAACTTTGATTTGATGTTCATTTATTATTTTTGAGCAACATCTAGATGGGTTGATACAAGGTTATCGAAAGAGAGTTTTAGATGTCACCTAGAACTAGAACTCATGTGGTTGAATGAAAGATGCTAAAGGAAATATGACTTGGAAGAGGTAGTTGTATGAAGAAGATCCAGATGTGGATTAGAAGGCCACTTTCTGATGAAGAAAACGATGACATGACTGACATAGTTCATGAAGGAAAGTGATGGATGGCCAATGCCCTATGAAGAAGTCCCAAAATATGAAGGCTCCATAATGCTAAAGATGAAATTCATGACATTGAAAGGAGGAGCTCTTCAAGCAGCTGAAGGTACCATGATCTCCACCGGAGAACAAGTGAGCTGCTAAAAACAAGTCCCTAGTTAAGAGGGAGCTTGGACAAGACCCTGGTTAAGAGGGAGCTTGGGTACATTTGTTTTATAGGAATGGGTTGGTCATCCCTGGTTAAAAGGGAGTGACAAATATGGTTCTCTACTTCATGTGTCATGCACTAGACGAGGACTAACATCCGCAAGTCTTAGTGAATGCCATGAGGAGAGATAGACACATCATTCTTGTCTTCACTTTGGAAGAAAGAATGGAGGATTGGGTAAACACCTGACATTTGATACTCTTTGAAGGTGAGGTAGGGCATCCAAGATAAGAGTAGCCATAGAAGACCGATACTCTTTGAGGACTAGGAATCCAAGATAAGAATAGTCCTAGGAGGACATATCCTGTGAACACTCAGGTGGGGTATGTGCCTTGAGAGACAATGATGATGGTGTCTATCAATCATTGGTCTCGCCAGCATTGTGCTCCAATCTTGTGGAGAGATAGAGCTGTTAGTCAAGGCCTTGCTATGTGACTATGTTGGTTGATATGATGCAAAATAGATAGGTTACCAATCCAACTCTTCTTATGAGAATTCTTCAGATTTAGAATGTCCAAGTACCTTGTATGGATTATGAATACCTCTCTAGTTAAGAGGGAGTGTTGAAATATGTAACTAGGTTTGGTCTTCATAATGACATATGTAATCATGATTTTATGTATTTAATGAAGTGAGAAAAATAAATTTATTGTTATTCTTGAGGCATGGGTTTCATGCTCAAGGGAAATTTATTTTTGGGTCAAGTGCCCATTGAGTGCTTCTAGGTTTTTCATAAAGTCAATTCAGTCATTGTCATGTATTGAAGACCCATTTGGGCATGTTACATATTGTAAAGAAAATTTATTTGAGTCAAAGTAGAGAAAAAAAACCCTCTAAGCCCTCATCATGGCACAAAGATCAAGTTGGCCTACATGAAGGGACAAGTTGGCCTAAAGAAAACAATTCGTACCCCTCAAAAGCCTATATATAAGAAGGAACTCGACCTCATTTGGACACACACTCAAGCAAGTTCAATCTTCTCAAGATAGAAGCTGGAAAATGACAAAGAAGAAAAGAAGAACAAGATCGAAGTTTTGGGTCTCTCTCTCTCTTTTGTTAGGGTTTCTACAGTCACTGGGCAAGATGAAATTCTGAAGTTGCATCGAAGTTGTGAAGTTGCTTCTAGGTCGAAGCTGTGAAGTTGCAAGGTCGAAGCTGTGAAGCTGCTTCTAGGTCAAAACCGTGAAGCTGCAAAGTCAAAGCTATGAAGCTGCTTCTAGGTCGAAGCTGTGAAGTTGCAAGGTCAAAGCTGTGAATCTGCATCAAAGTCGAAGTTGTGAATCTAATAGGTCGAAGTTGCAGAAATTGTTGCTGGGTGTCGAAGTTGCTGGACGGTCGAAGCTTTTTACTGGAATGTAATGTCCCCATTTTTATTTTCCTCCATAGTACAACCAGGGTGGATTTCCAGGACAGGGGATGGCCAAGCCATATGAGCAAGTTCGTGTTATCAGGGGTTTTGAGGGAGTTTTGAGGAGTTTTTGTGGGATCTGATGGCATTCGCTTGGCATATTTCATCATTCACACAATTTGTCTTCGTTCCATTGCTTTCAGACAACTTTCAAAAATTAGCATTATTATGGAGCCAAAATTAATTATTATGCTCGAGTTGGCATTCCGAGAAGATTATTTGATGGAACACCTCAGTGTAATAGCTTGTTGGAACCAGAATGAGAGGATCTTCACAATGGGATATTGAGAAGTGACTTATAGTGGCTAGAAAGAGTATGGTGGGCGATTTACCATTTTCCTTAATTAAAAATGACTTTAATTAGTCATTTAACTACAGGAAAAATAATTGATTGAAGGAAATGACCCAAAAGTGACTTAAGTGAAATATAATTAAATTAAAAAGTCACTAAGATAAAGTCAATGGAGGATCTTCTAGAATAATAATAAAATAATAAAATAAGATGCTTCTAGATGCTTGGAGATATATCCATTAGATCTATAAAAGGGGAGGAAGAGGTCATTTGGAGACATCTTGGATTTGATCATTGTCTTGTGTGAGAGGTTTGAGAACTTGGTTCTCTACTTCAGCAATAGCCCCAAGACGGAAACCCTCGGGTGATTCAGTGAGAGTGGGCGAGCACCCATCTCTTCGCTTGGTGGATCCATTTAGGATTCACAAGTTTTAGTTTATTGATTTTCAGTTTGTTTTGGAGGCCAGTTGCGGAATTATTGTAGATCTATTTGGGGCCATTACCTCAGCCATTTCCAGTTTGTTGTTCCAACATTTTCTATATTAATAAAATAAGGCTGAGATATTCTGCATGTTTGTATTGTCTATTATTCAGTTGCAGATTCTATTTTCCGTTTTGCCGTAAATATTATGGTTTATGTTGTGCAAATTGTGTATGGTGTTGATGGCTTAAATTTCTGAAGCTATTTTACATGGAAATCTTCTTTTCTTGAATGGAAAATTTATCTATAGTATTTTTGAGTTGAAAGTTCAAGGGTGTTCCAAATTTTTAGCGTTTGGGACATTACATGGAAGCTGTGCAAATCAAGAAGGAAGGTTGACTTGGTCTTGGAGGAGTCTTGGTCAAGGTTCTATATCTTGGAATTTGTCAATTGAAGTTCTATAAGAAGAGAATAATTGTTGTGGGTTTTCCTCTTAGTTGGAAAGCTTTTGGCCTTGGTTGATCGTGTTGAGATTTTGTGTATTTGGGGCAGCATTAGTTGTGCTCTAGCTCCCAAATTTTGTGGAGGGACTAAAGTACACTTGATCTAGAAGACCCAGAAATGGATTTGGGAAATTTCATCTAGTTTAGGAGATAATTAATTAATTAATTATTTTAATGTATTTCTTAAGTCTAAACTTAGGAAAATTAAATAATTGAAGTTAATTAAATTAAACATGTGATGAAATTGTCTTAAGTCACACGGATCAAGCTTTTTTTTAATCTTAGCCATTGATTCAAGATCTGACCATGGCCGTTGGTTTCCCAATGAGAAAAGTATAAAGGAAAGGCTTGGGGTCATTTGCAAAGGCACATAGAGGCAGAGCACTGAAGCTAAGCTGAGATTCTAGGGTGGGTTTGCTAAGAATTCTCAGAAGTGTTTTAGCTGCAGAGAGGGGAATTTAGACAAAGGGGATGATCTGATCCCAATGTGTAGAATCAGTGAGAGGCAGAGATCAACTCAGAGAGGTAGCATAGAGAAGCAGGAGAGCAGCAGCAGAGAGGGAAACAACTGTGCTACGCAGTACCTCCCAGGACAACGTGATTCAGCTGGAAGCCCTCAAGGGTTACAAAGAGACCCTAAGGGGCAGCGTAAGGATTGCATCACCCAGTCTGGGGTAATGCGGCCCTTTCCAGGCCAGCGCTGAGGGACGTAGGGTCTTCAAAGGTTGACGCAGAGGCTTCAGGGGCAGCGCTAGGGTTTCTAGGGTCTAATTTTGGCTGAGTCTGGTAAATTCTATTTGAGGGTGTGGATCAGTCATTATTTTGGCTTTAGAACAACCAGTGAGTTGCAGATCTATTATTTCTCTGTTGGGTTTTCCAGATCTGGAACCCAAATTTGTTGTATTCAGAAAATCCTTAATAATAAAACTCTCCCGCAGCCAACCTGAGAACGGTTTTGCCGCATTGGGTTTTTCCGGGGACTATTTGTCTAGAAAATCACTGTGTCACTTTGTTTATGTGTGCATGTACTTTTTTCCAGATTTGAATTGGTGAAAGTTTGTTATGTGTTTTGCTTCGATATTAATCTGAAATTCTCAGTTAATAACTTAATTAAGTAGGAGGAGCTTAACCGGATCTAACAACAAGATTTCTGCATTAGTGTAACATTCAGAAATTTTCACATGGTATCAGAGCAATTGCAGATCTAGGAGGGTCACTAGCAAAAGACTGAAGATTCTTGCTGTAGAAAGCAACAGGAAGAGCAGCAGAAGGGCAGATCTGAAGGGACAGTGCAGTTTTCAGAGAGGCAGAGTTACGTAGAGGGTAGGGTGACGTAGTCTAACGCTGTCTCCCAGCAGGCCCACGCACTTACTGCCAGAGGCAGCGTAGAGACATCACTGGGATTGTTTGAAGCCAGCCATTGTGATGTAGATCTGAAACTGTCAGATCCAGAAGAGCCTAAAGCACAGCTGCAGAAATTCAGTAGGTGCTGGTGGGGTTAAATTTCTGAAGTTTTCAGATTTTTAGCCTAAGCACAAGTGACAAAGAGCGAGAGGAGATCAACTTCTTAAAAAGTTTCTAGCCAAAGAATCTTGCAGATTGATCAAAGGATTAAAGAGAGCTGAATCATTGTTGAGTTGGCAAATTTCCAAGAAGGGAAATCAGTTGTCAGAGGGAGTAGAAGGTGCCTATTTCACCAAGGGCCTTAGATCCAGATCTCTAGCAAAGAGAAAGGAAGCCCCGACAAATTTTTTGAGCAGATGGCTCCTCATGGACTGCATGATCAGGAAGATTGGATGGCCTATCCAAATTTTCAGTTTGGAAGGCTAGGATCCTGATAGTCCTAGAGGCATATCATCTAAAGAGACAATGCAAAACAAGTTCTGGCCACACCGACTGATGCAGATCTCCTAAGGAAGCATAATGAAGCGGCTGATAATGGATAGAATTAAGGACCATATTGTCCCACATATAGCTGAAAAGAAGACATCTAATGAGATGTGGAAGGCCTTAACTTCCCTATATGAGGGAAAATCTGTCCAAAGGAAGACGCTGTTGGAGACACAGATGAGGTCATTCATGATGACCAAGGGAGAAGACATGAAACATTTCCTCTTCGGATTGCAGTCGATCAGAGATCAGTTGACTGCAACGGGTGCTAAGGTGGAAGATGAGCTGATGGTCAGGACTTCTCTCAATGTAGTCACGGATGAGTGGGAAACCTTTGTCCAAAGCATCTTGGGCAGAGCAGACCTCCCAGATTGGGACAGTTTGTGGGCAATCCCGCGGCAAGAAGAACTCTTCAGATTCACCAAGAAGCAGTACAACACGGGATCGAGAAAAATGAAGAAGGAAGATGAAGAAGATGCAACCTTGGCATCAAAGAGGCAACAGGGAAAGAAGAAGAAGGATCTGTCAAAGATCAAGTGCTTCCAGTGTGGTGAATTATGACATTTTGCCAACAATTGTCCTGAGTAGAAAAGGGTCAAGGAAGCTTCTTCTTCCAAGGTTGCTGTGGCGGATGATGGGTCAGAAGATGATGCAGCCATGAGTGCTCATGTACCTCGAGAGAAGAGGTGGGGTGACATGGATCTGTAGAGCATCTACAGATAGAGGGGTGGGATCCTTGAGTAGCTCATCTCTTGGATCCAATGCGAGCTACGACAGCCTTAAGACGGTAGCGAGACAAGTGGAGCAGTGGGTGCATAGATCACGGTTGAAGCAGAGGAAGATTTGTGTTGATTTCTATAGCATCAGAAAGTGTTCTAAGTCTGATTTTAGGTAGAGAGGCTTACACATCAGTTATCTAGAGAACCCAGAAATTGTTTGTGGAAATTACACTCGGATATGACTTTATTAAAATAATTAATTATTTTGATGTAGACCCTAAGTATAAACATAGGGAAATTAAATAATTAAAGGGTATTAATAGAGCAGAGTGTGAATCTTCTAGAAAACGAATATCAAGTCATCTTTTAATCTGAGCCATTGATTAAAGATATAATCTTGGTTGTTGATTCATCAGCGAGAAGACTATAAGAAGAGACCTGAGGGCCATTTGGAAATCAAGCCAGGGACACTCTCAGTCCTCGAAGGAAATCGATTCTGAAGCAAGGGAAATCGATTTCAGTGGGTGAGTTTGTAGAGGCTGGGTTGCAGAAGTAGAAGAAAGAGGGAGGAGTCAGTTATCGGGAAGCAGAACTCAGGAGGTTGAAGAGAAGGGTGAGTTGATCAGCAGCAAGAACCCCTCCACGCAGAATCATGCAGTCCAGAGAGGGACTGCATAGAGCATTCATGCTGGATGATGCAGAGGGTATAGGAGGTCACCTCGAGGGTCCGAAAATTGTTTGGAAGGTCTAGAAAATTTAGCTAGGTGTTTTCTAATTTTTCTCTGCTCATCAGACTCCTGTAAATGTACTTTCCATCTCTGAAGATAAATATAAAACCCTCATCTGTTGCACCGGTTTTCCCACATTGAGTTTTTCTGGGGACAATTGTCCAAAAATATTTGCGTTCATGTGGTTATTTCTATTGTGCTATTGGTGTAAATTATCTTTCTGTTCTTATGCTCTTAACAATAGTGAAGATCTGCAAATGTGTTTATTTCAGAATTTACTGAAGCATCTGTAAATAACTTATCTCATAAGTAGGAGAAATAAACCAAGTATTACAGAAATATTTTCCTCTTGAAAATTTCACAATCTGAAGGCTGGAAGGTGTAGCACAGTGTAGATGCAGCAACAACGTAGAGGCAACAACAGCGCAAAGGCTGATGTGATTTCAGCAGCGCAAAGCAGAGCTGCTTACGTAGAGCAGAGTTGCAGCAACGTAGAAGGCTTCAGGAGGAAAGCGCAGTGCAACAGCAGCGTGAGATTTCAGCACAAGGGGCTGATGTGACTTCAACAGTGCAGAGGGAGTCAGCTTAGCAGTGCATAGTTGTTGTTGTGCATCATCCTTCAGATGCCAGCACAGATAAGTAGCCTATGGAGCTTCAGTGATGAGGATGTAGCCCAACTGACTTGTCTGTCAAAGATTGGGCAGGAGATTTAGTTGTTTCTCTCAACAACTGAAGTTGTAGTGCTATGAGAAGCACAGATGCAACAATTTGAGAGGGAGCTGCAGTACAGATGTTGCAGTGGCAGTGACAGAGTCATGGGCAGTGGTGCAGAACGATAGCAGCAGTGCAGAGTTGAGTGGCAGCAGGCCAAGCATCAATAGCATAGAACGAGTGCCCAAAATTTTGTAATGCATAGTGTCATGTATTGCTAGAGCACAATCCTGATGCTAAGAGGGAGTGTTGAGATTTTGTGTATTTGGGGTAGCATCAATTGTGCTCTAGCTCCCAAATTTTGTGGAGGGATTAGAGTACACTTGATCTACAAGGCCTAGAAATGGATTTGGGAATTTTCATTTAGTTTAGGAGATATTTAATTAATTAATTATTTTAATGTATTTCGTAAGTCTAAATTTAGGAAAATTAAATAATTAAAGTTAATTAAATTAAACATGTGATGAAATTGTCTTAAATCACACAAATCAAGCTTTCTTTTAATCTTAGCCATTGATTCAAGATCTGATCATGGCCGTTGGTTTTGCAACGAGAAAAGTATAAAGGAAAGGCTTGGGTTCATTTGTAAAGGCACACGGAGGCAGAACACTGAAGCTAAGTTGAGGTTCTAGGGCGGGTTTGCTAAGAATTCTCAGAAGTGTTTCAATTGCAGAGAGGGGAATTTAAACAAAGGGGATGATTTGATCCCAATGTGTAGAATCAGCAAGAGGCAGAGATCATCTCAGAGAGGCAGCACAGAGAAGCAAGAGAGCAACAGTAGAGAGGGCAACAACTGTGCTATGCAGGTGTTGTGCAGTCCCTTCTAGGACAACATGATTCAGCCGGAAGCCCTCAGGGGTTACACAAGCGGTTTCGTACAACGCCGTACAGATCTGACTTACGCAACTCAGAAAAAGAGACTTTTTTGATTTTTGGATTTTATTTTTGTCTTTAGTTGGGTTAGTAGGTGAGTTAGTGTTGAGTTAGGGATAGGATGAAAATCTTATAAGCTCTATTTCACCTCTCATTTGCTCACTTGTGTTTTTGGAGAGCTTGGAAAAGAGAGGTGAAGATAGCTTGGAGAAGAGAAGAGAAAGAGAGGAGAAGAGAGCTTGGAGAAGAGAAGAGAAAGAGAGGAGAAGAGAGCTTGGAGGAGTGAAGGAGGAGGAGCTTGGAGGAGTAAAGAAGGGCTTCCATCTACAAGAGCTAAAGAGGTAAGTGCAAACCCCAAACTTTCTCATTTTTTGTCATTGCTTTGTGTGTTTTATCTCCTCCCTCTCCTACAGTTTCCCATTCTTCTTGTTCATTTATTTGCAGGTTGTCCACCATCTATATTCATATTCAAAGATGATGTTTTTTTGGCTTCTATGTATCATTCCACTATTGTTTTGATGATGGTAAGGGGGAGTAGAAATAGAAGAGAAGAACATGAAGAAGAACAACATAGTGGTCCCCATATGAGTGACCCAATGTATGATGAGGAGGAAGGGTTTGAAGAGGAAGGGGATGATTTTGATGAAAACATTGAAACACCAAAGGGGAAAGCTGCATTGACACCCTTGTGGAACTATGTGACCAAACTTGAAGGGGGAAAAGGTGGTGGAAGCTACAAGTTTTTGTGCCCTCATGGTTGTCATGGAGGAAAACCATATAGTGGTTCATATACCCGTGTGAGGAGGCATCTTTGTGGGCTGATGGACAGTGATGAAAGAAAGGGTGTTGTGGGGATAGCAATTTGCCCAAAGGTTCCAGCTGAACAAAGAAGAAAATACATCCAAATAGAGGAGGCTGCACAACAAAAAAATAAAAAACAAAAAACTCAATCTGAATCAAGTGCAACCTCTAGATTTGGTAGCTCATCTGCTCATGGTGTTTCTGCAAGTTCTAGAGGTAAAAAAACAATAGCAGATTTCCTTAATGTTGCTGGGAGGGATGATGTGGATGGAAAGATAGTCCAATTTCTTTGTGCTTGCGGTGTACCATTCAATGTGCTTCGCTCTCCCTATTGGCATGAAATGGTAAAGGGCATCAATGAAGCCCCAAAAGGATACAAGTCCCCCAACTATGAGAAAGCTAGAATAGTGTTATTAGAAAGAGAAAAAGGAAAGGTTCAAGCAGCTTTGACACGTTTTACAAATGAGTGGGTGGATAGTGGGGTATCCATTGTATCAGATGGGTGGACAAATATCAGAAACCAACATTTGATAAATGTTCTTGGTGTTTCTGCTAGTGGTGCAGTGTTTATTGCATGTCATGATTCCTCCTCTGTCAGTGCAACTTCCCATAACATTGCAGATCTCCTATTGCAATCAATCAGAGATGTTGTTCCTAGTAAAGTGGTTCAAGTGATCACAGATAATGCAGCAAATTGGAACGAAGCAGGAAAAATTATTGAGCGTACTTATCCACACATATTTTGGTCTAGGTGCTTGGTGCACACATTGAACCTTTTGATGTGCACCTTTTGATGCATGATATTGTGAAGCATAAAGAATGTGGGTGGATTAATGAGCTTTACAAGAGAGGGAAGAAACTCATTAAATTCATCACAGGGCATATAAGGGTAAACTACTTCTATGGCACCTACTCCAAGTTGCAGTTGCTTAAACTTGCAAAAACTAGATTTGCAAGTTATTACCTCACCTTTAGGCGGCTAGTGAAGTTGAGACAAGCTTTAACTAATATGGTCACCGCTGAATCATGGGAGGAAATTAACACTGATAGAGATGGTGCTAATGCAGCCAAGGACACTATTCTTGACATGTTATTTTGGTCACAAGTGAAATATGTTTTGCAATTCACCAAACCAATTTATTAGATGATCAAGTTTGCAGATTCAGATCAGGCAATAATTGAGGAGGTGTATGAGCAAATGGATAACATTTTGGGGCAGATTAAAGACATTGTTGAGCCTAGAGTTACCACCTTGTACAAATATATTCGTGTAGAGGTGGTAAAATGATGGGATATGCTAAATGTTCCATTGCATGCATTAGCATATGTTTTGACACCTAAATACTATAGTCCATCATGGCTTTCAACAACAACACCTGGGGGTGGCGGGGCGAGGGGGCAGGAGAAAACCACACCTAGATCCAGAGGTCCTAGAAAAATATATGATTGCATTGGATAGATTAGTCCCTGATGAGGAGGAGTCACATTCGGTACGGAAACAGTTGAGCAGCTATTCACTTTCCACTGGTCCATTTGGGAGCATGCATGCTATTAGAGATCGAGAGATTTTTTCTTCTATTGAGTGGTGGAACATGCATGGAGGCGCTACTCCACTTCTACAGACTTTGGCATTGTGGGTGCTATCACAGGTGGTAAACACTTCTTCTGCAGAGAGGTGTTGGAGCTCTTATTCTTTCATCCACAGTGTTAAAAGGAACAGGTTGAGTTTAGACCGGGCAGAGAGCTTGGTTTATGTTCATTACAACTTGCGATTGTTGTCCCCTCACTGTGATGATGCAAAGAGTAATAGAGACCTTAAAATTTGGGACAGGTATCCAGAGGAGGCCAATTTGGAGGATGGAGTGTTGCGGTTAGAGCAATTAGAGGATGCTCTTATCCATGATGATGATGATCGACTTGACATGCCACCTCCCACTGGTCCCTTGCTTCCTAGGTTCCATGGTTCAACACCAACAACAGAGGCTTCGTCTTCATCAGTTGCAGTGCCAGTGCCACAACTTCCACAGCTACCATCTTCTTCATTGCCACCACGTGGAAGCGCACCGTCACGTACTGTTCGTGGTGGAAGGAGGAGAGATTAGTAGATATTTTCACAATTTACTGCTTTTTGTCATAGATTAGACTTGTAGGCTTGTTGTGAATTTGAACTGTTTTGTCTTGGTGGTGGCCAAGTGGCCTATTTTGTAAACATTATTATTTGAATTTTGGACATGACTAATGTTGATAGTTGCTCACTTGATAGATAATATGCTTTATGTTTTATAATATGGTTAAATGTTTTATGTTTATCATTTATGTTTTATAGTATGCTTAAATGTTTTATCATGCTTAAAAATTTGATGTATGTTTGTAATTGTTAGGATCTAGAATCTAGATTCTAGATGGTTGATGCTCGAATAATTAATTATTGATGTACAATGGAATCATGGATGTCATATCTATCTTGATTTATGTACAAATATGCATTTTTTCATGTCTTCTACAACTAATATGGTATTTGGGATGTTTTTTTGAATATATATATATATCATTTTCCAAAAATTTAGGAAGCGAAGCGTTTCAGAAGAGTCTAGTATATATATATATCATTTTCCAAAAATTTAGGAAGCGAAGCGTTTCGGAAGAGTCTAGTGTATATATATATATATATATATATATATACACACACTAGACTCTTCCTAAACGTATATATATACACACTAGACTCTTCCGAAACGTATATATATACACTAGACTCTTCCGAAACGTATATATATACACTAGACTCTTTCGAAACGCTTCGCTTCCTAAATTTTTGGAAAATGATGCTTCCGCGTCCCCGCTTCCAAAAAATGTCCCCGCTTCGTCCCTGCTTCGTGCAACGTTGTGTGGGCCACCCTGTTGGCCCAAAGCAACTAAGACCTAATGCCTGGATCCTGTCAAACCAGGAGGTAACTCCGCAAATCAGAATGTGTATTAGATGAAGAATGTGCATGTATTTATACATTGAGGTGAGGCTATCGGGATTCATCTCCCAATGACTCTTGGCCTTCCTTATTTCCTAATATTATTTATTATACAATATTAAATATCCTCACCCAACCCTTAGGATTAGGTGTCAACATTCCCCCCTTTAATCCGAAGGGATGTTGGTGAGCCCAAGCATCGATCTGAACTTTTCAAACTTTTCTCTGCCAAGTGCTTTGGTGAAGATATCAGCAGTTTGCTCATTTGTGGAACAATGATGTAGATGGATGGTTTTGGCCTGAACATGATGTCGAATTAGATGATATTTTGTATTGATGTGCTTTGTTCGATCATGGAACTTTGGGTTCTTGGCCAACTTTATAACAAATCCCTCTGGCTGAGACATAAAAACTTTCTCCTTTAGATCTCCATTTAGAAAGGCGGTTTTTACATCCATCTGATGGACTTTCCATCCATTTTGAGCTGCTAGGGCAAAGAGAGTCCGGATGGTGGTCCATTTTGTTGTGGGGGCAAAAGTTTCTTCATAATCGATTGCTTCTTTTTGTGCAAAACCTTTTGCCACAAGCCTGGCCTTGTGCTTGTCAAGTGAGCCATCTGCTTTATACTTGTTCTTGTAGACCCACTTCCAGCCAATTGGTTTTGTTCCCAAAGGCGGATCAACTAGCTTCCAAGTGTCATTCTTTATCAAGGCATCATACTCTTTTTGCATCGCTTCTTTCCATTCATCATGAGAAGCAACTTCTTTGAAGTAAGTTGGTTCATGATCTGTAGACAAACTCAATTCACAGTTATAAGCAATATCCATATCAACAGGAGAATCAAAATTATCTACATCACCTTCGTTTTGTTTAGTGGAACTTCTTGTTCCTGTTTTTCCAACCTCATCGGGATGAACATTCTCCAGTGTCTTTGTCAGCCATTTGGGAGGACCTTTCTGAGATGGCCCAGGCTGCTCATTTGACTGAGTTGGGATTGATTCAAGATTCAATCTCCCAATTCTGTCAATCACATCATTCAATGTGTCATCCGTGGTTGTTTCTTCATGTGGGGGAGTGAGTGCTTCAGGACATTATTCCACAGTTTGATTCAATATAGGAATCCCCCCTTCAAGATGTGGAATCTGATTATCAAATTCTTGGAAATACTTTGCATGTGTGAATCTATCCATGCGATAAAGTTGCCGCTCAACAACCTTGTCACTCTTGGAAGATTCAAGAAATATGACATCTCTTGCTATTACAAACTTCTTATTTGCTTCATCATAGAGACGATATCCTTTGGAGGTATTGGAGTACCCCAAGAAGATACATTTCGACTTCTAGCACCAAGTTTATTCCTTTGACCCTTGGGTATCAAGGCATAACAGGTGGACCCAAAGACCCTGAAATGCTTTACCGAAGGAATGTGGCCATGCCACATTTCAAAAGGAGTTTTGTTTCTAATTGAACTTGAAGGACACCTATTCTTTATGTAAACAGCACAGAGAACTGCATCAGCCAAAAACATCAATTTTACATTCTTGAAAATAACATGGAGCGAACCATATTTAAAATAGTTATGTTCATTCTTTCAGCTACACCGTTCTGTTGGGGATTATATGGCACAGTGGTTTGATGTTTGATCCCATGTTGACGAAGATAATTTTCAAATTCGTTTGAAGTGTATTCTTTTCCATTATCAGTACGTAGAGAGCCAATATGAGTTTGTGCATCATTTTCAATCCATGCATGAAAATTCTTGAATGTTTGAAAAGCATCAGACTTGTTCTTCAATAAGTAAAGCATCAGATCATGTAGAATATGATCTGGAAGACCAGGCAACTTAAGCCTAACTGTGCTAAGCCCTGATGGCTTGAGTTTGGATTTATCTGCAAAATATACTGCTCCATCAACTTTGTCAGTAAATTCTTCAAAAAAATCTTTTCTAAATGTCATGTGACATGTTGCTCCTGAATCTAGCAACCAATCATCTCTCCATGAAGTAAATGAAACATCAAACAAGTCTTCAGTTACTCCATTGTTAGAATGTGCTAGAACATAATGAGCGGATTCATGTGCTTTACCTTTGTCTTTGTCATTAGTTTTACCTTTGTCTTGATTTCTTTGTTGCTCAATTTTATCCTAAGGTGTCTTGCATTTGGATGCATCATGTCCATCTTTATTGCAACATGTGCAATGAAGATTGGATTTGTCAGATTGTCTGCCCCCCCTTTCTTTGAAGTTTCTTCTTCCTCTTCCTCTTCTGCCACCTCTTCCTCTGGAAGAATCTGGAGCATGAATCTTTTCTCTATGTGCACAGTATGCAGCCTCTTCAAAAGACGAAGGCACTGTCATCTTCCCGAAAGATTTCTCTCTTTCTGCAAACTTTTTCTCAAGGGTCTCAAAGGTGATATGCTCAAGGTTTCCACTTGCTTGCAATGACTCAAGATAATGTGAGTATGTCGGATATAATGCTTTAACATATGCTATGAGAGATATGTCCATTTTTACACCAGTGCTTTCAATGTCATGCATTATAGATCTTACTTCTGAAGCTAAAGCAAGGGGATCATCATTCTTCATTTCAAGACTGAACAACTTAATCATCAATTGAAAATTTTCTAGTTCTGAATGTGAGTCATAGAGTTCTTTTAGCTTGCTCAAGGCTTCATGGGCATTTGAAAATGATGAAATATGGCGACTTAACTCTTCATTTACGGATGCTGCAATCAAGGCATAGGCCTTGCAGTTCTTGTTTTCCCAAATGGCGAGCTCCTTGTCTGAAGTGGGCTTTGCTGGTGGGTTTTCTTCTTGTCCTTCACAGATTCCTTTCCACAACTCATTAAAAATGAGAGCGTGCTTGATTTTCCGAGACCATTCAAGATAGTTCTCCTTGCCGGAGAGAACCACTCCTACAATAGATATGAGAGAATGCATTCTTCTGAAGGGAAAAAATAATTATTTTGCTAGAAAATTATTTTGAAGGAGAGAAAACAAAAAACTCTTTGTTGAAAAATATACTCAATTAAAGGGGAAAAAAACTTTGCTAGAAATACTGAATTCTGCACCAAAAAAAAATATATATTTTTGTGTTTGAAGAAAAAAATTTATATGGGTATTGTTTTATATATGATGGGGGCGATATTGAATATATGAATGGGGCGGTATTGGATATATGATGGGTTGGTATTGTTTTATATATGAATGGGGCGGTGTTGAATATATGAATGGGGTGGTATTGGATATATGATGGGGGCGGTATTGTTTTATATATGAATGGGGCGGTGTTAAATATGTTGGGGAGCGGTATTATAAATGTGGAGAAGCGGTATTATAACTGCCGCGGGGGGGGGGGGGTGACGGTATTGTAACAGAGGAGCCGGGCCACGGGGAGGGCCAACAGGCTGGAGTGTTAGTGAGGGCGCAAATCGTAGCAGGGAGGTAAGGGAATGGCGGCTGGAGTGATAAGGGTCGAGCGGGAGTGGGGTAGATAGGGGCGAGGGGGGTGAGATATGGAGTCGGGTTATGTGCAGGCGGGGTAGCGGAGAAATGGAGTCGGGTTGACTGTTGGAGCGGCGTAGGGGTGCTGTAGCAGCGTAGGGAGCGACGTGGGGGGTGCTGTAGTGCGAGCGATGGGGAGTAGTGAACGTATGAGGGATGGGGAGGCCGAGAGGCCGTTTAAAAATCTGGAGTTGCAGGATTCTAATCACTGCAAAAATTTTGGAGCTGCAACTTGCAGAATTGCAAGAACTGCAAATTGCAGAATCTTTAGAAGCCGCAAACAAATGATTCAAAACTGTGCAAAAATTGCAGAGATAGATTAAAAAAAATGCAGAATTGCAGTATATGGCATCAATCTAATGGAGCAGCAAAGCTAGACATAAAACTGACTGAGAAAAAGACTGTTAGCAAGAATGAGGGAGTTACACCACAGGCAAAAATGCCAATAGTGGGACTGGCTCTGATACCATGTCAAACCAGGAGGTAACTTCGCAAATCATAATGTGTATTAGATGAAGAATGTGCATGTATCTATACATGGAGGTGAGGCTATTGGGATTCATCTCCCAATGACTCTTGGCCTTCCTTATTTCCTAATATTATTTATTATACAATATTAAATATCCTCACCCAACCCTTAGGATTAGGTGTCAACAGATCCCATACAAACCCCTGGGTGCTGCTATGCGGCTGTGTCAAGCCACCCGGAATAGACCCCAATGCTGGGATCCCAAATTGATCTCTCACCACATCTATCATCAATCAATCCTCTCGGATCCCAATGCCACCATGGCCAATCATCACTTAAGTCCCATGGCTAAGACTGCGCACTGCCTCCGGCTATAGCTGTTGCCCCATGAAGCGAAGTTCGCCAACAAGAATCAATGCTCCATAGCTCCTGCTGTGCTCTAGCTCTGACTGTATAAGCTGCCCCACCAACTGTGTACCAACTCATCGCCTCTCTCCAGTCCAACTCTTGACTTGATCTCATGCTAGCCCTGCTCTCCTGAAGTTGGGAGGGAATGCTGAAGAACTGTCGACCTGTGCCCCATGGCCATTTGGAAGTTGCCGCATCTACCATGTCTAAGGGTCCATGCTTTGATACACTCCCTATGCAGAAGATCGTATCATCAGTAGGATACCAACTCATGATCTCCCGCCAATCTATCCCGGAAGAAGAATAGGTAGTGACACCTGCACACAGAACAAGTCTGGTGTGAGGTCGCCAGTCCGTACTTAACTCGTGTTGCCCCGTCCCGTCTGTCGACGAGATCTACTTGCAGAAGAAGGCGCCTCTCTCTATAATGGGCCAAAGTGGGCAAGATATGTTGCAAGCCCCATTGATGTACTCTTGGAGAGTGCTATTCCCTGAAAGCACTGCAGCTGTGCCGACTGCGTGTGCTTCTATATGCACCTCATCAGTGTGACGGCCCAAAGATGGATGCTTCACCATCTCCAGTAGCTCCTCCCTCTCCTGATCAGGAATGTCTTGCTCCTGCTGTCTACTAGCCTCCTGCAGAACTATCCCATCAACCTCCAACATCTCCTGAGGATAAGTATCTGCAACTACTTCCACCCTTCTAGATATCTGCACATTCGTCTGCTTCTTCTCAATGGCTGACCCCAAGGTTAGCCGCATATCCACCACTGACTCACTGTGAGCCTCCATCTCCCTCTCCCCCAAAGGACTATTATGCATGATGTGTGTAGCCTCCTCCTTAGCTGACCCATGCTCCACCATATGCTACTCAGGCTGAATCATCACAAGTGACTCATTATCCTGAATATCTCTCATCGTGTCCCCTGACTGCTCACCCTGCATGCTGGAAGACAAATCCGGCCTGGTCATCAACTCCACATGACTGCTCATGCTCCCCAGAAGCATCCTCATATGATCCCACAGACTCATCCGAAGAAGAGTCCTCCTCCTGACATACAGAAGGAATGTCCTCCTGCTCTACCTTTGCCACCCCATCTGCATCTCCCATGCATTAGTGGTCAGGTCCCCAAGGTTCTTTGCAGATGAAGCAAAGTCCCTTCCTCCTTAGCTCATTTTTGCTGCCTAATCCCCCAAACTAGAGAAACTCCTCCCTAGTCAACTGTTTCCTGAAAAGCTCAATGGTCTGCTCAACCAGCCCTTTGGCTAGCTCATAAGCAGCAAGTGAGACCAACTGCTCTCTCTTCCAAATGCTCAACAACCTAGTTTGTAACTCTCGGCGAATGGCATCACGGTCTCTCATACATGACAACATGATGGATTGCATGTGTGCTATGACTGTGTCAGGATGATGTCTCCTAACGTTGAAGAAACATTGGAACATTTGCAGAATCAAGGCATCACACTCAAGGTCAAACATGACCTCATAAGTCTGGGTCAAGGCCTTCACTCCTAAAACCTTAAGCTTCCTCCCAAATGTAGAGCCTGTACTGTTGTCCAAGTCCTAAAAAGTCTCTACTATCAGTTAGAAAATTCTCTTCATACAATCATCATTGTAGGGATGAAAGGGTGCTACTATCCTCATAATATCACTGAAACAAGAGGCAGCTATAAGCTTGACTCTCTCACTGGGATGTTCCAAGAATCTGGCTGATACCAATGCAAGCATAGATGGTTCCAAAGCCCAATTTAAACTCCAATCAGATTGCTTTACCATTGAAAGACAAGATTCCAGTTTCTCCGACATGGGAAAGTCATTTTCTTCCACTCTTTAAGTCCGTTCCAAGTGCATAAAGCCAATTTCCCACTTTTTGCTCCTTTTGTAAATTCCTCGGATGCCTTTGTTGGAGCAAATTATGTACCTTCTTGGAGAAGGGCCTGTTGTTCTATTTCAAGGAACTAACTTTTGCATTGTTTAATCTTTTCAATTTGTTTAGGAATTCTTCCATGGTTCAATCCAATGATGACAGGAACATTGGTGATAATGAGGTTGTTGTTTTCTGAGTTTAATGCTTTTTTCTGTGAGGTATTCTGTCAAACATTTCATGCATTAGGTGTTTTTTTCACAGGTGGTACGAGGACTGTAGATTGTTGTATGTCAATATGGAATAGTATATATTGTGCTCAAGAAAATAAACTTCAACCCAATGATAATTGCAAATAGCTATTCTAAGAACATATTATGGGCATCAACAATATAACAATCACCCATCTTAAAGAAATTCACAGTATGAGGATACAACCTAGTGAATGAGTGGCAGGATGGTTTTCATAATTTTTGACGAATTCAAGTGTAACCTTTAGCAGTGCAATCTCCTGGTGGCTTAACCCAATAATAACGTGTGCTATCTCCACTGATATGGTCTCCAAATGAACATTGGTTGCTTAAATGATAGGATGACAACGTTCTCTTTCAGCTGTAGAAATTTCCTCTTTCCCACCCCAGTTTTCAGTTTCACCTTATTTCTCCAAATAGTTAAATGCCCTTTCCCATATCCTTACATTCAACAAACTGGAAAATAAATTTTTGCTGAAAACACAAATTCTGGAAAATTTACAGAATGCTGGAAAATGCAGAAATAAAAATCAGCAAATACAAACAACCATTCAACACATGATAACATAGTGATTTTTGGTCAACATGACCCTGGAAAAACCCCCTACAACTCTTGGGGAAAACCAGCTTTTGAGAGTTTCTTTCTTACTTCGGGAAAATGCTTACGCAGAGGTGAAATGTACAGAAAAAATTCAAACAAATTAATTACGTACTTATCCGTTTTCCGTGCTTGCCTTCGCCTTGGAAAACGTGCTAGAACAACAAAATACTCAAAATGTAAATTTATTACAAGAAATCGCTTCTTTCGAAATCGTGTCGTCGCTCTTGAAAACGTGCTCAAGAATTTCGAAATCGAGCCATTTGTTGGGTCGTACTTTTCCTAAAAAACCGTGATGCCTTCTCTCGAAAACGTGCTACAAAACAACAGACGGATTATCAGACGATCGGCTATCTCGATTTTCGTGTCATTGACGGCCTTGCCGCTCGGGTATATTCGTGCAGCCTCTTACTGCCTCGAAAACCGTGCCCTCCTTGCTGCTGTACGGATTTGCTGTATTTGCCTCTCCTTCACCTTCTCAAGCTCTCTTCAGAAAAAGTCTCCAGCTCTCCTTCTCCTCCTCTCTCAATCTGCTCATGAAAGAATGAATGACCTTTTCCTCCTTTTCCTCCTTTAACCTAACCCTAAGTGACTTTTGGGGAATCCCTAAATCCAATGGCCGAAATAGATTGAGATCTAGGGCTGAGATTAAATGCTCATTTAAATCTCACTTTCTATTTTTTAATTCACCCCACTTTAATAAAGACCCACTTAGTCATTTATTTCCAAAGTCACTTTTCCCTTTCTAATTTTACATTGACTTTATTAAAGTCACTTTAAAATTAGACTTTAGTAACTTTATCACTTAAAGTCACTTTTAAATTAGACTTTAGTAACTTTATCACTTAGAGTCACTTTTAAATTAGATTTGACTTTATAAAAATTATAAAGTTACTTTAGGAGAAATATTAAATTCTTTTGGACACTTTTCCCCAGGCCAAAGATCAAAGCCTTAGGGAACCACCTGTCCTCCGGTAACCAAATTTCAACATCAGCAGTATGTACTAGTGTGCAACAACCCAGAAATGGTTTAATATGTGGCCCTCACACAACAACGAACATATTTCTTGGTGCCCAAGACTCATGCCCAATGAGGATGATGGTGCTGCTCTAGAAATAGCAGAGAAAGTCGTCCTTCCTCGACTGTAGACTCAGCCCCAACAACTCAATAATACACAGGCTTCTTTAATACAACTTGTCCCAAAAACTTCAACAAAATATTGGTGTCTTGGTCCTTTGAAATAGCCCAAAATCCCGTACCCTTCCTGTACATTTTTCTCTATGACTTCTACGCACAGAATAGGGGAGGCACCAATTGCATCCAACACTTTTACGTTGTCCAGTATGCCCAGGAATGAGGAATAATTTCCAGCCCAAGTGGAAATTCAGTCTCAAGAAATTGATCCACCATAGGAAATAAATTGAGCCCTCTTACTGGCAATACGGATCCAACCTTTGTTGCTAAAGATTTTAAACTCCTGCAATTGCTAAGTGAATTTATTATCCTCCTGAAATGATGTGTGTGAATTCGGCCCACTTATTTTGAAGTAACTTGAACCCTTTCCAGCGATTAAAAATCCCAGCTTCAATGGTGACAATGATGCATGAGATATATTTATTCTTCCACACCCTAAGTTCTAGAATAAACACTGATAAACGATACTAAGCAGCGAGATTATTTTTGCCTCCTTAGACTGCTAGGTATGCGGCCCAATGCTGATAACAACCTTCAGAAAATCAATCCCTTGAAACTTGGGGTTTTAAGTTGTCAATGGATTTGACCAACTTGCTCTTAGAAATACGAATGTAAGATTCTAGAGGGTACTCGGCCTTTGGAGAAAACTTGTTTTGGCTCCTAAGAAGGACTTGATTCCCTTCAACGATTAGTAATGTTGTCTTATTTCAGGAAGTTGAACCAAATTCCAGTCATATGAAGCTTGCCTATCGAACAGAGAACACTGATAATCTCTAAAGGGGCTCCGAGATAACCCATAATTTACCCAAGCTTCTGCAAGTCTGGCTCCCTCTGAATGCTCTGCTGGTAATAATTTGACCCTCTTGGGAACGATTGTCACAACCACCAATTATGAATGAAAAGGTTAGAACTCGACTCCCAGAAGAACACAATTTGAATTACCTGAAAATTCGACCATCAATGATGCTGCCTGTCAACAGTAGTATTTACGCCCATCAATTCCAATGATATCAACCTGCCTTTTGTTAAATACGTTGGAACGATGGGATTGAATTTCGACCCCTTTATCAAATTTGCGCTTAGCCCTTGCAAATGATCAATTTTCTGTAGATGTAATTTTGGCCTGTAAAATGATTATTTACGTTCGACATAAGTCAACCTCGTTACAATGCTAAGAATGCAGCTTTGAGATTTGATACGACAACTCTTCAAAATTATTTCTTGGCCCTCTTCTATAATGTTTATAGTTGGTGTTTATTTCAAGTGGTGGGCCAACCTTCACAAAAAAAAATGGTTACGACCTCTATGCTTAGGTCCTCAAATTATTTGGACCGTCATAAAATTTTTCCGCAACCCCTTCAAATATCTTCATGGCCCAATGAGAGATTTCACGACTCCACTTAGAAATAATATGCCATAGACTCTTTATAAAATAACTCTACCTTTAACCGTTCTAAAATTCTCCACGCAGTCTTGAAAACAAATAATGGGGCCCTTTAAATAAGTCGATTTTGATAAAAATAGCTCCTGTCACAAAATTCAAATAATAAATTTTGGTCTAAAATGTGGCCTAGCCTTAGTAAAAATTTTCTCGTGGAATGTAAATTTGCTCCAACAATAGACTTTGTGATCCAGGTGGATATTGGTGGCCACCCGCCTATTCCACTTGGGGCCCCACCATTGTCTCTTTTAGTTTTTTTCACAACTTACTATTTTTAGCAGTTTTTCGGGTCCTGAACTTCCGGAGCCATTTTGAGGCCCCAAACAGAGATAGTATGCTGAAGTTACGTCCCCGGGAAGTTGAACACCAATTTACCCAAACGAGGCCCATAGTTTTGGCGCTTCATCTCCTAGGGTTAGGTTTTTGGATGTTTAGAGTTCTCCATTGTTTCTTCATAATAAATAGGCCCTCGAGCCTCATTGTAACACAGTTCAGAGGTCTGTAGCCACCACATCTCTTATCAGAGATTCGCTACCAGCACCCTAGCTATTTTATTTCCATCATGTTCGTAAGCATATTTCTGTGATTTGATATTAATGAAATGAAGGCTTGTTTCTGCTGTATTTCTATGTTTATGGTTATTTCTGAATTCTGTTGTAATATTCCCATTTTTGGTGACACCTACGACAGGGCCAGGTTGCTCTTCCAGAGTTAGGAGCAGACAGGTCACAGGTATAGATTGGTGTTATCAGCGGGCTCAAGAGCTTTTTGGAGGAGTTTTGAGGAGTTTTCATGGTGTCCGGAGGCATTCGCTTGATATACTCCATCTTTCGAGCAGTTTGGATTTCGTTCCGGTGCATTCCGATAACTTTTGGAAATTTGAGTTATTTCTGGGCTTAACTCGGTTGATTACACTCAAGGTGGCATTCCGGGAGGAATACATGATGGAACACCTTAGTGTAATAGCTCATTGGAACCGGGACGAGGATACCTACATGGTGGGACAGTTAGACACGGATTCCAGTGACCGGAGGAGGCGTGGTAGCCGATTTACCCTTTTCTGCATTAAAAAGGAATATTTTAATAAAAGGGAAAAAGTTCTCCATGAATAAAGTAATAATAAAATAATGCTCTAGATGGCTCCAAGAGATCTATAAAAGAAAGGGAGGAGGCCATTGGGAGATATCCTTGGAGTAGATCATTTGCTTGTGTATGAGAGGTTAGAGGATGTGGTTCTCTACTTCAGCCGTAGCCCCAGGATGGAAACCCTCAGGTGATTTGTGAGTATTGGATGGAAACCCAATACTCTTGAGGAGGTTTCACTTAGATATCTCATAGAGCTTCAGTGATATCGGAGAGAAGATCATTCAGATCTTCAACAGGTGCTTCAATGGGTTCAGTAGTAGCTGTTGTTAGAGGGAGAGTGCAGCAGTTCGATTTTGGAGGTCACAACAGTGTAGCAGTGCAGTAGATTATCTTGGTGATTAGTTTTACTTCTCTGCTCTTTTTGGGTCAGATCTATATGTAAACCCCTCTTATTAGTTATAATAAAAGCTAAGATTCTTCCTATTCTATTTGGTATTGGATTGCAGTGTTTCATGTCTTTTTATTTTACATGGCAATCTTCTGTTGAGTGAATGTTTATTTTACGGCAAATTGTGGCGTTCAGTATTTTTCTGCCTTTTTAGTAAAAATATCCCTTCCGGGATATTACAGTGGTATCAGAGCACTGATCTTGGCTCAGCTGTGGGATTGATTTGAAAAGCCAAGTTCCAGGGTTATTGCAGATATATTTCGAAGAAAGTTTGTGACTGAAATTAAGAAAGGTATTTAAATATTCAACAATTTCTATTTGAAATTGTTGAATCAGTTGTCCACGAATTGTCGAAATGGAGCATAGTCTTGGCTTGGCCTGAGGGTTAGTACAGACAAGTATGTGGATTTACATTTGCCAGAATATTAATTATCGGCAGAATTTCTAGTGCCAAGGCTTACTAGCTTCGTTTGCATGGGATCTTCCGGTACTGAAGCTATATTGATTGAATATTATTAAGGCAAGCACCAAATCTTTTGTCTAGTTGTCAAGGCTCATCTCTGCTAGAGAGGCCGAGAGTTGATCTCTCTTGAAGGTCGTTGGCATCCAAAGAAAATGTTGCAACCAAGTTAAGATTAGTCTGCGGGTTTCAGAGGCTGAGGATTCCTCCCATTCATGCCAGAACATGCAGTTGTTTAAGAGGAGCCCTGGATTATCAAATGAATGCATCCGTGAAATTAATTGAGAGCACTGTTCGAGCTTTATAAAATGCTTGCATACAATTGCTAGCGGATTGTGCTACGATGTGTGAGCATTTGCTATCGGGTTGTGCTATGATGTGTGAGGAGGCCGCGTGAAGTAGCTGCAGGTAGAGGTGTATTGGTGTTGTTGGCGTAATGCTGTACGAGTTGAAAATCAAGCAGCTGCCAAAATCAATCCCATAGAGTCAAATCCTGTCTGAAGCATTGCTCAAACTTTGGACGAAGGGAGAGCTGGCTATAGAGGCACAATAGCTTGAACGTGATGCCACCTAGATCGGGGCCGATTCATCAAGGTACCATTTCTGAGTCAACAGTGGTTTGACTTATATTACCCACACGACGCAGTCACATAGTACGTGGTTGGAACTGAGTCGAGGATTGACCTGCTAAATGTGGGAGAGTGAATGACCGAATTCACTCGGGGAGGACGACGATCGTTAACTAAATTGACCATTCCACAGAATCTTGGAATGTCCCAGGCAAGTCGACGTCTCGAAGAAGCAACAAAGACGAAGTGCGTCGTTGCAAGGGAACTAAAAATCGTGCGAGGCCATGGGAAGGGCTGAGTTCGGATTTCGGTTGCCGCCAAGCTTTGCATGCGGAACTAGGGATAACATTCTTAAATATTGGGGAGCAGCGTTTGGAAAGGGACAATCAAGTCGGTGAAGAGCGCAATTGAAGACGGTGGCATAAATAAATTCTTTGGGCCGCTTCCATTGAATGGCAATCAATTTACAGATCAGGAAGTCATGAGTTCAGTTTGTGCCAAGTTTTGGCATGGTATTGCTCCAGTGGGATGGTGGTCGAGTTTCCCAATCCGTGCATAACCAAGACAAAATTAATGTTTAAAGCCGAATATCAACCCACCATAACCGACTTCTTTAGAATAGTAAGAACGACATTCCATTCATGGTGTATGAACCAAATTTTGGCATTTATCCACAACAGAAAGCTTTCAGATATGGCAGAGGACAAATTTATGGAGCTGAACATTGTCATTTGCTCAGGAAGGCAGGGTTTTAATTGTTGTTTCTCGGCTGTATAATTTCTGCAAAGGTGGTCGAGCTACATACCAGAAGTGGTTGAAAGATTCTACCATTTATCCATTGAGTACATGCTGAAGAGAGGACTGTGATCTTCATTCTCCTGGGGCAGCGTATAACTCATCAAGTGTTGGCACGTGCTACAAATGGATTGATATTGCAAAATATATCTTTCGCTAAATGACTGCTGCTAACATATCAGGTTCTACACTTTGCTTGTTTACTGTCCACTCATATTTTAAACATTGTTTTCGGTTATATCATTATATATCAGTTATATTTCTATTTCTGAATTTGTCTTCTGGAAGTTTGTTGGTACATGTAATCCTTTGAAAAAATTGCCCATAAATTAGAATCTATAAAGAGTACCTACATCATTTTTTCATCTCACTGAGAAATATAACAACTCAGAAATGCAATATTGAGTCGAAACAACTCAGAATTGCACGTACAACATTGTGCAAGATATCTGTTTGCTGAAATACTTCACTGGGAAATATAGAAAACTAAAAAAAACAGCGATCTTTCCATTGGCTGAACCATGGAGGGATTCCTAAATAGATTGATGAAAATAAAAATAGAAGCTAGTTCCTTAAACCACAATGCATAAGAAGACCAGAAAACAAAACCAAACAGCAGACCCTTTTCAAGAGGAGTTTATGCCATCCTTCAAAAAGGACAACCAAAATATTTGCAGGAAGATTGGGGGTTGGTCCCAAATTTTTTGCACTTGGGACAGATTTGAAGCACATGAAGATATCATGGAGAGTTTTGTCCAAACTAGAAGAGTTTAATGAACTCATGTATACAATAGACCAAGAAAAAGGGAAGAAACTGATTTGGGCTCTAAAGCCTACTATGATTGCTTTCATACAGCCCAAATTCTTGGAGGAACCTTGTGAAGGGGTCATACTTCCAGTTGCAGCTTGCCTCAGTAACATCATGAAATTGACCTCACTATAGCCCCATATAATGATGATGTCCTAAGGAGGATTATGAGGTTGATTGTAGAGACTTTTCAGGATTTGGACAACAGCACAGGCTCTACCTTCGGGAAGAAGCTTGATATTTTATGGAGTATGGCCACATTCAAGACATATGTCATCATGTTTGATCTTGAGTGTGATGACTTGGTTCTGCAGATGTTCCAATGCTTCTTCAACATTAGGAGACATCATTCTAACACCGTCATAGCACATATGAATTCCATCCTATCATCATGTATGAGAGACTGTGAGACCATTGGCCAAGAGTTGCAAACCTGGTTGTTGAGCATTTGGAGGAGAGAGCAGTTGGTCTCGGCCACTGCTTATGAGCTAGCCCAAGGGCTAGTTGAGCAGAACATTGAGTTTCTCAGGAGACAGTTGACCAGGGAGGAGCGGCTCCAGTTTGGTGGGTTAGGCAGCAGAAATGAGCTGAGGAGGAAAGGACTTTGCTTCACTTGCAAAGAACCTTGGGGGCCTAATCACTCATGTTTAAGAGATGCAGATGATGTGGCGGAGACAGGACAGGAGGGCATTCCTTCTGTATGCCAGGGTGAGGGCTCTACTTTAGATGAGTCCATGGGATCAGTTGAGGATGCTTCTGGGGAGCGAGAGCAGCCATGCAGAGAGGATGACAGTAGACCAGAGTTGTGTTCCAGTGTGCAGGGTGAGCAGTCACGGGACTCTATGAGAGATACTTTGGGTGATGAGTCACTTGTGATGATTCAGCGAGAGCAGCATATGATGGAGCCTGAGTCAGCAGAGGAGGATACTATGGACATCAGGCATGACATTTTCTTGGGTGAGGTCCAGATGGGCGCCCACATTGAGCCTATGATGGATATGCGGCTAACATTGGGGTCAGCCTTTGAGGTGGAGCAGTCACATGCACAGACACTGAGTACAGTGACAGCAGCTACATATCCATATCCTCTGGAGATGTTGGAGGTTGATGAGATAGTTTTGCAGGGGGCTAGTAGACAGCAGGAGCATTACATTCCCAATCAAGAGGGGGATGAGCTGTTGGAGACGGTAGAGCATCCATTGATGGGTCGACACATTGATGAGGTACAAATAGATGTACATGCAGTCAGCAGAGCTGCAGTACTCCCAGTGAGTAGCTCTCTCCAGGAGTACATCGATGGGGCTTGCAGCATATCTTGCCCACTTTGGCCCATTACAGAGAGAGGGGCCTTCTTCTACAGGCAGATTTCGTTGGCAGACGGGATAGAACAACGTGAGATGATTATGAGCTGGCGACAGTTCTCTGGGCATACTTCGTATACAGTTGGCACTACAGTGGATTCTTCTTCCAGGATAGATTGGCGGGAGATCATGAGTTGGTACCCTCTTGATGGTACGGTATTCTTCATAGGGAGCACAGCAGAGCAGGGGCCCTTAGACATAGCAGATATTACAGATTCCAGCTGGCAGTGGGGCCCAAGTCGTCATTTCGTCAGCACTCCATCCCACTTTCAGGAGAGCAGGATCAGCATGGGATTGAGTCAGAACTTGGATTGGAGAGAGGTGATGAGTTGGTATGCAGTTGGTGGGGCAACTTATACAGTTAGAGGTACAGCACAATAGGAGTCAGGAAGCATTGATGCTTGTTGGCCGGCTTCACTTCATGAGGCATCAACTATAGCCAGAGGCAGTGCGCAGCCCGAACCGTGGGACTTGGGCGATGATTGGCCAGGCTGGCGATGGGATCCGAGAGGATTGTTTGTTGACTGGGACAGAGAGAGATCAGTTTGGGATCCCAGCACTGAGGGGTCTGTTCCAAGAGGTTTGACACAGGTGCATAGCAGCACCCAGAGGTTGGTATGGGATCCAGGCATTGGGTCTGAGATGCGTTGGGCCAACAGAGTGGCCCACATATATCGATTGCTTGAGGGCAAGCAATCTTGGGGCGATCAATTTGGGATCTCGACATTGAGGGGTCTGTTCCGAGAGGTTTGACACAGGTGCATAGCAGCACCTAGAGGTTGGTATGGGATCCAGGCATTGGGTCTGAGATGCGTTGGGCCAACAGAGTGGCCCACATATATCGATTGCTTGAGGGCAAGCAATCTTGGGGCGGAAGGTCTATAATATTCCCATTTTTGGTGACACCTACGACAGGGCTAGGTTGGTCTTCCAGAGTTAGGAGCAGACAGGTCACAGGTACAGATTGGTGTTATCAGTGGGCTCAGGAGCTTTTCGGAGGAGTTTTGAGGAGTTTTCATGGTGTTCGGAGGCATTCGCTTGATATACTCCACCATCCGAGCAGTTTGGCTTTCGTTCTGGTGCATTCCAATAACTTTTGGAAATTTGAGTTATTTTTGGGCTTAACTCAACTGATTACACTCAAGGTGGCATTCCGGGAGGAATACATGATGGAACACCTTAGTGTAATAGCTCATTGGAACCGGGACGAGGATACCTACATGGTGGGATAATTAGACACGGATTCCAGTGACTGGAGGAGGCGTGGTAGCCGATTTACCCTTTTTTGCATTAAAAAGGAATATTTTAATAAAAGGGAAAAAGTGCTCCATGAATAAAATAATAATAAAATAATGCTCTAGAAGGCTCCAAGATATCTATAAAAGAAAGGGAGGAGGCCATTGGGAGATATCCTTGGTGTAGATCATTTGCTTGTGTATGAGAGGTTTGAGGACGTGGTTCTCTACTTCAGCCGTAGCCCCAGGACGGAAACCCTCGGGTGATTTGTGAGTATTGGACGGAAACCCAATACTCTTGAGGAGGTTTCACTCAAAGATCTCATAGAGCTTTAGTGATATCTGAGAGAAGATCATTCAGATCTTCAACAGGTGCTTCAGTGGGTTCAGTAGTAGCTGTTGCCGCAGGGAGAGTGTAGCAGTTTCATTTTGGAGGTCACAGCAGTGTAGCAGTGCAGCAGATTATCTTGGTGACCAGTTTCACTTCTCAGCTCTTTTTGGGTTAGATCTATATGTAAACCCCTCTTATTAGTTATAATAAAAGCTGAGATTCTTCCTATTCTATGTGGTATTGGATTGCAGTGTTTCATGTTTTTTTATTTTACATGGCAATCTTCTGTTGAGCGAATGTTTATTTTACGGCAAATTGTGGTGTTCAGTATTTTTTTGCATTTTTAGTAAAAATATCCCTTCCGGGATATTACATCTATTGCGTTCCTGCATAAATCCGGATCAGTGGTATCAGTGCTGTCTTCTTTTTCTCGATCCTTCTTTGCATGTCCCCAAGGAGGTCGGGGTATAAGGAGTCAGGGCTCGATTTGGTGGAACTTTTGCAAGATCAGCCTCGCAAACCCCGATGGACGCCCATGGGGGACGGAAAAAAAGATGAGGGAGCAGGAGATCCTATCAAAATATTGCTTGAGGAGGCCCTCGAAAAACAAAGGAACGCGATGATGGATAACTTTGCCCAGATCCTTCAACGTGTTAGGTCTCTGTAATTAGCAAGATTGGCAAAAGTCCGATCACAGAGTTAACATCATTTCAACCAACTTTGGGATTCTAGGATCTAGCCCTCCTGAATCCGAAGAGGGATCTCTCCAATATGTACAAAGATGGATTTGTCTTTGAAGTTTAGGGTAATGATATTAGGCTAGTTATGAAGACCAAGGGTTTGTTTGGTTTTTTGGATGGTTGAACATAGTTGATGTCTGAGGCGGAAAGATCTATATGCAAATAGGTTCAAAAGTGAGAAGTTGCAAGCAAAAAGAGTAAGCTTTGATCAAGAAGAAAGATGATGGTAGGTTTTCAGTCCATTGGGCTATGGAGTCATAAGAGGATTTAATTGAAACAATCAGGTCCAAGAGTGGTCTGTGGGGCAAGTCATCTATGCCTAAGGATCTCTTTAAAGTTTGATTTATGGAATGGAGTGATACAATAAGAAAGGGAAATGACAGATGCAAAAACAAAGAGCAGCCCAGGATCTGGTAAGTACCTTGAAACTAGCCAGCCTTTGACCAGGCACTTAAGAAAAACATAGAAGCAAACTAGGATCTGGTAAGTACTTTGAAACTATCCAGCCTTTGATACACTTTTGATAGAAAACATATAAAAACAAAGGGAAACTTGAAGGCAACTTTTGGAGTAGAAGCTAGCGGGCCGGGCGCACCACAAATCCTCTCCTAGCTCTTCTTTACTTGGTTGCTTTCAGGACCATCACAAAGATAACACAGAGTGGCCTAAGATCTGATAAGTACTTTGAAACTAGTCAGCTTTTAACACATCCTAAGGGAAACAATCAAATAGTTGAGCAAATAAGAAAGGGACTCAGGGCTAACCTTAATTTCCTCAGTTCATCTTCACACAACATATATTGAAAGTAACATTTAAAAATAACATTCAGCTAAGACAATAAGACGAGGGAACGCCAACATCCCTGTACTTAAACCGAATTAAATCATTTTCAAATAACACAGTCGAAAGAAAACATTTAAATAAAGGTTTTTCAGCCAGAGAAGGTTACTGATATACAGTAGGTCCTAACCCTGTTTAAACTGTTCTTTATAGTGGAAAATGAAACAAATTAAAAACAGAAACAAAATACAAGTTACAGTGAGAATAACATCACCATCAGCATAGACCAGGATCCCATAAATCAGCTTGTATTGATGCTCCAAACCGGTTACAATCTTCAAATCCAGTGTGTCAATTCATCTTTCTTTCAAAACCTAACTTATCTATTACAAGCAGAGCTCCAAGAGCCAGTGAAATCCTATCTACAATCAAGAGTCTTCAGCTCAGTTACAATTACGATGCTTCAGCAATTACATTAGCAACCAACCCCTCACTCATCTTCTACTCAAGTATTTATAGAAAGATGAGGAGGCGAGATATGATGAAAAGATCTCAAAAACCAATTAATACATATATTAATGTCTTCTTAGCCTTTGAGGGGCTCAACGAAGAACTATACAGGTGTTCCACTGTATTAAATGATTTACACTCATGAATTCAGCTTGGTGAGAGCTTTTGTTGACATTTGCGGTTCTGTGTGTTGATAGGGTTAATCTATCGACATTCTGTCATTAATTTCCTGGCAGAAATAACTCCTTTGGCTGTGTCGTGGCAAAATACCTAACTTTGATCAATAAATTCAGTTCTTGAATGAATACTTTGAGGCACAAATGGCGCTTTAGTTGCTTGGAGGAATGAATCTGTCTCTTTTGGTGACGGTGGAGAGTTTCCTGATGAAACACTTTAGGTTTTCCTTCCAATTGTGTTTTTAGATCGGGGATTAGGCGTTTGATAATTGTCTTAGCCTTAATCCCCACAAATCTGTCCATTAATCTACTGTTCTGGTCCATTTCTGCGACTGATACTATTTTTCTGGGTTTGTTCGATGCTTTCCAGGTTCAACAGGGGCATGCTGTATCATCGGCTCATGAAACCTTAATGGATACGCGATTTAACATCCTGTGGTTGATTTCCATTGACAAATCGAAAGAACGAGAGTCGTCACCTTCGTCCTCCGAATCTTCTTCAGACATGGCGAAAAGAACCTTAGACCTGCAAAATACAAACAAAATTATGAAATCCTGCGTTTATATGGGCAAATCTGCATCAGAGGGTGTGCGGAGGAAAGGGGCGATCGGAGCCGTCGATCGCACTGTGATCGACGGTCGGGAGTGATTGAGAGAAGTCAGCGGCGTGAATAGTTTGACTGGGCAACGAAATCGGGAAACTGAATATGAGCCGTCGATCTGCAGAGATCGACGACGGAGATTGAATCTCGGCCGCGCGATGACTGTGTTAACGTGCGCGCATGTTGGTTAAAGGTCGAGCAGGTCAGAAGATGAACAACCGTCGGATGGGAGGGCCCAGATCGGATGGTGGAGGTGGATTCCGCTGCGTGGTTATGGTATGAAGATTAACGCGCGAAATGATTTGGTGGCGCGGCGGTTTTGGAACAGTGTCGGGGACATGCGTTGGCCAGCGTATGGAATCGCTGGCCGACGGGAAAAAATCACCAACCGGCGGAGGGTGGTGCGGAATGATACCGGCGGTTTTTTGGAATCAGCGCAGGAAAAGGGGGGTCCACCAGGCAAGCTACGTTCCGCTCCGTCGGATCTGTGGAGCAGATCGACGGCCCAGGTTGAATCACGCAGGAAACCACGTGACTTTAATATTTCACGTTAAAACTTTATAAAATGGGTTTTTTTTCGAATTTTCAAAGGAAAATGGACGGAGAAAGGTTGTATTTTCGGTTTAGCGCCTAAGGACTGAGCAGTTGGTCCCGGCGCTCGGGTATATGGGGAAAAAAAACCAGGGGCTTAGCTCGAGGGGGCTAAAAGCCTTAACATCATATAAAATGTGCTTTTTATAGGATTTTCAATGTTTTCAAAGGGAAATCAAGGTTCCGATAATGTCAAAAAGTGAGTTTTTAACCTTAGGGAATGGATTTTATGAAGGGATAAAGGGAAAACATATGTTTTTGTGGGGTTTTTATGGAAAAAAGGAAAATGGAGAATGATGTAAGCTGGAAGAAAGGGAGGGGGAAAAAAAGGGGAATGCAGCAGTATTTGACTTGGATTTTTGTAGTATATCAGAGGTTTGAAGAAGGAAACAGCTGTGAAGATTAACCAGAAATATGAGTTTCATCAAAAAGACTTCAAGCACCAACAATTTCAGGACTGAATTTTTTTCTTGAAGGCTGCAAAGAATATTTAGCCACCAGCTGATATGACATAAAAACATGGGTGGCTAACACAACGACTGCCCACCGGCAGTGCATCTGCATCCAGCAGCCACTCTGGAGGCGTGACTCCCTTTAAGGTACAATGTAATATTCCTAATTAGCGACAGCTAATTGGAATATTCGACTTTGTATTGTTTTGCCGTATGTGGTTTGTAGATAAATAAAAAAGTGAGTAAAAGGGGGTCTAACTCACTTTAGTGGAATAAAACACCTTCCTAGTAGCACAACATTGTAACTTAAGGGGGGAACCAAGGGGGGCCACACACCACGTGGAGGAGAGAGAAACTACATTGGTTTTGGAGGGAAACCAATGCTATAAAAGGTGGAGGAGCCTCCTCATTTGGGGATTATTGTTGTTGATGATATTTGAGCTAGACTTTTGTCTTCTTGAGCACGCTGGCTGTTTAGCTTGTCTGCAGCACTGTTTAGTGCATTGAGTGTCTCCGGTCGGAGATCTTGCCCTTAGCTCCGGGGGACTTCGAGTGCCTGCTCGGGCAAGGTTTTTCCTTTAGTCTTTAGCGGAGATTTGGTTGGTTGTTTGGCTGAGGAGCTGGGCTTCTCTTGTGACTGCGCAGTCTTTGGGAGAGAGGACGCAGTTTTAGTTGGAGGTGTTCCGTTGCGGGGATTTCTGCAGGAGTTCAGTGGATACCCAGTGTGGAGGATCAGTCTTTGTCAGGAGGAGGTTTCCTGAGGAGGTTGCGGTACTATTACAGCTATTACCATTTGGCATCTGCGTTGAGCTTGGAAGGGGCAGCGTAATTCCTTGAAGAGGGTTTTTGTGGTGTTTTTTGGAGGCTGACCATTTTTGATATGGTTTCTGGGTTTTGCCCGGGGTGGTGAGTACAGGTGATCTGCAGATTTTCAGCTCATTCCGGCAAGGGGATCAGCCCCTAGTTTCAGTTCATTCCAGCAACAGCAGTTTACGGCAGTTTCCTAGCAGCTGGGACGCAGTTTCTTGCGGCAGCCATTTCTTATCTGTCTGAGAGAGTTCTTCACTTGCTTTGAGCAAGAATAGGTGCTATCATTTTGATTATCCATTGTCTTTCATTATATTCTCAGATTAATAAAATGGCTTAGCATTCTCGGCATTTTATGTGTATTTGCTTTATGTTCTATTTCTGGCATTTTCCATATTGTCGTATGCTTGTATTGCTATCTATTTCCCTTCCGGGATATTACATACAAGTAAACTTCGACATTCCCATACAAGTAACATAGATAGATGGTTGAATCTATTAGAAGGATATTTCTCGGTTCATGACTTTTCCGACTGGGTGAAGATTATTTTTTCACTCCTCAAAGCTACCTTCCATGTCAAGGACTAGTGGGAAACCTGCTGTGAGAAAAAGGACGAGATAGAACCCTCTCTGTTCTCAGCCATACCCACTTGGAATTCTTTCCGAGATGCCATCAAGGAACAATACTATCCCGTGGGGAGCTATGAGGACAAGTACGTACAACAGACCATGCTATGGCAACAAAGGGATCAAGATGTGCATGAGCTAACAAATATGTTCCATACCCTGCGCACAAAGTTGGGTATCAAAGATTCAAAGAAACATTTGGTGCTAAAGTATTGTGGTTGTCTGCACAGATACATTCAGGAGGAAATGGAGTTCCTCAATATCTCCTCGCTTGGTACGACATATCGGTATGCTGCTAAGATCAAGAAGAAATTCAAACAGAAAAAGCAAGACTTTGGATCTGCGAATCAAAAGCAAAAGAAAGGTGCCCCCAAACCGTAGAACAAAGGACAAAGCCAAGGCATGGTAGCCCAAGACAACCTGCCAAAGACACAAGCAAAGAACAACATCGCGAAGCCAAAGAAGGACACGGGAAAGTGGTGTGAGTTCCATAAGAGCTCCACTCACACCACAAGTGAGTGTCGGGCCAAGCAACCGCTAGTGGCCGAGATGAGGGCTTCTGAATCAGATGCATGCTCCGACTCTAAATCAGAACCTGACAAGGGGAATGACAAAGGGAAGCAAATTATTGATGCGGAGCCCAACGCCACTGTTGCCACTACGAAGATCCAGAAGGAGGAACTAGAATATACAAAGGAGGCAGAGTGTCTCTTCCACTCCCAGATGTGGGTAAAGGGTTCCCCTCTACGGTTCATTGTCGACAATGGGAGCCAAAAAAACCTCATTTCAGCAGATGTCGTGAAGCGGTTGGGCTTGCTGACCACAACGCACCCACAACCATACACCATCGGGTGGCTTCACCAAGGACGAGATCTCCTCGTCAGCCAGCAGTGCTGCCTTCCCTATAGCATCAAGCCCTTCACGGATGAGGTATTGTGTGACATTGCTCCCATTGATGTTTCTGATGTATTATTAGGCCAACCATACTTGTGGAAGCGACATGCTGTGTATGAGTCCCGGCCTCTCGTTGTTATTGTCACTTTGGGAAATAAATTGTACAGAATAGCAGAGGTACCATCGCCTCCCACTATCTCTTTGGTTACTGCAAAACAATGCAGTAAGCTCATTTCCCAAACCAGGAAATTTGTTTTCCTGATGATCTGCCCCCAGGGCAAGAAGAAGACTATGGCCACAACCTCTAGACATGGCTCCTTTGCATGACAACAACAGATGGACAAGGTTGTGGAGGAGTACGGGGACATCTTCACTTCTCCCACAGGGGTGCCTCTACACTGTCAGGTCAAGCACTCCATTGACCTGACCCCAGGTGCGCCACTACCCAATGGACCGATCTATAGGCACTATGTTCTGGAGAATGATGAAATCAAGAGGCAGATTCAGGAGCTGCTACAGAAAGGTCACATCCGGCCAAGTTCATCGCCCTGTGGGAGCCCAATCGTGTTGGTACAGAAGAATGATGGGACTTGGAGACTTTGTATTGACTATCAGGCATTGAACAAGATCACTGTCCGGAATAGGTACCCGATCCCACGGATTGATGACCTTCTGGACCAACTCAAAGGGGCAAAATATTTCAGCAAGATCGACTTGAAGTCTGGGTATTGTTGACCACTGGAGTGGCACTTGATGATAATGAGAAGACTCGATGCCCAAGGATGAACCAGAAGACATTTGTACCATCAGATATCATCAGTTCAACAGAGTTTTTAAACTCTACTTCTACTTTTTATCATTTTCTCTTGTACCCAGATTCCACTCCCTACGGGCAATTGTAGAAATGATGAGTTTTGAGTCAGTATTGAGTCTGTAACAAGCCTAGGTAGCCTGAGACCTTGCCAACAAGTGAGTATTACTCTGGGAGGTTTTTTTTACTTGGTTAATTATCATCTCCCTACTAGGAGTTAATAACTAATTGAGTTTTTTCCTTCAATTTTATCCCAAAGCCGGAGTATAGCTTGATGGTGAGGCCTTGGGTGACTCCTAGTGTTTAGAGTCAATGTATATTACCATACTAGATCACACAAAAAATTTCGTGGAATTTGGTTAAGTCTAAGTAGTTATTTTTTAATTTTTTAGATTTCCCGCAAGTCGAAAATTGCAATAAAAATTGTAATTGAATTGTAATAAGTGTTGTCTAAAGAAGTTGTATGGGGTATGAGTAATCAAAATTACACCTCTCACGCTCAACTTTCTACTATTACACACTTCGAGGGGTTAAAAATGTGTTTTGCACCCTCAAAACCCACTTTTTCTAAGTTTAGTGGGAAATCTGGCAATTAATTAAGCCAAAAATTAAAAAAATGGAGAAAAATAAATATCCACACATGCTAAATGAGGTGGAAATGAGGTGGGAAATTATGGAAGAGTTAAAGTGAAGTCCCAAGGTGATATGGACTCCTAAAATCAAGGAAAATACATGTGATCAAATAAAATTGAATTTCCGGCATTAAATGAGAGTTACTTACTTGGAAATTCGAATTTGTGAAGTTAGTGCATATTTGGGAGGATTTGGGAGAATATTTGGTGGAGATTTTTGTGGGAAATTGTCCCCACATGGGTTACCAACCATATACACATGTCATTCCATCATAAAATTCGAATTTGGCACATAAGGGAAGAAGAAAATGATGTCCACTTGCCAGAATTCGATTTTTACACTTGGCATTGGAGCTCCACTTACCAAATTCGAATTTGCATTGAGATCTTCTCCCTCTCACCACTTGGCATATGGTTCTTTATTGGGATTTTCTCTCAATTTTCTATATAATGGAGCCATGGGCTCTCATATCGTAATATTGTTTACTAGTCATTGTGCTTGCGGAAGCGCTGCTGCCTTGTACACTTTCAGAAATATCAATAAAGACTTTGGGGTTTCATTCATGAGGTGTTCTTCCTTTTGGAGTGATGAATTGTTGATCATTGGTATAATTCCTTTTACTCATGCTTTGATCTAATTTGTTTCCATATGTTCTTGTAGATTTGTTAATGTAGAGCTATCTTACATTGACATTTGATTTAGGAGCATGCTCTAGGTATAGAATGCTCTAGTTGATTTCAAATAAATCTCTAGAGTTTCTTATCATTGTTTATTGCTAGATCTATATGGAACTAATTCTTGATTGAAGTTTTGTAGCGGGAACATCTTGTTAGGATCAAAGAATCAAGTGTTGGGGGAAGTCTTTGGAGAGACCAACCCACTTTCGATATATTCTCAAAGGAGCTCTCATTTGTTCTTTGAACCTTCATTGTCTTATCTTACAAAGTGGTTTTGCAGGGGTTTTGAGACATAGCTTGTATACAAGCCGAATACTTCTAAATTTGAATATCTTTTAAAACATTATACTTCATTGCTTTCATTTGCTATTTAAGAGCTTGAAGATGACCAAGCAAATAGGAGAGTTTACTTGAACTCTTTGGCTTAGCCCTTTGTAAATTGTTGTGCAATATTTTGTAATTTTATCTATCTAATATTTGATTGGTTTTGTAGCCCTCTTTCGAATTTTTTCTTGTGACAGCTTGAGTGGACAACTACAAAAAATTACTAACAAGTTGTTGCAGGACCTTTGGGCTGAATTTCAAATGAGGAAGATAACCCTCTCTTCTTTGGTTGTGGGCATAGAAGAGGCTTCGCTTCTCTTCTCCTATAGTAAAGTTTGAATTTATTTTGAGTTCTTAGAAATTCTCACCGAGGAAAAATCTATGGTCTCAATTTTTATTTGTAAAGGCTTTACTTGGTTTAGAAAAGGCCTCATGGTCATTTCATTCTTGTAAAATTAATAAAATTTTCTGTTTTTGTTGTGGGAGCGTGGGTTTTACCCATTGGCATTCCTATCTCTCCATTTCAAAGGAGAGAATTTGTAGATGGATTGACTTAGTGGTTTTGACATTTCTGTTTTCTTTCACATCACATATGCATGCTTTAATTGGGAAGTAACATAAATCGCATAGTCCTTTAATTTCTTAATTTGCAATCTCATTTGCCATCACTTATGTTTTGTGATCTATTTCTTATTTGGATAAGTTTCACAATATACTACAAGTAAAGAAGCATAGCACTTTCAATTTATGGCAACTTGAGTTATTGTTCTAACTATGAAGCATATTTAATTGAATCATATCCATCTTTTATATAGCACTTGCAAACTTACTTTCATATCATTTAGGCATTTCACTTTTCATACTAGACTTGCATCTCTAAAATTTACCTCCAACTTAAGTTGGTTGAATAAACGTTTTAGGGACCCTCTACCTCTATGGACTCCTCACTGTGAGATCCAAATATTTGAGTGAGGGTGTGGTCTGAGGATTAGAGTTCAATTGTAACCTTGCTTTAGAACCAATTAATAAAATAAACCAAGAGCACTATCTCATCACATTTACTTGCAAAGTTCCCAAATTTTTTGCTATCTTGATGGTTTAAAGATTCACATGCAAATATTATCTCAAGAAGCACTTTGGATGCAAGCATTTTAATTCCTTAAATTTTGCAACAAGTTTAATTCTATGGTACTTGGAAATTTGCTTCTACTTTTGCAACTTTATTGCATGTCGTCATTTTAATGATCATTATGCTTATGGATGATTGATATATCTTGTTTCATTAGCAAATACCTTTATTTGGTGTTGCAAACTTAATTGCATGTTGTGATCTTGGTCTAACATTTGAGTTTTTTTTATCATCTCATTTACATTTTCCAAAAAATAGAACACTAAATGTTTCCTTATGAGCAAGATAGTTCCTCATGCTTTGGTTCATAAATCTTTTTATCTTGAGAGCATTTCTGATATCTTGTGCTAACAGTCTTTTGTTTCCATTTCAGGATTACTGTATTCTCATCTCTTTGAGCATTTATTTTACTTTTGAGCATGTTATTTGTAAAGCACTAGTTAAATGGTTTATCATTATTTCAAGGTTGCTCATAAATGCTCATGAATCTTAAGAAGTAATCTATTTATCTTTAACAACTCTCCTAGAAACTCACATCTTTTAACTTAGTTTTCCATTTAGGGACCACCTCTCATAGCTAACCTAGGAGATAGCTTAAACGGAGAGAGTCAGGAATAGGTGATAGCCCCTTCTCCGACTTCCTTGCCACCAACCACACCTGGTGGGGTTGAAGGCTTTTCCCACTAACTAGTAGGTAGGTGTAGGCGGCAATCGATAACAGGTATCACCAGGTACCAATCGAACTCTCTGATGTGTGGAAGACTACCTTCAAAGCCAAGGAGGGCCTTTTCGAATGGCTCGTCATGCCTTTCGGATTAACAAATGCTCCCGCAACCTTCATGAGGTTGATGGATGACATCTTGCGTCCATTCACCAACTCATTTGTAGTGGTATATTTGGATGTCATTCTGATCTTTAGCCAGACTTGGGAAGAGCACCTCCACCACATCCGAGAAGTCCTCCAAACACTATGGCAACACAAGTTGTGTGCCAATTTGGAGAAGTGCACTTTTGGCATGACCCAGGTTCAATATCTGGGATACATTATTGATGAAAGGGGGGTGCATGTGGATCCAGCCAAGATCCAAGTCATTCGGGATTGGCCAGCCCCAACCACCCTAACAGAGCTTCGCAACTTTCTGGGTCTTGCTAATTTCTACCGCAGGTTCGTGTTGGGATTCTCTCATATCACTTGGCCCTTGAGTCAAGTCACCAAGGGAGAAGCGAAAGCGAAATTCTGTTGGTCGGAATCTCAACAGAAGGCGTTCTTAGAATTGAAACATTGCCTCTGTTCTGCCCCAGTGCTCACATTACCAGACTTGCAACAACCATTTGAGATCGAGACAGATGCCTCTGACTATGCTATTGGGGCAGTTTTTACTCAACAGGGGCATCCAGCGTCATATCACAGTGAGACATTGTCTGACACAGTTCGAAAGTATCCCACTTATGACAAAGAAATGTATTCCATTGTGCAGGCTTGTCGACAATGGAAGCATTACATTTCGAGGAAGGAGCCAATCATCCACACAAACCACCGACCCCTGCAGTTCATACAGACACAAGGGAAGTTGCAGAACGATCGCCATCAGAAGTGGTCCACATATCTGCAACAATTTCATTTGAACATCAAGTACAAGAAGGGTAGCACCAATAATGTTGCAGATTGCCTCAGCCGATCGCCGATCGTGGACGTAACCACCGTTCTCAACTCTTGTGGGCATGAGACTTCTGATTGGCCACTTCTCTACAAGAGCGATCTAGAATTCAGCTACACATACAAGGCAGTCTTGGGGGGTATGCAAGTTCCAAATTTTCATGTCCAAGATGCACTATTATGTCACCGGGGACACCTTTCTGTTCCTTCAAGCAAGTGTGCCAAGATGATATGGGAAGCGCACTACAGTTGAGTCGTTGAGCATTTTGGGGTCGAGAAAATAGTGGCAGTACTGCAGAAGTATTTCTATTGGCCGAACCTTCGATAGGATATCGGTAAGTACATCAGATCCTGCACTGCCTACGCCATTGCCAAATCGTACATCAATAAGCAAGGGCTCTATACTCCGCTACCTACCCCTAGTCGACCTTGGGAATCCATCTCCATGGATACATGTCAGGCCTTCCTTCTACTAAGCATGGAAACGACTGTGTTTTTGTGGTCATCGACAGATTCTCAAAGATGGCCATTATGGCAGCCTGCAAGAAGAATATCACAGCAGAAGCCACTGCTAAACTCTTTTTTGAACGAGTGTGGGTGCACTTTGGGATCCCATAGTCTATCATATCAGATCGCGACAACAGGTTCCTCAACACATTTTGTTCTAGCCTCTTGTCAATGTTGGACACGAAGCTCACCAAGTCCACAACTTTCCATCCCCAAACTGATGGCCAGACAGATGTCGTCAACAGGATGATTGTACACATTCTGCGCATGTAAAATTCAAAGCATCCACGCACATGGGATGAGAGCCTTCCCTATGTACAACACAGTTATAATTGGGCTCTCCACAGCTCAATCGGCCACAGCCCCTTTCAGGTGGGCTTGGGATTCCAACCACTATGTCCCATTGATGTAGCCATGCCATTTGCAGCTACTTAGGCCGATTCGGCTCATGTCCAGTTTGAAACTGACAAAGAAAACAACTTCATCGAGTGCATTCAGCACATCCGCCAACAGATTCATGACATATTGGACAGAGCCAATGCTAAGTACAAGCAACGACATGATCAACATCGGGTGCCACACAACTTCCAGGTGGGTGAAAAAGTGTGGCTACATTTGCAGAAGGAGCGCCTCATTGGACCCCATCGCAAGATTCGCCCACTCCGATATGGGCCGTACACCATCACCAAGGCTGTAGGGGATAATGCCTTCGAGCTCAGTATTCCACCATTCCTTGGTCTGCACCCAGTATTCAATGTAGACCGCCTTCGTCCCTACTTCCCACCTCTATTGGACACCTCTGACATTGCAGAAGAACTCACACCAAAAGATTTAAACCCAGACTGCATGGAACAGGTCACCACAGACTGTATCCTGGACAAGCAAATCAAGAACACTCGCCGACAGAAGATCCAATTGTATCAGGTTGACAAAGCTGGCCAACTTCTGCACCAAGGCAAGTGGTTCACCATGGACCAAGTTCAACAAAAGTTTCCTCATCTCATGGAGGAACTCAACGCAATGGGGACCATTGCTTCCTAAGGGGGGAGGAATGATCCAGGTGGATATTGGTGGCCACACGCCTATTCCACTTGGGGCCCCACCATTGTCTCTTCCAGTTTTTTTCACAACTTACTATTTTTAGCAGTTTTTTAAGTCCTGAACTTCTGGAGCCGTTTTGAGGCCCCAAATGGAGATAGTATGCCGAATTTACGTCCCCGAGAAGTTGAAACACCAATTTACCCAAATGGGGCCCATAGTTTTGGCACTTCATCTCCTAGGGTTAGGTTTTTGGACATTTAGAGTTCTCCATTGTTTCTCCATAATAAATAGGCCCTCGAGCCTCATTGTAACATAGTTCAAAGGTCTATAGCCGCCACATTTCTTATCAGAGATTCGCTAACAAAACCCTAGCTATTTTATTTCCATCATGTTTGTAAGCATATTTCTGTGATTTGATATTAATTAAATGAAGCCTTATTTCTGCTGTATTTCTATGTTTATGGTTATTTCTGTATTTTGTTGCGTTCCTGCATAAATCCGGATCACTTTGGCACATTTAGAATAAATCCTCGGACAATCTCGATCAAACTGAAAACCCGCAGGCTAAGCCAAGACCAAGGCTCTGATACCACTGTAATATCCCCAAATGGGATATTTTACTAATTTTACGGAAATCACACTAACCAAGCATTTGACCATAAAATTATTGAATTAATAAACAAAAGATTTCCATGTAAAATAAAAACACATAAACACTGCAATCCATTAACACATCGAATAGGAAGAATCTCAACATTCTATTATAAATGATAAACTGGGGTTACATGCATATCTGACCCAAATAGATGAGATGGAAAACTGGCCACCAATATGAGCTGTTGCATTGCGCTGGCCTCCAAATTGAACTATTGCACTCTCCCTCTGGCAATAACTGTCAGTGAACCCACTAAAAGATAATGAAGCACAAGTTGAAGATCTAAATGATCCTCACACCAATTCGTGAAGCTCTGCGAAACTTCTGAATGAAGTCTCCTTAAAGAGAGTTTGGTTTCCGTCCAACATTCACAAATCACCCGACGGTTTCCGTCCTGGGGCTACCAATGGAGTAGAGAACCAAGTTCTCAAACCTCTCTCACAAGAAAATGATCTAATCAAAAGATATCCCTCAATGGCCTCCTCCTTTTCTTTTATAGATCTCCTGGATCCTTCTAGAGCCTTATTTTATTATTATTTTATTCATGGAGCACTTTTCCCTCTTATTAAAATATTCATTTTTAATGCAGGAAAAGATAAATCGACTACCATGTCTCCTTAGGTCACTGAAACTCATGTCCAATCGTCACATCATGTAGGTATCCTCATCCCGGTTCTAACGAGCTATTACACTAAGGTGTTCTATCATGTATTCCTCCCGGACTGCCACCTTGAGCGTAATTAATTAGTTAAGCCCAAAAATAATTCAGTTTTCCGAAAGTTGTCGGAATGCACCAAAACGAAAGGCAAACGGTTCGGATAATGGAATATATCAAGTGAATGCCACCTGACCTCATAGAAACTCCTCAAAACTCCTCCAAAAAGTCCCCGGGCCCGCTAATGACACCAACCTGTACCTGTGACCTGTCTGCTCCTAACTCTGGAAGTCTATCTTAACCCTGTCATAGGTGACACGAAAAAAAGAATATTACATCCCTAAATGGAAAATTATGTTAGAAGATGCGAGTTTCTAGGAGAATTGTTAGAGTTAAATAGACTACTTCTGAATATTAATAAGCAAAAAGTGTTATGAGCAATAACCATCAATACATAATTTAAATAAGCATAAAACATATGAAAACCAGTGCTTTCAAAGTATTGCTCTTTAAAATGAAAATGTATTTGCTTAAATGAAGTGAAATGCTTTCAAATGGAAAGCAAAATTAATCTTGAAAAGTGAAACAAGAAACTGTTCGGACAAGATGTTATAAATGCAAGATACAAGAATGCTTTTAAGATTGATAAATTGATGAATCAAAACATTTGAAGATATCTTGTCAAAATACAAACAATTAGTAATTTACTTTGGAGAATGTAAATGAGATGATAGAAAAACTCAAATGTTAGACCAAGTTAAGAACATGGAATTAAATTTGTAACACCAAATAAGGCTACTTGTCAATGAAACAAGATATATCAATCATCCATAAGCATAATGACCATTAAAATGACAACATGCAATGAAGTTGCAAAAGTAAACAAATTTCCAAGTACCATAGAATTAAACTTGTTGCTTGCAAAATTTAAGAGATTAAAATGCTTGCAGCCAAAGTGCTTCTTGAAATAATATTTGCATGTGAAACTTTAAACCATCAAGATAACAAAACATTTGAGTAATTTGTAAGTAAATGTGATGAGATAGTGCTCTTGGTTTATTTTATTAGTTAGCTCTGAAGGAAGATTACAATTGAACTCTAATCTTCAGAACTCACCCTTGCCAAAAGGTTTGGATCTCACAGTGAAGAGTCCATAGAGGTAGAGGGTCCCTAAAATGTCTATTCAACCAACTTAAGTTGGAGGTAAATTTTAATGATGCTTGGGGCATGTAAGATCTAAAAGTAAATTAACAAGAAAATGAAAATTCAACTTTAGTCTGAAATATATTTGTTTGTCACGAAGTAAAATGTAGCTTTTCTTGATGCATCAAACTTAAGATTGTAGTGTGTGCTCGATGGTGAAGCATAAGCAAAGCTGAAGTATGATTTCAAGCTAAATAAACTCAAGTAAAGATGTTTGCATATAAAAAATCTGAATTTTCTATGAAAGTAAATGCTCTTAAAACTTGTAGCAAATCAAAGTGAATAGTTAGTGAAAAGAATGAAATGAATGAAATTCATGGTTGTGTTAATTGACCAATTAGATGAGATGCATGCAATTTAAAGAGATCAACAAATTACACGACAAGTCCTCTCCAAAAAATGGAGAGATTGGGATGCCAATGCGTAAAACCCACGTTCTAAAAAATAGAAATTTTATTGGTTGTTAGAGTTAAGAGACCGTGAAGTCTCCTACAAGTTCAACGGAAACCTTTATAAATGAAAGTTGAGGTCTTAGACTTATTCTTGATGAGAAATTTTTGCAATATAAAAGCTCAATAGAAATTAGATTTTTACAAGTGAAGAAGAGAGGCTAAGCCTCCTCAATGCTCACGACCAGGAGAGAGAGAAGAAGCCACAAAATGAACTCGGCCTTTCTCAAGGAGGCTTCTTATAACTGCCCACGACCAAAGGAAAAAGAGAGAGTCCTCCTCGTTTGACATTAGAGCTCAAAGGTCCTGCAACAATTTGTTAGTAGTTTCTTGAAGGTGAATCCCACAAATCACTACAAGAAAACAATTTAGAAAAAGAAGGCTCCAAAAAACCAACCAAGTGTTAGACAAAGAAAGTCACAAAGTATTGCACAATAATCTACAAAAGGCTAAGCCAAAGATGATGAGTAAACTCTCCTCTTTGTCTAGCCATGCTTAAACTCTCTAAATAGCAAAATATGATCCAATGAAGCACAATGAAAAGTAAAATATTTTTAAATGATTTCATGCATACAAACTATGTCCAAACGAATCCCTGCAAGACACTTTTTCGTAAGGTAAACTATAAAAATCGAAATAACAAATGAGATTTCCTTTGAAGGTGTTTCAAGAGTGGGTTGGTCTTCGAAAGACTTCCCCTCACGCTTGATTCAAAAATAAATCTTCTACAATACTCAAGTCACACATTAGTCCGTGTAGATTTAGATATGCAAACAATGAATTGAAACTTCTAGAAATTTATTTGAAAATAAACTAGAACTTTCAACCTCTAGAGCCTACTTTCAAATCAAATGCTAATACAAGATAGCTGTGTGCTAGAAAGTTCACATGAGTACATGGAAAATGAAATAATTCAAAGTATAGAAAAGATTATATCAATAACTCACAATGCACCATGCTTCAAAGGAAGAACACCTATGAATGGACCATAAAAGTCTTTTTATTGATATTCTTGAAAAATGTACAAAGTGGCAGTGCTTCCGCAAGCACAATAGCTAGTAAACAATGATTATAATTGACAGCCCAAGGCTCACTTATATAAGATAATGTGAGAAAATCCCAATGAAGAACCAAATTCCAAGTGGTGAGAGGGAGGAGATCACAAGGAAAATTTGAATGATAAGTGGAGCTCCAATGCCAAATGTAAAAATCGAATTCTAGCAAGTGGACATCATTGTTTCTTCCCTTATGTGCCAAATTCGAATTCTATGTTGGAATGACAAGTGTGTATGGCTGGTAACCCTGAGATTCCCACAAAAATCTCCACCAAATATTCTCCCAAATCCTCCAAATTGTGCGTTAACTTCACAAATTTGAATTTCTAGGTAAGCAACTCTCATTTGATGCCATAAATTCGATTTTATTTGAGCATATGTTCTTTTCTTGATTTTAGGATTCCACATCACCTTGAGACTTCACTTTAACTCCTCCATAATTTTCCACGTCATTTCCACAACATTTAGCATGTGTGGATACTTATTTTTCTCCATTTACTTAATTTCTGACTTAATTAATTACGAGATTTCCCACTAAACTTAGGAAAAATAGGTTTTGAGGGTTCAAAACACATTTTTAACCCCTCAAAATGTGTCATAGTAAAAAGATGAGGGTAAGAGGTGTAATTTTGATTACTCATACCCCATACAATTTATCTAGACAATACTTATTACAATTCAATAACAATTTTTATTGCAATATTTGATCTGCGAGAAATAAAAAAAATAAAAAAATGACTACCTAGACCTAGCCAAATTCCACGAATTTTTTTGTGTGATCTACTATGGTAATATACATTAACTCTAGACACTAAGACTGACCATCAAGCCGTACTCCGACTTTGGGGTAAAATTGGAGGAAAGAACTCAATTAATTATAAAGTCCTGGTGGGGAGATGATAATTAACCGAGTGAAAAAAACTTCTAAGAGTAATACTCACTTATTGGCAAGGTCCCAAGCTACCTAGGCCTGTTATAGACTCAATACGGACTCAAAAATCATCATTACTAGCATCACTTATTACAATTCCCCGTAGGGCGTGGAATCTAGGTACAAGAGAAAATGATGAGAAGTAGAAGTAGAGTTTAAAAACTTTGGTGATATGATGATATTTGATAATATCTGATGGTACACGTGTCCTTTGGTTCATCCTTGCGCATGGAGTCTTCATATAATCATCAGGTGCCACTCCAATGGTCAATAAGGCCTATGCAAATCTTGAGGAGAGAGAAGTTTTTCCTTGGGAGTAGCTGGGTGGAGTGGAAATTCAATGTTGGAGTGGCTTGGACCATTTTAAAAATATTCTCCTTATTTTTCCTTATAAAATATCATTCAAATCAACAAACTTGAACCATCTCCTCATAAATTTGATTTTGCTGGTACATTATCTATTCTCTTAGACCATCAAATTTTTCTAGGGTCATAGCTTCTTAGGTAAGTGGAATTCTCATCACTTTTTGACTTGAATTTTACCCCTTGGGAATTTCCATTTCATTTTTAGCATTTTCACTCGGAGAGAATTTTATTCTCTCCCAATTTTTATTTTCCAGCCAATTTATTTGCCAGTTTTTGCCAAAAATTAGGAAAATTGGGTTTTGAGGGGTGAATAATCACTTTTTGTCCCTCAAAGCATGTCTAAATAGAAAATTGAAGTGTGGAGCTCTAATTTTGAGTACTCATAACCCCTACAATTGCTCTAGACAACGCTTATTACACCTTATATCAAAATTTACAGAAAAGTCCTGTCTTGCGGGGAATTTTTAACAATTAAAAATTGACACTTCGACTCAACCAAATTCTACGGAAATTTAGAGATGATCTAGTATGGTAATATACATTGAATCTAGACACTGAGACTCTCCTAAGACTACCATCAAGCCGCACTGTAGCTTTGGGGTATATTTGGGAGAAAAACTTTACTTATTATAAGTGTTAAAAGACACAAATAATTATCCAAGGAAAAAAACTCCCTTGAGTGAACTCACTTGTTAGTAAAGTCCTAAGCCACCTAGGCCTTTTACATGACTCTTTTTCATCATACTAGAATCATTTTTACAATGTCCTGGTAGGGATGAGGAATTTGAACAACAAACTAATGAAGAAAAGAACATGAATTTTGGAATTCTCGCATGATTTGATGGTGCTGGAATGCTTCAAGTGTACATTTTTTATGGAGTCTTTGACAAATCTTCAAGTGCAACTTTGGTGGTCAACAAGACCAAAGCCCACCAGAGGATCAGATTGACACTCCCAAGGGAAGCGTTGAGAGCCATGGGACTCCATCATGTGTTAGAGCGTCATTTCATGCCATGGGCACCTTTAACATCGTCAACAGTTTGCGCATTGCCCCATACTATTCGCGAGATGATGCACTTGGATTAGTTTGCCCCAACTGGCTTAGCATACTATGGCAACTGATCCAAGTCCTAGAGTAGGTTTGTCTCCGTCCTTGAGACATGGGGGGGAAAGCACCATTGTCAAAGCCCTCAACATTGGAGCATTACAAGCTTTTGTATTATTAGGAGACCCATGAGACCAGTCCTTGTGCCCCAAACCCAATTTGGGGCCGCACATGATGACTTGCATGGAGATTGAAGGGCCATCCTGTTGTTCGAGATTTATAGAGCCCTCTCTCACATTTTGGCATAAAGAGGACTTAACATGTCCCTCCAATGGCCCTACATCAGCATGACATCATCAATTCGGCTAGCATTTGTGTGGCTAATTCATAATTAATGAAATCTACTTGGTTGACTTGTGACCAAGACTTGTATTTTGCACATTTTCTATAATGTTAGGGGCCCTTAAGCAAATAATTTGACTTAGTGAGACACATATAAATAAAACTAAGTCTCCTTTGTATTGGATCATTATCACACTTGGGATTTTCGGTTTCTTTGGCTAATTCACACTTTTTCTTTAGAGAGTTTGTGGAGTATCTTGGATGGACTTTGGTCTTTGGAGTTGATTTTCAATCTTCTTTTGGAGCTAGTTCTTTAATATGGATGGATATATCATGGTTACTTGGGAGCGGGAGCGGGAGCGCCATTTTCAAAAGCTCTCGGTCCAGAGCATTTCGGGGAGCGTTTTTTTAAATATATATATTTTTTAATTTTTTTTATATTTTGATGCGTATATGTCACCAAAAGCATGTAGAATGATGAATTAGACATTAAAAAAAACATAAAAACATAGATTGAACCATATAACATCAATCATCTAGAAGTTAGAATCTTCATCAACCACGCCCACAAGTTGGAAACATACAACATATTGACTCTCAAGTCTCATGAATCATCAATTTTAAAGTTTCAAGCTTTCAAAATTCAATATATAACATTTATCATCATTGATATATAACATTAATCATCATTGATATATATCATTTATCATCATTGATTCATTGATTTCAAAATTCAATATATAACATTTATCATCATTGATATATATCATTTATCATCATTGATTCATTGATTTCGAAATTCAATATATAACATTTATCATCATTGATTCATTGATCACCATAGTTGTACTTGTAAGCTAAGTGTAACCAATAACCATTACAACAAAGAATATTTAACATGAAATGAAATGTTATAAAATGAAATGAAATGAAACAAATTTCAACTTTCTTGAAGCATCATATTCATAATTCATAATGACTTATAAACTTATAAATGCCAACCTCAAAGTGTCACCTTTTAAATTCAAACTTCATGTTAGGATATTCCAACACATAGGAAATAGTTAAGAATAACTTAGTCTAGTGTAGAGTTAGGTAAAGTGTGTTTCTTTACCATGTATATTTGTAACTTATAATCCGACGGTCACGATTTGTAGTGATCCGATGGTAATCTCTCACCTCGGTATTAACGACACTTGATCGTGGCTTAACACCTGATTGGTCCATGATCTCTAATTAAAGAGCATGGAGGGTCATTTGTTCGGTGACCATTTATGAGAGAAACATATGTAACTTTTCTTTTTATATTAATAAATTGCCTGAAGTGGCTGCGTTGGCTCAGGCCGTGGACTGTTTCCCTCTTTGAGAGTTTTAACCACATGATTATACCAGTGTACTGATTTGTGATCTGTTTGTGAGCGGTGACCTTTGGTTCTTGATCTACGGAACTTACCCTATAAATTCCTACATGGTATCAGAGCTATTTTGAGGGCCGCATCTGTTGTTGATCAAAATCCGAAGTTGGTTTGACTGAATGCGAATGCCGTTTTGTAGATCTACTATTTTTGAACATTTTTGGGCTTGGAGAACTGCTCTGTTATGTTTGGAGTGTCTGTTACAGTGAGGAATGCCTTTCATTTCATGCGAAAAGGTTTCCAGCTACCCAAGTTATGACAGTTTAGATCTGAAGGTATAAATTATCATTGTTGCAGTTATATTTGTTAATAGTTCTGCTTAGTTTGGTTTCGTTATTTTTATTTTCGGTTTTTAAGTTTTATTTATTTTTCGGATCTATACCCTCTTCTCCGTGTATGCTCTTTGATGTGCGCTATGTGCGATCTTAGCAAATTAGAAACAGGAAAAAGGGGATTTTTTTTTGCTACGTATGCTCTTTCCCCGCGTGTTTGTGCGATCTTGGGAAATCAGAAATAGTGAAAAAAAATGATAGTTGCCGATAAGGCTTACCGAAAATCTAACATTCTGCCGTAAGGCTTTGCATTTCATTTGTTTTTTTTGGCTCGTTTTTTGTGTTTTTTGTGCAGGAAAAGGCACGCACAAGCTTCTTTTGTAAAAAGTTTTTGTTCAAAGGGGCGGAATTTAAAAAAAAAATGCCGCACTTCCTCCCGTTCCCATAACTATTTGGCATCTACAACTCAGATTTTTCAGAAGTCACAACTTCTTCATCCGGAAACCGTTTTTCGAGCCGTTTTTGTTTAAAACGGCCTAATTTTTCGAGATCTTTCCATTGAAGCAGTTAGTTTCAGCTTTTTTCACCTTCAGTTTTAACAAAAAAAATGGGAAGTGCATGCCCGATTATTCTTAACAGCACCAATTATTTCCAATGGCTACCTCACATGGTAGATATACTTAGAAGTAAAGGGCTTTACAGAATAGCCACAGGGGTAGAAACTAAACCTTTTGATGATGATAAAGTCGCTAAATGGTAAAATAAACAAGATCAAGCACGAGGGTTGATAGGAATGTCCATTGCTCTAGATCTTCGATTTCATATCCTTGACATTGACACCCCTCATGAAGCCCTGGATAAGCTAAATACTGTCTTTGGCATTCAAAATCAAATTAGGGCTCACCAGCTTGAAAATGAGTTGCTCACTTTGGACCCTAATAATTTCTCCTCTATTGAAGACTTTTTGTCCAAATTCAAGACCCTTAGACTTCTTTTAGAAGGTTGTAAGGTCAAAAAGGAAGATAGTAGCTTCATCTATTATATTCTTGGTAAGCTTGGCCTTGCTTACTCTGTATTTGTTTCCGCCTTCCATTCCACTAGAAAGGCCATCATTTCTTCAGGAACCGCCTACAAGAATCCCTCTTTTGATTCCTTTTGTGATTCTTTGATGAGAGAACAAGAAAAACTCTTACACCTTGGTCTTATCACTTCTGGGAACGCTTCTAAGAAAGCCTTAGCAGCCCAACAACAATCATATCAAAAGAATCCCAGGAAGCAGTATCATAAAAAGTATGGTCTGAAACCAAACAAGGGTCCTACGCAATTTCAGCCGCAAACTGAAAAAGAAACTCACCAGAATGATAAGGCATATAAAAACAAAGGAAAGAAGACAGATAGACATTGCAACTTTTGCAATCGTGATGGCCATATAGAGTCCAAATGTTTTAAGAAGATGGAAGCCTTAGAAGCATCAATGAAGAAGCACAACATCAATTTGGAGCACTCTTCACCTTCATCTTCAGGAATGGCACTTTCTTCTTGTGGTTGTCAAGCATCAAGATCTGGTTATGCATTCAATGTATCTTCCTCTTCCCATTCTCATGAGTGGCTCATTGATTCTGGAGCTTCTTATAACATGGCCAAAAATAAAGCCATGTTTTCTTCTTTAAATGATTGTAAGACCAAACATATTTATGTTGGTGATGATAGATCTCTTAGTGTTGTAGGATCTGGAACCATTCATATCGATAATGGTCAGTTTAATGATGTACTATGTGTTCCTACCTTGTCATGCAACCTTCTCTCTGTTTATCAGATAACTCATTCAGGTGAAGGGAAAATAGTAGAATTCTCAGTTCATGATGTTGTAATCATGGACCTCAAAGATTCTAAACATATTTTAGCTACTGGCATTGCTGATGATTCCACAAGGTTATATAAGTTTGACAACTTTGGGTCATCATGTCTTCCCTCCGTTTTTGTTGCTCATATTGATGAAGTGAGCAAACTTTGGCATGAGTGATTTGGTCACTTAAACTATCACTCTCTTCAAACTCTATGTAAGGAAAATATGGTGACGGGTCTTCCTATGGTATCTTGCCGAGATGGTGTTTGCTCCAGATGTGTACTCGAACAACATCATCAGGATAGTTTTGACAAACATGCCTCTTGGCACGCTTTAGCCCCTTTGTAGCTTGTGCATAGTGATTTATGTGGTCCACTACCTGTTGTTTCTTTCTCTGGTTGCAAGTACTTCTTAACTTTCATTGATGATTTTTCCAGACGCTCTTAACTTTCATTGATGATTTTTCCAGACGCACTTGGGTATACTTCTTAAAACTCAAGAGTGAAGTTTTTAACATGTTCTTGGCCTTTAAGGCCTTTGTTGAGAAATAATCTGGACATCAAATTCAATTCTTAAGTTAAGATCAGACAACGGAGGAGAATATGTTAACAACAAATTTATCAACTTCTGCACTGAGCATGGCATTCAATGGCAACATACTATTCCATATACTCCACAAAAAAATGGTGTAGCTGAACGGAAGAATTGCACCTTAAAAGAAATGGCTAATTGTATGCTTCAATCTAAAGGACTTGGTCTCATTTTTTGGGCAGAAACCATTAATTGTGCAAATTACACAATAAATCGCACTCCTACTAAGGTTTTAAAGAATATAACTCCAGAAGAAGTTTGGAGCTCAATCAAACCAGATGTAAGTCACTTTTGTGTTTTTGGAAGTGATGCTTGGTCCCATATTCCAGATGCGAAACATAAAGACTTAGGACCTAAGAGTGAAAAATGCATTTTTGTTGGATATTTTGAAGATGTCAAAGGATATAGACTTCTTCAACCAAAATCCAAAAATATAATCATTAGAAGAGATGTAAAATTTGATGAAAATATATCGGCCTGCGAGCTTAGTTTGGCGAGTGTGCCACCTTTGGCTTGCAAGCCTAATTCGGCATATGTGCCACCTCTCTCTCTCTCTTCTATTTTTAATAGCATTCCTTCTAGTTCAAATGATGACAATCCTCCTCCACCTCTTGAAATTGTTCCTTATACTCCACCGCTTCCAAGATGGGTCTGCTCTACTCAGGATGCAGCAGGTTCTCTAGCAGGTGACCCTGCCGATCGACGACGTACATGTTTTCATTTCGAAAGAGCTTCTTCCTTATTGGCTCAAGTTTCAGAAAAACTTGATCCAGAAACCTTTGAATAAGCCTCCGGTCATCCAGATTGGGATTAAGCTATGAATGAAGAGTATCGTTCCTTATTGGCAAACAATACTTGGGATCTTGTTCCTCTTCCAAAAGGAAGAAAACTTGTCTGATGCAGATGGGTTTACAAAACCAAGTTTGGACCAGATGGAAAAGTGGATAGACATAAAGCTCATCTTGTTTCTAAAGGATTTTCACAAGTTGAAGGCATTGACTATACTGAAACCTTCTGCCCTGTTGCCAAAATGAATTCTATCTGCCTTGTTCTTTCCCTTGCTGCTTCCTTTAAATGGGAAGTCCATTAGATGGATGTTAAACCGACCTTCTTACATGGAGATTTACATGAAGAAATTTACATAGAACAACCCCCTAGTTTTATCCAAAATGACTCTAGCCTTGTTTGTCGCCTTAGTAAATCTCTCTATGGTCTCAAACAAGCTCCTTGGGCTTGGTATGCCAAAATGGATAGATTTCTATTATATAATGGCTTTTCTAGGTGTCATTCTGACAACACTGTCTACACCAAGAAAGTGGGTAAGTCCTTCACCATCCTTGTTCTTTATGTTGATGATCTTATTGTTACTGGTAGTGATCCAAACCGTATAAACCATGTGAAGTCGAGCCTCAAAAAGAAGTTTGAAATGACAGACTTAGGACACTTGCATTATTTCCTTGGTCTTCAAGTCTTGCAATCCAAGGAAGGCATTACCCTCTCTCAGTCCAAGTATGCCTGTGATCTTCTACACCACTTTCACATGGAAGACTGTAAGCCAGCCCCTTCTCCCTTTCAGTCTGGAGTCAAGCTTTCAATCACTTGTACTACCCCTGAAGTTGATGCTACCTTATATTGTCAACTTGTTGGTAAACTTCTGTATCTAACCCATACTCGTCTTGACCTTTCCTTTGTCGTTGGTTTTTTCGCTCAGTTTATGCACCAACCTCATGAAAGTCACTGGAAAGCAGCTAAAAGAATACTTAGATATATTCGAGGTACAGTTCAGTTTCAGATTCATTACAATGCAGGAACATCTCCATTGTTGATTGGTTTCACTGATTCTGATTGGGCTGGTGACCCTGATGACCGAAAGTCGACTGCAAGATATATATTCACTCTCGGTTCAGGACCTATTACTTGGTCTTGTAAGAAACAAAGTGCCATCTCTCTTTCTTCAGCAGAAGCAGAGTATCATGGTGCAGTTGAAGCCAGCAAGGAAGCCATGTGGCTTCGTCAGATCCTGTCTGAATTTGGTCTCCATCAATAGCATCCAACTACACTTTGGTGTGATAATCAGAGTGCCATTCAGCTATGTAAAGATCCAGTTCAGCATCAGCGTATGAAACACATTGAACTCCACATACACTTCATCAGAAAGCTCATTCATGATCGTGTTCATGAAGTGCAGTACTGTCCAACCAATGATCAAGTAGCCGATGTATCTTTCCAAGGGGCTCTCACGGAAGCAAAGTTTACCAGAAGCTTCGATCCATGGAGTTCGGGAGAGAGATTTGTCATTAAGGGGGGTTAGGCTCTAATGCCTCCTTCCTTCTCCTATTGTGTCACTTTTGTAAATCCTTCAATCCTATCCCAATTTGTTCTTGATGTTAGGATATTTCGACACATAGGAAATAGGCTCCTTTTGTGTCACCTTTGTAAATCCTTCAATCCTACCCAAGTTGTCCTTAAGGGGGGATGTTAGGATATTCCGACACATAGGAAATAGTTAAGAATAACTTAGTCTAGTGTAGAGTTAGGTAAAGTGTGTTTCTTTACCATGTACATTTGTAACTTATAATTCGACGGTCACGATTTGTAGTGATCCGATGGTTATCTCTCACCTCGGTATTAACGACACTTGATCCGTGGCTTAACTCTTGATTGGTCTATGATCTCTATTTAAAGAGCATGGAGGGTCATTTGTCTAGTAACCGTTTATGAGAGAAACATATGTAACTTTTCTTTTTATATTAATAAATTGTCCGAAGTGGCCGCATTGGCTCAGGCCATGGACTGTTTTCCTCTTTGAGGCTTTTAACCACGTGATTACACTGGTGTGATGATTTGTGATCTATTTGTGAGCGGTGACCTTTGGTTCTTGATCTACGGAACTTACCGTGTAAATTCCTACACTTCAAAGTTCAAACTTAAATTGTCATATACTGTTTACAAAAATTATCATAATAAATATGAAAGAGTCAAGTTTCAACTGTTCAACTGTTATGAAAGTTAAAAACTACTAGAAAATAGAAAAGACTAGTAAACTATAAACAGTAAATCTATTTTATTTATTGGCTGGCCCCTTGCCACGCCCACAAGAAATGTCTAATTTGTGAGAACCACGAGGCAATGGTGGTCTTCTAGTACTCTCAGGAGTACCACGACCATAACTAGAAGGTGGAGGGCCACCTGAGGATGTAGGTGGAGGTTGAATCTACAAAGGAACATTAGCTGGAAATCGAACACTGGCACTGGCACCCGCACTGCTACTGGATGGTGGAACTGGCCCTGGGTGTGGGAGTGGCATGGTTGCTTTTGCTTCATCATCATCCCTCAAAAATTCTGCTTCCAATTCTTCCATATGTACAGTGCCGTCCTCCAAATTATCATCCTCTGGGTTGTTGTCCCAAACTTTATATGATTGATCCTCATATGCCCGATCACAATAATGACTCAACAACCTCAAGTTGTAATGCACATAAACCAAGCTTTCTGCTTGGTTTCATTCAGCCCGTTTCTTCTCACATTATGTATGAAGCTGTAGGTGCTCCAACACCTCTCTACAGAAGAAGTATTTACAACTTGTGAGAGAACTTTTTTTGCCAACTTTGGCAAAAGTCCCATGCCGCCATATGCTTCTCACCATGTGAGAGCATAAAATCTGTCTCTATCTTCCATTGCATGGAAAGAACCAAAGTTACCAGTGCAATTGAAGTATCTGCCTAATTCAAGGCGCAATCTAGCACGGTCCTCCCTATCGGGGACCAACTTGTTTAATGCTTTCATGTATCCGTCTTGTACCTTTGGATCTGTGTGAGGTTTGACCCTAACCCCACCTCCAGGTGCAGGTTGGCCCAACCAATATGGAGAGCAGTATTTTGGCATAAGGATATATGCCAAGTCATGTAGTGGAACATTAAGTTTATTCCACCATGCAAACACACAGTCGTGAATCATTTCATACAAGTTGGGATCATTTTCCTTACTAACATCTTTTATTTGCCCCAACATGCTATCCATCTGCTCATACACCTCCCCAATCACTGGTTTATCTGTATCTGAAAACCGAATCATGTGATAAATCGGCTTGGTGAAATTCAAAATTTCCCTCACACGTGCCCAAAACAAAGGATCAAGGGCGGTCTCCTCAACCTGTTCAAAACCAGAACTGTCAACTATTGTTGCTGCCCTGTCCTTTAATACCTGCCAGTGTGGACTTGATACCATGGCTGCCAATGAATCCCTTACCTTCAAAAGGCGCCTGAAGATGAGGTAATAGCTAGCAAATCTAGTCTTTGCTATCTTCAACAACTCCAATTTTGAGAGAGTGTGGAAAAGCCCATGTGTATTGTTACGATTTGTAATAAATTTTATCATTTTTTTACCTCTCTTGTACAAATCACCAAGCCATTTGTATTGAGGTTGTTTGTTTTTAATTATATCATGCATCAAAAGGTTCATTGTGTGAACCAAACACCCAAACCAAAATATATTGGGGTATTTATCCTCAATAATTGCTCCCGTTGCCTTACAATTAGCAGCATTATCAATGATGACTTGGAAGACATTGTATGGCCCCAATAATTTCAATTGTTTCAAGTAATGGTTCTGCAATGTTAATGCCGGTCTTGAATTTGTCTGAACAATCATATGCTGAAAGGAATATTGCACCACTAATAGACACAGGCAGAACTCTTATCAATGGCTTTCCTTTTACATTGGTCCATCCATTAGATACAATGGACACCCCATGCTCATTCCAAGAGCTTGTCATTCTATTCAAAGAATGACTTATTTTAGCTTTTTCATGATCAAGTCCCAAGGTTTTGGCCTTGTCATACTCAGGGCTCCTGTATCCTTTGGGGACATCATTAATGGCATAAACCATTTCATGCCAATAAGGTGAGTGAAGAACATTGAACAGTACCCCACATGCATAGAGAAACCGGAATTTTTTTGAATCCACATCATTCCTAGACCCTTCGTCAAGGAAATCGGATATGTTCTACGCCCCAGGTGTGCCTCCATATCCACTGCCATGGGTGGCTTTTTTCCATGATGTGATGGACGTGATGGTGCATAAGAATCAATGAAACCCCTAGATCTTTTAGATATCTGTTGGGCAACCTCCTCTTCCTTTCTATATTTCTCTCTCTCTCTGTTGTTGGCACACTTACACAAATTTTGATTCCTAGATTTTTATCTCCATCCCCTGGCATTTTCCCACAAAGGTACCATGGGGTGTATGAACCTGAGTATCCTTTATTGGAATGGGGCAAAGAAATTTAGTGGTTCCACCACCTTTCCCTCCTTCTTGCCTCTGAACATATTTCCGCAATGGTGTTTGAATTTGGTCTTGTTTAGTTAGGGTCTCTGTGGCCTCATGTTCTCCACTCTCCCCTTCTTCCTCAGCATACTCCTCTTCTTCAGGATTTTCATCAAATCCACTATAACCCACTTCTTCATCCTCCTCTTCTCTAATGGGCCTCTTTCTTCTACTCTCCAACACTATTATTACAAATAAATGAACCAACATGAAGAAAACCTCTAGCGATAGCCATGATGTTTCAAATTTCAAGTTTCAAGTTTCTAGCCTACAAAAAAATGGAGGAATGCCAAATGGGAATAGGAAAAAATGCAACATAGAAAAAAACAATTCAATTTTTCACTTTTCAACACATTAAAATGCAACATTGAGAAAAAAAATTCAAGTTTTCATTTTTGAACAACTTAAAAATGAAACATAGAAAAAAAAAACTAGATTAGAGTCTGCCTCTTTGTCCTGAGTCCTGACTCCTTCAATCCTCCTTGTTTCTCTCGTCAAGCTCCTTGCTCTCTCCTCTTGCTCTCTTCCAGCTTGCTCCTTGCTCTCTCCTTCTCTCCTTGCTCTCTCCTTGCTCTCAAGCTCATTCACAAACAACAATAACAACAATGAGGAGGGGAGGGCTTTTTATTACCCACACAACCTCCCTCCCAAAAAAATTCGCCACCGATTTTTTTTTTCCGCGCCGGGGAACGTTCGGGAGCGAACGCTCCCCAAGTGCTCTCGCCATTTAAAAAACGCTCTCGAATCGTTTTTTTAATGGCGGGAGTGCTCGGGGAGCGTTCGCTCCCGAATGCTCCCTAGAAAACAGAGAGCGTTTTTTCAGGCTCGGAAGCATGCTCCCGAGCACTCCCAAAGCGCTCCTGAATGGAGCGTGTTTTGGGAGCAGGATTGGGGGGCGGGGGGGGCGGGGGTGGGTGGGGTGATTCCCAACAAAACATGATTATCTTGTAAGTTCTCTTGTTGATGGAATCTTTTTTTGAAAATGTCTACTGTATGTAATTGCTACAACTAAAGTAAATGCTCTTGTGCCCTAATTTTTTTGAAGAATTTTTTGGAAGCTATTTGATTGGTTCTTGCATATACTATTCATGGTATAAGATGCAATGAATGTTCCTAGTGTTGAAATTCTATTTTCTTCATGCAACTCCATATTCTAATAGTAGGTAATTGTTGAAGGTTGTTAGTTAGGGCATCAACTTTCAACCTCTCTGAACACAAATTTGGCCAATCTAAAGCATCTAGGACTCCATTAGCCCAAGGGAGAAGGCATTGGCCCAAGCTATTTGGTGATCACACTCTCCTTTCTCCATAATTTCTCCTCTTAAAAGTTTGGTCCCCTCTTCTTGGACGGCTAGACTAGGGCATAGAACAAAATTCTTAAGAGAGGGAGTTGGTGGATTCCGAGAGCATAGTCCTTGAGCTTAAGGCCTTATCTATGAGACCTCAAAGTTCGGGAATCATCTCTCGAGTTTTCATCAATAAAAACTCTTGCCCTATGTGTGCCCTTGAAGTTAAACCTTGGCTTGTATTCCTTTTACTTGGGGATTTCTTTGAGTGTTGTATGTGCTTGGTATTCGTTGGAATAAATTCAAAGAAGCCATTTCCTCTCCTCGCCTTTACCTCGGGAGTACCTTTAGCCACGCCAATTCATAAAACCCTAGGTCTTGTGCGACTTCTTTCTAGGCCTTTGAAAGGGAGTGAAAGCCCTTTGAGTTCTTATATTATCATATAGAGCTTACCTTGAGAGGTCCTATCCCATCACTTAGTATTATTAACCCTAGAACATTATCAAAGGTGATAATATATCTTACCGGCAGTCCTCCCATCAGTGAAAGTTCGTAAAGAGTAGGGGACACTAGCAGTGGTGACAATGGGCCATTGTCCTGTTTTTATCACCTTGTCTGGCTCTTTTTCATGTAGGTTTCCTTTCCCTGGGGCCTGCTAGATTGTGTGGTAACAGGTCCATTCAAGGAAGACACTATGAAGTTGATGAGTGGATGGCATATTGCATCTGTCCATCCATTAAAAACAATACTAACCCCAGATGTTGGCCACGCTGATTTAATAGGCTCAAGCATTTTATCCACCTCCTTCTTTGCCTTAGCCAACAATGTGGTTCTAAGCTTCTCTGAATTAGGACACACATACCCCAATGGAGGTCGTTGAGCTAGATCTTGACACATCTCAATAGGTAAAGGTGATCGTGTTGAGATTTTGTGTATTTGCGGTAGCATCTGTTGTGCTCTATTTCCCAAATTTTGAGGAAGGACTAGATTACACTTGATCTACAAGACCCAGAAATGGATTTGGGAAATTTCATTTGGTTTAGGAGATATTAATTTAATTAATTATTTTAATGTATTTCCTAAGATTAAACTTAGAGAACTTAAATAATTAAAGTGAATTTAATTAAACATGTGATGAAATTGTCTTAAGTCACACGGATCAAGCTTTCTTTTAATATTAGCCTTTGATTCAGGATCTAACCATGGTCGTTGGTTTCCCAACGAGAAAAATATAAAGGAAAGGCTTGGGGTCATTTGTAAAGACACATAGAGGCAGAGCACTGAAGCTAAGCTGAGACTCTAGGGCGGGTTTGCTAAGAATTCTCAGATGTGTTTCAGCTGCAGAGAGGGGAATTTAGGCCAAGGGGATGATCTGATCCCAGGGTCTGGAATCAGCAAGAGGCAAAGATCAGCTCAAAAAGGCAGCGCAGAGAAGCATGAGAGCAACAATAGAGAGGGAAACAACTGTGCTACGCAGTCCCTCTCAGGACAACGTGATTAAGCTACAAGCCCTTAGGGGTTACAAAGAGACCCTAAGGGGAAGCGTAAGGACTGCGTCACCCAGTCTGGGGTCAACACAGCCATTTCCAGGCCAGCGTTGAGGGATCCAGGGGCTTTAGAGGCTGATGCAGAGGCTTCAAGGGCAACGTTGGGGTTTCTAGGCCCTAATTTTGGCTGAGTCTTGTAAATCCCGTTTGAGGGCATGGATCAATCATTATTTTGGCTTTAGAATAGGCAATGAGCTGTAGATCTATTATTTCTCTATCGAGCTTTCCATATCTGGAAGTCAGATTTGCTGTATTGAGAAAATTCTTAATAATAAAACCCTCCGGCAGCCAAAAAACCGGTTTTCCCGCATTGGGTTTTTCTGGGGACTATTTGTCCTGAAAATCACTGCGTCACTTTGTCTATGTGTGCATGTTCTTTTTCTAGATCTGGATTGGTGAAAGTCTGTTGTGTTTTGCTTCAATATGGATCTGAATTTCTTTAGTTAATAACTAAGTAGGAGGAGCATAACCAGATTTAACAGTAAGTTTTCTGCATAAGTATAAGATTCAGAAATTTTCACATGGTATCAGAGCAATTGCAGATCTAGGAGGGTCACCAGCAAAAGACTGAAGGTTCTAGCTGCAGAAAGGCAGATCTGAAGGGACAACTCAGTTTTCAGAGATAGAATCATGCAGAGGGTAGGGTGACACAGTCTAGCGTTGTCTCCTAGCAAGCCTACGCAATTATTGCGCAGAGGCAGCTCAGAAACAATGCTGGATTGGTTTGAAGCCAACCAGTGTGATGCAGATCTAAATCTGTCAGATCCAGAAAAGACTGAAGATTAGTTGCAAAAATTCAAAAGGCGCTGGTGGTGTTAAATTTTGAATTTTTCAGATTCTTAGCCTAAGCAGAAGTGACAAAGAGTGGGAGGAGGTCAGCTTCTCAGAAAGTTTCTAGCCAAAGAAACTTGTAGATTGATCAGAGGATCAAAGAGAGCTGAATCATTGTTTATTTGGCAGATTTCCAAGGAGGGAAATCAATTGTCAGAGGGAGCAGAAGGTGCTTGTTTCGCCAAGGGCCTTAGATCGAGTTCTTTAGCAAAGAGAAAGGGAAGTTCCGACACATTCTTGAGCAGATGGCTCCTCATGGACTGCGTGATTAGGACAGATTGGATCGCCTCTCCAACTTTTCAATTTGGAAGGCAAGGACCCTGATAGTCCTTGAGGCATATAATCTAAGAGACCATGCAGAGCAAGCTTTGGCCATGCCGACCGATGCAGATCTCCTACGGAAGCATAAGGAAGCTGTAGGGAATGCCAAGCGGCTGATAATGGACGGAATTAAGGACCATATTGTACCACACATAGCTGAGAAGAAGACAGCTAATGAGATGTGGAAGGCCTTAACTTCCCTATATGAGGGAAAGTCTGTCCAAAGGAAGATGCTGTTGGAGCCTTAGATGAGGTCATTCATGATGACCAAGGGAGAAGACATGGAGCATTTCCTCTTCAGATTGCAGTCGATCGGAGATCAATTGACTGCAACGGGTTGTAAGGTGGAAGACGATGTGATGGTCAGGACTGCTCTCAATGTAGTCATGGATGAGTGGGAAACCTTTGTCCAAAGTATCTTGGGCAAATCAGCGTGAAAAATCCTAGATCTGGATTCCTACTGCAACAAATCTGAATTACTTCTATTATTTTACATAATTATTTCATTTTAGTGGAATATTGAAGTAATTATTGAAGCAGTCTACACAAATAATACTGCGGAATAAATCTAAGTGTTCAAACAAACTGAACAAAATGTAATGAAAAACAACCACATTGACACAGTTATTTTTGGACTAAGTACCCGGAAAAACCCAACTTGGGAAAACCGGTGCAGCAGATCTGAGGGTTGTATTATTAAGCAACGAAATCTTAAGTACAACTAGGGTGCCAATATTTGGCAAACCTTCAGAGAAATCTCGTCAATCTGGTGAAAAATGTGAGATATAGCTCACTCAACTAATCTCTGGCTAATCTGACAGCATAAGTGATGCCCTTACTGCCTTTGCGTGATTTCCTACGCTGGACTGCGTAAGCCTGCATGGGCAAGTTGAAGGAACTGCATCACTTTGTTCTGTAACTGATCTAGCTGATCTAGGGCTAAATTTTGGCCCTCATGGCTTAGAAATTCCAGCCTCTAGCTATCTCCGGACTGACCTCAAGGGACACTGCACTGTTTCTGCGTGATTTCCTACAGAGTCTATGTCACCTCTTCCGAAAACTGCATTGTCTCTATCTGCGTCACCTCTCTCTCTCTGAAAATGCACTCTTGGTCCTCCTGACCAATCTTTGCTTCTGCCCCTCTTTGAATCTAATCACTGAATCAAATCACTTAGCAAACCCAGCCCTAGTGATTTGTTCTTGATCAAAAGTTGTGTCTCCTCACACAAATTCGAAAATGCTCAATGGCTCAAGTGTCAAGTCTATATTCGATAGGCCCCTCACCCTCCTTCTTATATTCTTGCGTTGACCCTTCAACGACCAAGATTATAACATAATCAAGTGCTAAGATTAACTTGGAGGTGATCCATGACTTTATCTAGAAGATTCATAGTTAGTATTGAAAAATGATTAATTAATTTAATTAAACCATCTCTAAGTGGAATTTTCCAAAACCATTTCTGAGTTTTATGGAATACATGTGTCCTAGCCTATATACAAAGTTACAAGGCTAGAGCACATCCAATGCTACCATAAATCAACACTCCCTCTTAGCTAGGAAAGTGCTCTAGCAAAGCAACTCAATGTGCTGCAGATCTGACTTTTGGAACATCTACCGCTGTGCTGTTGATGCTACTCACCAACACTGCACAAAAATGTTGTAACTGTACTGCTACTAACTCTGCATGCTACTGCCAACTGCCACTGTACTGCAACTCCCTCTAATTCTGCAAACATGCTGCTGCACTGTGTGAGCACTGCTCTGCACTGCGTGAGCACTACTTTGCTCTGCGCTGCACCACCTGTGCACTGCGTTGCTGCTGCTGCTCAACTACTGCTGCTGCTGCACTGTTGCACTGTTGCTAATTGCAACAGAAAAACATCCAAAATTGGATAAGTAAATCTGCAACTGAAAAATAAGACTGACTGCTACTAGTTTCTGCACTAGCTCTCTGAAAATACTGTGTTGTTGCTGCTCTGCACTGCGTGAGCACTGCTCTGCACTACGCTGCACCAGTGTGCACTGCGCTGCTGCTGCTCAACTGCTGATGTTGCTGCTCCTTTGCGCTAATCAGGCTCTATTACTGCTAGCCACTGCACTGTCTTCTCATCTTTTGCTGCAACTGTCCACCCTACTACTGTCTTTAGGTTGCCGTAGCTCACATGTGATCCAAGAGTTCGGAAATACTCAAGGATCCTGCCTCTTTGTAGATTCTGGATCTACAACTCCAAGTCAGCCCATTTCTGTCCTTTGGGAATATGAGCTAACATATCACAATCTCTTTCTGCCTCAATCTTGGGAGCTCCTGCTTGTGGATCTTCCTTTTCCTCTTTATCCTTTTTCTTAAGAGGACACTATGTGGCATAATGTCCCATTTCACCACACCGGAGGCACTTGATCTTGGACATATCTTTCTTCTTTTGCTTCTATTGCCCCTTTGATGCGAGGGTAGTCTTATATTCTTCCTCCTTCTTGACTTTCAACCCATTGCTGCCATCCTCTAAATGGATCTTGAGGAGATCTCTCCTCAAATCTTCTTGTTGTAATACTGCCCACGTCACTTCCCATCTTGGAAGTCTTTCTCTGCCCAAAATACTTTGGACAAAGACCTGATAGTCCTCTAAAACTGAGTTCAGAGTGAGCCTTACAAGCTCTGAGTCTCTAGGAGCAGCTCCTACTGCTGACAGTTGAACTCAGGTGTCCTGAATACGAGACAAGGAGTCAAAACGCTTTCCCTTCTTCATCCTGGTATTACGCATCTTCTCTTCAAGGTACATTTTCCGCTGCTCGGAAGATCCTTGGTATAGCTTTTCCAACCCTACCCACAGTTCTCTAGCAGTGGCCTTGGCTGCTATATGAGGTACGATATGATCCTTCACTCCATCTAGGATCAATTGCTTGGGTCTAGCCATATTCTTCTTGAATTGCCTCAGGTGTGCTGCATCAAGAGGTTCTGCAACTGCGCTGTCTAAGAGGGCTTTCAGATCATGTTCATCAAGGATAAATTCTATCCTTGATTTCGAGATAACATAGTTGGAGGCACCCTCCAATCTCTCTTGGTCACGCAGTCCGTTGCTGGCCATCTCCTCAACTGTTGATATCTTGCTCTAACCCTCTGCTCAGCTAGACTTAAGCACTCCTTGTGGAGTAAGTCACTTCTTTTGCTGCTGCACGGGAAAAACTAAATTTTATTAAGTAAGAAACTCTCTGAGATCAAGAAATCCCCAACTGTGTTATTCAGAATTTTTCTGACGCTTATGCACTAGCTCTTACTGCTGTGCAGTAATTGCGTCCTTCAACTAGGCTGATCTGCAACGTTGTCTCTTCTGCAACTGAAAAAACTTACCTCTCTGTTAACTCTCTCAGAGGGAGTCTTTTCTGCACTGGAATGCCCTCCTGGCCTGGACAACATGATTTCTCGGAGGGTCTGTTGCTGCTTACCTTACGCAGATCCCAGACTCTACAACATTGATCTATTGGTTCTCTTCGTTTCTCCTGCACTTCAGCTTAAATAAGCTCTGGTACCATGTGAAAAATCCTAGATCTGGATTCCTACTACAACAAATCTGAATTACTTCTTCTATTATTTTACATAATTATTTCATTTCAGTGAAATATTGAAGTAATTACTGAAGCCTTCTACACAAATAATATTGTGGAATAAATCTAAGTGCTGAACAAACTGAACAAAATGTAATGAAAAACAACCACATTGACACAATTATTTTTGGACTAAGTCCCCGGAAAAACCCAACTTGGGAAAACTGGTGCAGTAGATCTGAGGGTTTGTATTATTAAGTAGCAGAATCTGAAGGACAACTAGGGTGCCAACATCCGGCAAACCCTTCAGAGAAATCTAGACAATCTGGCGAAAAATGTGAGATATACCTCACTTAGCTAATCTCCAGCTGATCTGATGGCGTAAGTGATGCCCTTATTGCCTCTGCGTGATTTCCTACGCTGGACTGCGTAAGCCTGCGTGGGCAAGTTGAAGGCACTGTGTTACTTTGTTCTGCAACTGATCTAGCTGATCTAGGGCTGAATTTTGGCTCTCCTGGCTCAGAAATTCCAGCCTCTAGCTATCTTCGGACTGACTCCAAGAGACATTGCACTGTTTCTGCGTGATTTCCTGTAGGGTCTGCATCACCTCTTCAGAAAACTGTGCTGTCTCTATCTGTGTCACCTATGTCTCTCTCTGAAAATGCACTCTTGGTCCTCCTGACCAATCTCTGCTTCTGCCCCTCTCTGGATTTGATCACTGAATCAAATCACTTAGCAAACCCAGCCCTAGTGATTTGCTCTTGATCAAAAGCTGTGTCTCTTCACACAAATTCGAAAATGCAATGGCTCAAGTGTCAAGTGTATAATCGATAGGCCCCTCACCCTCCTTCTTATATTCTTGCATTGACCCTTCAATGGCCAAGATTAAAACATAATCAAGGGCTAAGATTAATTTGGAGGTGATCCATGACTTTATTTAGAAGATTCACACTTAGTTTAATTAATACACTTTAATTAATCAGTTTCCCTAAGTTTAGACTTGGGAAAACATTAAAAAACGATTAATTAATTTAATTAAACCATCTCTAAGTGGAATTTTCCAAAACCATTTCTAGGTTTTATGGAATACATGTGTCCTAGCCTATATACAAAGTTACAAAGCTAGAGCACATCCGATGCTACCATAAATGAACAAGAAGACCTCTCAGATTGGGACAGCTTGTGGACAATTCTATGTCAAGAAGAACTCCGCAGATTCACCAAGAAGCAGTACAACTCTGGATTAGGCAAAGTAAAGAAGGAAGATGAAGAAGATGCAGCCTTGGCATCAAAAAGGCAACAGGAAAAGAAGAAGGTTCTATATAAGATCAAGTGCTTCCAGTGTGGTGAATAGGGACATTTTGCTAGCAGTTGTCCTTAGAAGAAAAAGGACAAGGAAGCTTCTTCTTCCAAGGCCGCTGTGGAGGATGATGGGTCGGAAGATGATCTAGTCATGAGCGCTCATGAACCATGAAAGTGGACCGACATGGATTTGTAGAGCAGCTACAAAATATAGGGCGAGATCCTTGAGCAACTCATCTCTTAGATCACATACGAGCTATGGGAGCCTTAATACAGTAGCGGGACAAGTGGAGCAGTGGGTGCATAGATCACAGATGAAGCAGAGTAGATCTAAATACTGGAAGGAGTAGCGTAGTGCAAAGCAGCAACAACGTAGAAATAGTCGTAGCACAGAGGCTGATGTGACTTCAGCAGCACAGAGCAGAGCTGTAGCAACATAGAAGGCTTTAGAGGGACAACGCAGTGCAGCTGCAGCGTGAGAGGTTTCAGCTCAAGGGGATGATGTGAATTCAACAGTGTAGAGGGTGTCTGCTTACGCAGTGCAGAGCTGTAGCTGTGCATCATCCTTCAGATGCCAGCACAGATCAGTAGCCTATGGAGCTTCAGTGATAAGGGTGCAACCCAACTGACTTATTTGTCAAATATTGGGCAGGAGATTCAGTTGTTTCTCTCAACAACTGAAGTTGTGCAGCAAATCAGCAATGGCAGTGCTATGAGCAGCACAAATGCAACAAATTGAGAGGGAGTTATAGTACAGATGTTGCAATGGCAATGGCAGAGTCATGGGCAGTAGTACAGAATGGCAGCAATAGTGCAGAGTTGAGTGGCAGCAGGGTAAGCATCAACAGCACAGAACTAATGCCCAAAATATTGTAATGCATAGTGTGATGTATTGCTAGAGCACACTCCTGATGCTAAAAGGTAGTGTTGAGATTTTGTGTATTTGGGGTAGCATCAGTTGTGCTCTAGCTCCCAAATTGAGGAAGGACTAGAGTACAGTTGATCTACAAGACCTAAAAATGGATTTGGGAAATTTCATTTGGTTTAGGAGATATTAAATTAATTAATTATTTTGATGTATTTCCTAAGTTAAAACTTAGGGAACTTAAATAATTAAAGTGAATTTAATTAAACATGTGATGAAATTGTCTTGAGTCACATGGATCAAGCTTTCTTTTAATCTTAGCCATTGATTCAAGATCTGGTCATGGCCGTTGGTTTCCCAACAAGAAAAGTATAAAGGAAAGACTTGGGGTCATTTGTAAAGACACACAGAGGCAGAGCAGTGAAGCTAAGCTGAGATTCTTGGGCGGGTTTGCTAAGAATTATGAGAAGTGTTTCAGCTGCAGAGAGGGGAATTTAGGCCAAGGGGATGATCTGATCCCAGGGTCTAGAATCAACAAGAGGCAGAGATCAGCGCAGAGAGGCAGCGCAGAGAAGCAGGAGAGCAACAACAAAGAGGGCAGCGACTGTGCTATGCAGGTGTTGCGTAGTCCCTCTCAGGATAGTGTGATTCAGCTGGAAGCCCTCAGGGGTTACACAAAGACCCTAATGGGCAGCGTAAGGACTGCGTCACCCAGTTTGGGGTAACACAACCCTTTCCAGGCCAGCACTAAGGGACGCAGGGGCCTCAGAGGCTGACGCAGAGGCTTCAAGGGCAGCGCTGAGGTTTCTAGGGCCTAATTTTTGCCGAGTCTTGTAAATCCTGTTTGAGGGTGTGAATTAGTCATGATTTTGGCTTCAGAACAGCCAGTGAGCTGTAGATCTATTATTTCTCTGTCAGGTTTTCCAGATATGGAACTCAGATTTGCTGTATTGAGAAAATTCTTAATAATAAAACCCTCCAGCAGCCAAAAGACCGATTTTCCCGCATTGGGTTCTTCCGGGGGCTATTTGTCCAGAGAATCGCTGTGCCACTTTGTCTATGCGTGCATGTACTTTTTCTAGATCTGGATTGGTGAAAGTTTGTTATGTGTTTTGCTTCGATATTGATCTGAATTTATTCAGTTAATAACTTAACTAAGTAGGAGGAGCATAACCAGATTTAACAGTAAGATTTCTGCATAAGTATAAGATTCAGAAATTTTCACAGATTGTGCAACATTAAATGATATGCACTTGAGATAGAAAAAAATGCAATGGTAACATCAATCTCTTCTTGTCTCTCTTTCTGAAATATCTTGTCCAAATGGATAATTTCTTTTCCTCAATAATGCAAGGGGATCCTCATTCCTATTTTTCTTAGATGTTGCAGCCACCATTACCACACCAACATTGGCCTCTCTTTCTAATTCTTTCCTCATAAATGCACTCACTCCTACACATCTTCCAATTCCACAAGATGTGCCCTTTCTCTCGGAAATAGGTGATCTTGAATTGGTGGTCGCAAAAGTTTCATGTCCAAGGAACATTGCCTCCTCCCTTTAACTTCTTTCCTGGCCCTTGATGTCTTGTAGCATACTTCCACAAAGGATATTTCAGTTCTTGACCCCGTTGTCCTGCTAAAATGATGTTTCTCTCAACTTTTGAAGCTACCATTGCAATCACACTTCCAACAGATGGAATATTGGCAAGACCGTGATGAAATTGAAAGAGGAGGGGCATTCCTCCCCTTCTTTTGCCCCTTTCCTGGTACCCTTGGTTGCGCCATGATTGCTGTGAATATAAAGAAAAATGGATTGGCAAACTGCTGTAGCAAAACTAAAAAACAAATGGAAGGGAAATTCACTTACCTGCACCTTGAATCTCCTCCAAAACACATCTTCCTCGTTTGATGGTTGCTCAAACACTCCTACAACTCCAAAACAACAAAGAACAATGAGGGAAATTATCCCAAAACCAACTTTTAGTAGCGTGTGGGGTCGCTATTCAATGGACATGTTGACCACTAGAGTGGCACCTAATGATTATACAAATACACCATGCCCAAGGATGTACCAAGGGACACTTGTACCATCAGATATCATCAAATAACCAAAGTTTTTAAACTCTGCTTCTACTTCTCATCGTTTTCTCTTTTATCGAAATACCACACCCTACGGGGAATTGTAATAAGTGATGCTAGTAATGATGAGTTTTGAGTATGAAACAGGCCTAGGTAGCTTGGGACCTTTCCAACAAGTGGGTATTACTTTAGGAGGTTTTTTCACTTGGTTAATTATCATCTCCCTACCAGGACTTAATAATTAATTGAGTTTTTTCCTCCAAATTTACCCCAAATTTGGAGTATGACTTGATGGTGAAGCCTTGGGTGAGTCCTAGTGTTTAGATTCGATGTATATTACTATACTAGATCACACAAAATTTGTTGTGGAATTTGGTTAGGTCTAGGAAGTCAATTTGTAATTTTTTAGATTTTTCGCAAGGCGGGAACTGCAATAAAAATTGTATATGTAATGTAATAAGTGATGTCTAGAGAAGTTGTATTGGGTATGAGTAATAAAATTTGCACCTCTCACCCTCAACTTTCTACTATGACACACTTTGAGGAGTCAAAAATGTGTTTAGGACCCCCATAACCCACATTTCCTAACTTTAGTGGAAAATGTTGTGGAAATTTTTGAATCTTTATACTTTATCTAGAATTTTTTACTGTTAATCTGGTTATGCTCCTCCTACTTCAATAAGTTATTAACTGAATAAATTCAAGTTAAAATCAAAGCAAAACACATAACAAATCTCCACCAATTTGGATCTAGAACAAGTTCATGCACACATAGACAAAGTGACAGTTATTTCTGGACAAATAGTCCCCGGAAAAACCCAATGCGGGAAAACCGGTCTCTGGCTGCTAGTGGGTTTTATTATTAAGAATTTTTTGAATACAACAAGCTTGGGCTCCAAATATGGAAAACTCGTCAGAGAAATAATAGATCTATAGCTGACTGGTTTATCTACGGCCAAAATAATGACTGATCCACACCCTCAGACGGGATTTACAGAAATCAGCCAAAATTAGGCCCTAGAGACCCCAGCACTGTCCCTGAAGCCTCTGCGTCAGCCTCTGAAGCCTATGCATCCCTCAACGCTGCTCCGGAAAGGGCTGTGTTACCCCAAACTGGGTAACGCAGTCCTTACGCTGCCCCTTAGGGTCTCTACATAAACCCTGCGGGTTTCATGCTGAAAATCACTCTGTCCTTGCTGCTGTTGCTCTCTTGCTTCTCTGCGCTGCCTCTCTGAGCTAATCTCTGCCTCTTGTTGATTCTAGACCCCGGGATCAGATCATCCCCTTGGCCTAAATTCCCCTCTCTGCAGCTGAAACACTTTTGAGAATTCTTAGCAAACCCGCCCTAGAATCTCAGCATAGCTTCATTGCTCTGCCTCTGTGTGTCTTTACAAATGACCCTGTTGACCACACTTTGTCAAAGACCCCATAGCAATACACCCCCATTTTTTCAAATGGGACTTATCATGTTCGAGGCTTGTGTCATCCAGATTTCATCGTCGATCGACAGTTTTTATAATGATGTAAACCCATTCTGCATTTTATGATGTAAATGATCTAAGTGAGACCGTCCATGTATGTAACAACCTAGGTAAGCCTAGTATGTTGTTGATGACTTCCATCCTAGGAGGTTTTTTGTCTCACTGATTCACGAAAGTGATCAGCAGAGTTTTTCCCTCCAGCCTCACCCCAAAGCTAGGGTGGATTTTGTCATCAGCATGCTAAGTGAGTCCTAGTGTTTTTATCGAGTCCTTGTAAAAGTAGTTTGAGCTACTTGGTCTACTAGATCATGTTTTGAGTCGCAGAATTGGGTATTTATTTGAGGGTCTATACGAATGGGTTTTCCCCCTTCATGTATGTAAATGTATTATCTCATGTAAAAGAGGGTTGGAAAAATAATTATAATCCCCTCTTAGTTAATTAATTAAATTTTCTGGTCAATTAATTAATAAAATCTTAAACCAGAAATTTAATTAATTTAGGGTCCTAAATTAGGATTAAATCTTTAAAGGAAAAATTTGTGGGTCCTTGGAAAATGATTTTGACAGCCCCAGGCCAAGGGAATATTGAGAATTTTAAGAAATATTGGACCCTTGGGCCTTGGTGATTAAGTCAAGGTCAAAATTTTGGGGTAATTAACTCAAAAATAATATTTTTGAGTTAATTAAAATTGAATTAAGTGATAAATTCGTTTTTTTCCCCAAAATTTTAATTTCAACGCTCTGGATTAAAAAATAATTAAATCTTTTGGACGGTTGAGATTATTTTGACGAGGATCATCCAAATTAGCCGTTAGAGATCTTGTCCTATAAATTTAGAGGTCTTTCTCATTTTTTAATCATCCGATCTTAGGATCGTGCACTTGCTCTTAGAAGCTCTTGTAAATTTTTTGAGGAATAAAGCATAAAGACTTTGGGGTTACAAAAAAATAAATAAAATAAAATAAAATAAAATAAAAAAAATTCCAAAAATCCTAAAAATTTAGAAAATACAAAAATATAAAAAAAATTTCAAATTTTCCATAGTCAAATGTGCATTTGAAATTTTTATCTAAAGATTTGACTATAGAAACATTTTCCGGATCGAATTTAATTGAAGCATCATAAATCTGGAAATATTGCAAATCTCGGGCATTTTCATCTTGTGATAATATTGTTGTGGGTTTAAGATATTTTAATGCATGGTTGTGGTGTCTTTCAATTGAATATCATTGTGATCAAATCGTGTTTATTAAAGCGACGGTTAATAGTAACACGTATAATGTTACTTTTGAGATTTTGTTGACTATAAATATGAGTACTAACACCGTAATCTAATTAGATGACTGAATCTCGTTCATTTTTATCGTATTTTGATGTTTTATTTGTGTCTCTTAGTTCTTTAAAGTATTTCCAATAGGGTCTACCTCCCTTAGCTTGCAGGGAGACGAGCTTAAATAGAGGGATTGGGGATGGTGGCATTGCGTCGGCGGGTGTCGCCGGTGCTGGACAATGCGTGGGCAACGAGTTCCCCAAGCCTTTCCTTTATACTTTTCTCGTTGATAAATCAACGGCCAAGATCAAATCTTGAATCAATGACTAAGATTAAAAAAAAGATTTGATCCGTGTAACTTAAGACAATTTCATCACATGTTTAATTAAATTTACTTTAATTATTTTATTTTCCTAAGTTTTAACTTAGGAAATACATTAAAATAATTAATTAATTTAATATCTCCTAAACGAGATGAAATTTCCCAAATCCATTTCTGGGTCTTGTAGATCAAGTGTACTCTAGTCCCTCCTCAAAATTTGGGAGCTAGAGCACAACCGATACTACCCCAAATACACAAAATCTCAACAAATGTGGCAATAAATTAGGCTAGAAATAAATTAAATAGAGAGAAATAAATTATTCCATGTGACAAAATGACGTGGAAATGACTTGGATATTATTCAAAGTCGAAGAGTTGAGTGAAGCGACATGTGGATGATGACTGAGCACCTTACATCATAAATACACCAATATCTCATAAAATCGAATTTCCTAGAGTTAAAGTAGCAGTTGCACATGTGCAAAATCAAATTATTTAGAGGAGCTAATGCACTAAAGAAATATTCGATGGAATATTTGGACTGAGGATTTCGTGGGGACTTCTCTCACTGTTAGCTTGAGTGCTTCTACACTTAGCACTTCACTTTGGAGGATTACGAGTTTCTCTTGGCGGACTACAAGTTTCTCTTGGAGGAGATCACGTAGTTTCGGGGATCCACACAGAGCATCTTTGGGATCATCATTTGAGGTGGCAACACTTTGCTCGAGTTTGGATTGTTTCACTGGAGTTATCTCATTACTTTGGTTCACTCAGGAATGTGTTTACTTTTCCATATAGAGAATTCGATTTTCCTTGGGTGCTACATATGAAATTCGATTTGCCTTGGTGTCTCTATCATCTCCACTTGGAACTCGACTTCCTCTTTCTTGGGATTTTCTCCAAGTTCAATTCCCACATGAATTCTTCTTTGGGATTTGCTCTCAACTCTCTATATAATAGAGCAGAGGTGTTAATTTTGGACAACTAAGTTCAAACTTCAAACTCCATGTTATGATGCTCAGATGAAGATACCAATATGTTTATTGGGTTCCTCTTTCAGAGAGGTGCAAGATTGATCTAAAGATCATCTTGATCCGATGAGCAGAACATTTATTTTGAATTTATTTTTAATCTATTCAAAATATGTGTAGGTCGGCTTTAAGGTTTTGTACCCCAGCAGATGTGTCACACACCCTCACTAATGGATATAAATAAGGTCAACGTTGGGGGACATTTCACTCATCTCATCCTCACAGATCTCTCTCTCCTCATCTGATTGGTTCGATAACCTTGGTGGCTTCTCTCTCTCCACACGTGGGAAATCTGGCAGCAACAATCTCTGAATTCGGTCTAGGGTTTCTGCGCAATCTTTGACCAGCATTGACTTTAGTCAACGCACGGTCAAATCGACTTGAAAATCTCCTGAAACTTCGATTTCCCTAATCCGCATTTTCTAGCACTATTCTCGAGGCAAAACGTTGACTTTGACTTTTCAGCGTTGACCTAGTTGCTGCCGCTGTTTGCGTTGACCGTTCACTGACAATGTTGAATTTTTTGGGGTTGACTTTTGAGTTGAACATTTGGCTGTCCTGAGGGTTGTGTGACATTGCTGGTTAGTTGACCATATTGATACTTTGCTGGTTGAAGCATCCTATTGACCGCCGTAACGCACCATCACACTTATCTATTTATGGTTTGTCTTCTGTCGATCAACTGGTATGTTCTATCAGCGTTTTACTTTATTTTTTATGTGATTGCTGTTTGATATCGAAGAAAAGTAAAGTTGCATCAAGCATAGAACATCTACAAAAATTTACACGAGGGCTCTCATATGTATCATGTAATACGAGCTATTGGGTTTGAAGACATGCTGCTAGATTGTACACGTGTTTTGCAATATAATGCAACAGACTTTGGAGTTACTTGTGATGGTGTTCTTTTCCTTGCATATGGTAAATTTTTGACATGTTGTTATTATGTTTCTACATACTTATTCATGCTATTTTTTCCTTCATGCTTATTTCAAGTTATGTTGATATGCAACTATCTCATATTAGCAAAGGAATTGTTTAATTGCTCTAGGAAAAGAAACATTCTAGTTGATGTCAAATCTAAGTTGCACGAAACGGGGAAACGAAAATGAGTTTTCGAAACGAGAAGCGATACGAAACGTGACCTCCCCAAATTTTGGAAATGGGGAAATGCGATATATATATATATATATATATATATATATATATATATATATATATATATTAGAATTTAGGACATTTAAGAAATGTTATGTGAAATCATAAAACAAACATGATAAATTCAAAGCATAAACTATTACAAGTTACAAGACATTTACTCATGAATGATAACGGAGACAATAAAAATAGCAATATCGAAATATCCAAAACCAACCTTTATTATTATATATATATATATATGAGGTTGCAAGTACAATAAAGACTATGAGGCTACAAGTACAATAAAGACTGAGCATGTCAAGTTAAGATTTTGTTTGAGTGATGGGTACATTTTTAGTAGGGTCATGATAGAGGAGTTTGATAGCTAATGTCACTAACATCAAAGTACATAGAGGGATTGGTGCTCTTGATTAAATATGAGTTCCATACCATAATACATGACAAAATCCGATGGAAACATTGCAATCACCCAATCCTGAAATCCTGAAAAACTGATAAGTCTGTTGGATTTTGAACGAGATCTAAAATTCTACTTTCTCCATATGAAATCCATTGAGGTCGGAACCACTCTCAAACATCCTAAGTCATTTCATGGTAATGTTAAAAATTTAAGTAAAAGGATGCGTTAAATTCTTAAAGTAAAAGTGACATTCTCTTTACTCTTCATTTTCATCCTTTTACTTTACCATGAATCACATATAAATACTAGGACCATAGGCTTGATCATTAGAAGCGAAGCATCCAAGACACAAACAAAACAAAACAAATAATAATACATTGCACGAATCCCAAAAAAAAAAAAAAAAGAACGTTTTTTGGGGGGAAACACGTTTCCGGCCGTATTGGTACCGTTTATCGTATGGGAAACATACTAGTACGGCCGGAAACATGTTTCCTGACCGTACGGTACGGGTTTCCCCTTTTCCGTTTCGTTTCCTTGGAGAAACGGGCCTAGGGCCAGCATTTCCTGCAACCTTGTGTCAAATATATCTCTAGGAGTCCTTTCCATTGCATTCATTTAATTTCATGTGGATTTAATGTGTTGTGATGAAGTTTTGTAGAAGAATTTGTCTTTGGTCAAGCTTTCAAGCGTGAGGGGAAGTTCTTGGAGGAACCAACCCACTCTTGAAAATATTTAAGGAGAAACTACATGCGTTAAATTCCAAAGTCTCATCTATTTCAATTTGTCTTGCAGGTGTTCCTTAAGTTTTAGGCTCTTTTTTATTGCGTTAAAATCACATTAAAATTTTTATTTTTCACGTATTGCGTGCCATTTATTAATATCTGACTTTTTCAAAGAGCTATGTCATGGCTAGTCAAAGAGAAGAGTTTACTCATACTCTTTGGCCTATCCTCTTGTAGATTATTTCGTAACATATTTTGTAGTTTCTTGAGCTAATATTTGTTGTGTTGTTGTAGCCATTGCTAACTGGTTCTCTTGCAGCGACTTGCGAGATTCATCTTCAAAAAACTACTTACAAGTTTGGTTGTAAGACCTTGGGGTTTGAATTTAGAGATTACTTCCACCTTTAGGCCGAGTTCTTCTTGGAGAAGGTTGTGTTCTTCTTGAGGGAGGCAGAGTTTTTTTGGCCATTTCTCTCTCTCTCTTGGTCGTGGCCATTGAAGAGGCTTAGTCTCTCTTCTCCTTCTTCAAAATCTGAATTTTGTTGAGCTCGAAATTGCAAAAATTTTCAGCAAGGAAAGGTCTATGGCTTGAAGCAAAATTGTTAGGACTTTCCTTGGGTTTTAGAGAAGACTTCATGGTATTTTCCTTCTTGTAACAACTAATAAAATTTCCGATTTTGGGAGCGTGGGTTTTACACATTGGTATCCCTATCTTTCAACCTTTTGGAGAGGATTGGTGGTTTGATTTTTTTTGTTTATTTCACTTGCAGGCATCTCATTTAATTGGGTAATTAACACAACCATGCATCACATTCATTCCGCATGCTTTTTAGTTTGATTTACTACATGTTTTAGTCCATAACAAGTTTATATCTTTTGCATGGAAACACTTTTAACTTGATTTTATTTGGCTTGAACATAATTCCAAGTTTACTTACGCTTCACCATTAAACACCTCTTACATGCATCAAGTATTTGAGCAAATTTTTCTCCATAAAACTGTTCAGATTTTGGGGTAGCATCGGATGTGCTCTAGCTCCGAAATTTTGTGGAGTTGGAGTACATGAGATCTCCAAGACCCAGAAAGTGTTTGGAGAAATTCCATCTGGTTTGATAGTTATTCAAATAATTAATCTTTTTAATTAAGGACCCCAAGTCTAACTTAGGAAAATTAAAAGACTAAAGTGAATTAAATTAAACATGCAATGAGAATGTTCTAAGTGATGTGGATCAAACAACTTCTAATATTAGCCATTTATTAGAGATTAGATCACGACCATTGGTTTTCGAACGAGAAAAGTATAAGAGAAGGGCTTGTGGTTAGTTGGAGAACATACACATTGGCGAAGCACTGAAGCTAAGTCAAAATTATAGGGTATGGATTCCTAAGAATTTTGAAGTGAGTTTGCAGTGCAGTGAGGGGCAGAGATTGGCAAGGATGCTTTGATCCAAGGCCAAGAATACAACAACGACAGAGAGGCAGCATATCAGGCAGCGCAAAGGCTAGCCAGAGCTACGCAGATCAGCCAGAGCCACATAGAGGGCAACATAGAGGTAGCAAGAACCCTTTAGGGATGATGCAGGCTTAGTCAGGGTAGCACAGAGGCAGCGTAAGCGTAGAGAGGGTGACACAGGCACTTCCAGGTTAGCATAGAGGCTGACACAGGCCAAAAAGGCTGACGCAGAGGGCTGAGGGACAGTGCTATGGTTTTTGGTGGGCCAAAAAGGGCTTGAGGTATGTAAATCCCGTTTGACGGTGTGAATCAGCCATATTTTCTGTCTCCGAGTGAAAGAGTTATTACTGCCGTGTATTTTCTCTGTAGGGCCAACCATGTTTGGTGCTCAGATATTGTTGTATTCAGATTCTGCATAATAATAAAACCCTCTAGAGCTAGCTGCACTGGTTTTCCCGCATTGGGTTTTTCCGGGGACATTTGTCCGAAAATTTTGTGTCACTTTGTCTTGTGTGTGTTATGTTCAGTAAATGACTTGTAAATGTGTAGGCTGTAGTTGTGTTTACTTTGCTGATTTTATTGAATAATTTAGAAAATTAACTTGTAATTTAATTAAAGTAGGAAAAGTAAATCGAGACACTGCAGTAGGATTTCTATATTCAGAAATTTTCACAAAAGCAACATTTTATATCATGTCAAGCAAGTACATTTCAACTTGAAGTTAATTTTTATTCTCTAATTAATTTACTTACATGCCCCAAGCATCACTAAAATTTACCTTCAACTTAACTTGGTTGAATAGACATTTTAGGAACCCTCTACCTCTATGGACTTTTCACTATGAGATCCAAATCTTTGGGAGAGGGTGAGGTCTGAGGATTATAGTTCGATTGTAACCTTGCTTTAGAGCTAATTAATAAAACAAACCAAGAGCACTATGTTAGTAGTATTTCATCACATTTAATTGCAAATTTCTCAAATTTTTCGCTATCTTGATGGTTTAGAGTTTCACATGCAAATCTAATTTCAAGAAGCACTTTCGATGCAAGCATTGTAATCTCTTAATTTTGCAACACGTTTAATTTTCTTGTACATGGAAGTTGGCTTACCTTTGTAACTTCATTGCATGTTGTCATTTTGATGGTCATGGATGATTTCACTTTTAAGTAATCTTAATTTGGGTTGCAAACTAATTGCATGTTGTCATCTTGGTCTAACAATTGAGTTTTTCTATCATCTCATTTGCATTTTCATAAGTAGATAACTAATTGTTTCCTTTTGGGCAAGATAGCTTCATATGCTTTGATTCATAAATTCATTTATCTTAAAAGAATTTATAATATCTTGTGCTAACAGTTTCGATTACTTTTTCTTTTCATTTGAAAGCATTTCATTTCATTTAAGCAAATACAATTTCATTTTAAAGAGCAATATTTTGAAGGCACTAGCTTTCATATGCTGTATGTTTATTTTATGTATTGATGGTTATTGCTCATATCACTTTTTGCTTATAAATCTTAAGAAGTAATTTATTTAACTCTAACAACTCTCCTAGAAAACTCACCTCTTTAACTTAGTCTTCCTTTAGGGACCACTCCCCATAGCTAACCTAGGAGATAGCTTAAATGAAGAGAGTCGAGAATAGGTGACAACCCCTTCTCTTAGTTCCTTGCCACCAACCACACCTTGTGGGATTAAAGACTTTTCTCACTAACTAGTAGGTAGGTGTATGCGACAAGCTAATAATGTTAGTTTTTGTAGCATCGGATGTGTTATAGCCTTGAGATTTGGTAGAAAGGTTAGAATACATGCATTCTCCAAAACCCATAAATTGTTTCTGGAAATTCCCTATAGAGATGACTCAATTAAAATAATTAATCAATTTTTAATATTTCCCAAGTCTAAACTTAGGAAATATGATTAATTAAAATGTATTAATGAAGTTAGGTGCGAATCTTCTAGAAAAAGGCATGGATCGAGTTCTAGTTAATCTTAGCCATCTATTAAGTTTTAATTGTGGTTGTTGATGTCTCAACGAGAGATTATAAGAAAAACCTCGATGGGGATTGGAGAAAACACTTGTAGAGTTCGATTTCACTGGTAGATCGATTTCCTGAATAGTAACGCTGAGTTGCCTGAGAGAGACCCAGTGAGATCGAAGCAATGAGAGAGGGCCAGGGATAGTAAAGTTAGAGGAAGATTTTCCGGTGAGTGCATAGCAGAGAGGCAGCGCAGAGGCCATGCAGAGGCAACACAATGCTTCAGAGGAGATCCGTATTTTTGCTGTGGAGAAGCAGTGATTTAGTGCCAGAAACCGGAGAGAGAGTTCGGAGGCCAAGAGAGCCCATCTTCCCGATAATCGCTGATTAGTCAGTGAGAGGGAAAGTTGTTCCAAGTTGTGGGGTCGCAGTAATACATAGGCTGACGCAGTGACTGCATAGAGGCAGCGTAGAGCAGCTCATCTTGAGCCAAGGTCAGTGTGGGATCACTAGTGGGAGTGATATTTTTCTCACTAAACTTATTATTAGTCATTTCTTTGTATGGATTGCTAGATTTAAGAAACCATAGTTTTGTACTCAGATTTACTACTGCATAATAATTAAACCCTCAGCTGCTGCACCGGTTTTCCCAAGTGGGGTTTTTCTGAGGACTTAGTCCAAAAATAATAGTGTTATTTGTGTGTGTGTGTGTGTGTGCATCTATCTTTCCAAACGTTATTTTTCTTCTGTAATATTTTATTTGTGAAAGCTGCATTGTATTAGTTTCGATATTTATCGTAGAATATAGTAAATAATTTGTCCAATTTATTTAACACATAGAAGAAATAGAAGAAACAAAATCATTTGCAGCAGTAGGATTCAGGATTCCCAAATTTTCACAGATAACAAGACACATGTCACAAAATTAGAACATGATTTTAGCACATGCTCGATATGAGTCAAACTCGTGTTGGGTACTTGTCATCATCGTGTTGTCCTCGACACTAAGGATTCAAGACATGGGAAGGGGGGGGGGGGCGGCGTGTCATATGACTTAGCTTATCTTTATTCCCCTAATGTTTCACTTGTGTTTTAGGGCTCTACTTAAAGTGCAGATGTGGGAGGTAACACTGAGCTCAGATTTTATCCAAAAGAAATCCATAAGGACATTGGGAATTTTGTAATATTCCTAATGGAAATTAACAACAAAAACCAAGCAATGAACTAGGAACAACAAAATGAATCAAAGCCAAGAACAAAAATTAAACACACAATGCAACCATCAGAGACTAAACTAAGCCATTTTATTAAATTTTCGGGAAAGAGTACATATAATGAGCTGAAATTATAGAACTTGGGCTTGCTAGGCAAGTTGAGCAAAACCCAAAAAAGATAGCTCAAACCCAAGTGTGCAACTGTCACTGGAGTGATTTGCGCCCTACCTAGAAATAATTTGTTGTTGGCTGGAAAGCTAATCTCAGGGTCGAATACTCCTTGAAATGCTCTGAAATTTTAACCAAGGACTCCTTTCACCAAACCCACGAAAACCTAGAAATGGTTTGGGCTAAATCCAGATGATGAAGAAGCCATCCAAAAGGGTGCAAATGGCTCTTGGGTTGGCTGTACGCCCTATTGGAAATCTACCTTG